>VXBU01002801.1:0-78539 GCA_013400315.1 Bombycilla garrulus | reverse complement strand
GACATTCAAATTAATTCAAGGTTAGATTTATCTATATATTGCATGGAAACAGCTTCTATCTCTTGACATTTCTAATCTAAAGGCTATTAAATAACTAAATAATAAATAAGTAATTAAATATTAAAGTAGATAATCTTGAAAGATCTCTGCCCTATTGAGTAGGAGAAATACTTCCAGCCTACTTGATCTCTTGAGGGTTTGTTTCATGGCAGATTTCAGGCTCAGCTCAGATTTGCCCTTGAGCATAAATGCTGTTCACCATTTGACTGTACACCTTGGTTTTATTTATCTGAGTTCTGGTGGGGCACCTCATTGTATCAGAGGAGTTAAAACAGCACCTGAAAAGTCATGTGCATCTCGGTCGTGCATTTCTTCTGGTTGTCAGGGAAACAGCCCCAGGACTCCGGGCACCAGACTCCATCTCGATCAGCGATGGAAACACCGCAGGCATTGGCCAGTCAGGCACCTCCCAGCGGGCGCTATTTGGGGAAAACTCAATGGATCGGATTCTCCTCTCGCAGCAGCTCTGAAGCTGGGCGAGGGTTTGCAGTGTGCCTTCCTCTCCACGGGGCTCAGCTCTCTGGCAGCTTCTCCCGGCACAGAGCCATCCTAGAGGTGAGGCTGTTAAGCAGTGCTCTCGAGGTATAAAAAAGCCTTCAAAGCACTATGGTGAACTTGTCTCTAAATTTCCTAAAGTCTGGAGTGAGGGCTAAAAATTATCAGGGGGAAGAAGGTGGTACGCTTTGTTTCAGACGGACACTCTTCCTCTTCACATACCAAAACTGCACAAAAGTGTTTACGTTTACAGCCTTAAACAAAAAATAATAACTGCACATTTGTAATGGATTTGTAATTTAGTCATTAAATGTCCTGATGATGTCGACTGAGATCTCCAGTTCTGGGAATGGCAGAGCACTGTGGTTATGGTTCTGGGGTCACCTGTGAGTGCTACAGGCAGTCAAAGTCAGAGTGCTACCAGCCTGTTCCCAAACTGAGTCTGTCCAGAGAGCATCCAGAAGGGTGAAGTGCTTTATTTTCAAAAAGAAGAAAGTAGAGCTTTGAGTGTGATTGGGGATGTTCATTGGAAACAGAGCGAGCTGGAAGAAGGTTACTTGAATGCTAAGGGGAGAAAATGGGACAGGATAATGGGGAAGACAGATGGTAGGAAGAGAAGTAAAACTGTGATGCACTGCTGAAATGGATACACAGAACAGGGATTGGAAACCTGTGGGTTGGGAATGAAAGAATAGAAGAAATGTCACATTGGGGCGGAATGGTTGTGGACAATTGAAAAACCAAGAAGGGGGAGTTTATGGCAAAAAATGGATGGGCCAGCACCGTCACAGGACTGCACAATGTTTCACTTTGTGAGGAGAAATGCTGAAGTAACTCAGAGGTGACAGCAAGAGCTTCATAGGGGAGGAATGCTGGAATTCCCTGGTGTCACCTGGATGGCACAGAATGAACATTTTGGGGGGTAAAATTGAGGAGTTTTATTCCCACTGGACTGTGGGAACAAAAGATGCTGTAATCTGTGAGGACATGTAGTGGACATTTTTGGCAGGAAAATCTCAGGCAATCTCTAGAGGAGAAAATTGTTTTTGGGAAAAGGTGGGAAAAGACTGAGGTAATTTGGAGAGGACAGGCAGAGAAAACTTTGTGATAAAACCTGAGGTAATTTTTAAGGTCCAGAAAGAATTTTTGGAGGTAAAATCTCAGGTAATCTGCAAGAGACTAAATGAATATTTTTGAGGCACAGAATAAACATTTTGGGGTAAAATTGAGTGGTGTAGGAACAAAAGCTGCGCTAATGTGTGGAGGATATGTAGCAGACATTTTTGACTGGAAAATCTGAGATGTTCTCTGAGGGAGAAAATTATTTTGGGGAAAAATCTGAGGTAATTTGTGGAGGATGGGCAGAGAAAATTTAGTAAAAAAACTGAGGCAATTTTAATGGGCCAAAAGGAACACTATTGGGGTGAAATCTCAGGTAATCTACAAGGGAAAGAACAAAGGTAAAATCTGAAATAAGCTCTATGGTATAGAACATTTTAGGAGCAAAATCTGAGGTAATCTGTAGGAGATATTTTGGAGATAAAATCTGAAGAAATCTGTGGTGATCAGAATGTGTATTTTGAGTACAGGATCTGAGGCAACCTGTAGGGAACATTTTGGAGGGAAAACCTGAGGTAATCTATACGAGACAGAACAAAAATTTTTTGTGATAAAATCTTAGATGACCTATAGGACACAGCTAGGGGATTTTTTGGAGGGAAAATCAGAGGTAATCTTTTGGAGGGTCTGAAGCCACTTTCTTGTCAGAAAACCTGAGGTAACTTACATGAAACAAATTAACTCTTTTTAGATGGGTGAATTTGGGTAATTTAGAGAGGAATAATTAGCATTTTTGAGGGATAGTCTGTTGTAACAAAGCATTCAGAGGCAGCATCTTTGACAGAAAATCTGGGATAACTTAGAAGGGAAAGAAGTGACATTTTTAGCTGAAAACCTGTGATACTTCAGAAGGGTACTGTTGTGGGCAGAGTGGGAGCTGCAGAAAAAATCTGTTAGAAAAGCCCTCCTGCTGAGTTGTGAGGTGTAAAATCGACCCCCTTGCTTTCTAAATTCCCCACAGAGGAACCTGGGTGTGGTGTAATCCAGTCTTAGCCCCAGATTTGTCAACGGTTTATGCCTAAAGTATTTTAAAGATGTAATTCAACCTTTATATAACTTTGTCCTTCAGGATAAAGGATTGCAAACCAAATATATTAATACAAATGTATATGATTTATTATGATAATGACTAAAGTATCTTAATGAAAATTATTTACTACACAGTAAAGGCACTATAAAAACCAATGTAGTATAGCACACTGTTCTGAAACAAGAGTGATTATATTAAAGCTAGAAAAAAAAATTATGCTATAAAAGTTAATGTAACTTACACGCCAAAAATAGTGGCAAATCTCTTTTGATTATCTTTGAGAAGTAACAGAGGGGTGTCAACAATCAGAAAGGGATTGTTACACACACAAGAAGGAATTCCAAGAAGGAATATGTTGCAAGACTTGTTAATATTTGGGACTGGGTGGCTGAAGGCTCAGCCTGTGGGCTGTTGGGTTGCGGTTCCTTTCAGGCACAGGAGCTGGATCTTCTCACGCCTGAGCGTGTCATTGTTCACTGGAGAAGCCGTGGGACAGAGAGGAAGAGTGAGCTTAGAGCTGAAGCTCTTTGGGCAAAGGGCTTTCCTGGCACGGCCAGGGCACCTTCAGGGTGCTTGTGCAGGCTGACCTCCCCGTGTGCAGGGCTGGGTCTTTGCTGTCCTTGGGCTTTTGCTGTTGAGCTCCTTTGGCTGCCCAGAGAGAGGCACCACCCTGTAAGGAGCGTGAGGGGCCCTGTCTCCACACCTGAGGGGGGAAATGGAGCTCTCCTGGTCCCCAGCCCAGCTACCCATCCTGTCAGCAGGGTGGGGCCTTTTGCCATCAGCAGCTTTCTGCCAGCTGCTGGCCCCTGGCTAGCGAGATCCCCTGTACTCTGAGCATGTCACATGTACTCTGAGCCTTTGTCCCTGTGCCACCCCTGAAGCGTTTCAGCACATCGAGGCCCCTGTGGCCTCCCTGCAGTGCTGCAGGGGCAGGTCTGATGCTGTCCTCTCCCACTCAGCAGTAGGGATGGCTTCCTGGCCCAGGTTGGCTGCACAAAACTTGCTCTCTCTTCTGGGACTGTCTTCCCATCCCCTGTCTTCCCCTCAGCTGGTGTGAATGAGCAAGTGCATTTGCTTCCCCGTTAGAAATAGAGCTCAGACTTTCCAAGGGGGAAAGAGGAGCTCTGTGCAGCCACAGGGAGGTCCCCAGAAATGCACGGGTGGAGAAAGCGTCCAGCCTTGCCCCTGCTTTCTGAGGACTGCACAAAGCTTAACGGTAGTGTGGGCATCATGACCCGCCTGTAGCCAGCGCCTGGGTCTGTGCCTGTGCTGTCGGTCCTGCTGGTGACCTTCCAGCGTGGCACGTGGTACTCAGGGCACATGTCACGACCTAATGGAGCCCTTTTGTCCCCAGGAGCCTCCCCAGGTCCCTGTAAGCAGGGCTGTGGAGGCTGCTTTAGCCAGGTGACAGGAATGAGCACTCCCGGGCCCTTGTGAGGGTGCAGGCTGAAGAAGCGCTGTGTTGCAGGGCGCAGTCCTGCCTTTGGTGCTGCTTTGGGCTGGTGCCTTGTTGAGGAGGCTCCCAGGGCTCCTGCAATGGCTCTGTTGCCGTGCTGCTCTGTGGCCAGACTTTGGCCAGCCCCTAAGTGGGGCGCAGGCCAGAGCCTGTGCTCCGTGGTGTTCATTGGGGGTGCCAGGCTGCAGGGGGCAGCCCCATAAGTGGGGGTGTGTGCATCCCCTGCCCTCAGCGGGTGGTTGGAAGGGCCTCCCATAATCAGGTGGGTATCCCTGGCCCTGGACTTTCAGAGGCGGGGGGCCAGGATTCAAGGGGCCGGGAGTGCCCTCCCTGTCCTTGGGGCTAGGTCCCAGCCCCTCGGCTTTAGGCCATGAGCCCGAGTGCCTGACTGTAGAGTCTCGTTCCTGTTGTTGTGGTCCCCTGGGTGTGGACCAGCCTGTAAGCAGGCTGTGAGTCCGGGAGCCTTTGTGCTCCCTTCAGCTGTCAGCCTGCGTGGGGCGCCTGCCCTGTGAGTGGGGAGGGCCCCAGAACTGGAGAGAAGGAGCCTCCGTAGGCCTTGGGGACCAGGGCCACCCGGTAAGTCAGGGCCAGTGCTCTGGAGTCCTGGGCACTTTGCAGGCAGGCAGCAGCTTGAGCCCCCTGTAATCAGGGGTGCAGCCTCTTGGCTGCTGCTTTGCATGCCCGGCTTCATTTGCTCAGAGGGCCTGGCTCCCAGCACCACACAGGATCGTGCCAGATGTCGCAATGGTGAATCAAGCTGAAGTTGGACGCTTTTGGGCAGCTGGGGGTAGGGGGTCTGTGGGTGGTGGCTTGAGGATCTTGTTGTGGGGCTGTTGGGTCATGGTTCCCTTCGGGAGCTGGAGCTTCTCAGGCCTGAGCGTGTGACTGTCCATTGGCAGAAGCTGTGGGATGGTGAGATAAGAGAGCAAGAGTAGCAGCGGCTTCGAGCTCCAGGGTGGAATGGTGAGGTAGGAGCAGAAGCTTGGTACTGACGTTGGAAGATTTTGTGCAGCTGGGGGACTGTGGGTGGCTGTTTGACGATCTCCCTGCAGGGCTGTTGAGTCACAGTTCCCTTCACTCTGGAGCTGGAGCTTCTCAGGCCTGAGTGTGTTGTTGTCCATTGGCAGAAGCCCTGGTACAGCAAGGCAAGAGCGGCAGCAGCTTTGAGCTCAAGAGGAATGGCGAGGCAAGACCAGCAGGGATGGCTGGCAGGTGTGAGAATAAGCCAGTGTCTGTGCTGGGACAGACTGGTTCTGGCAGCTGAGACTGCTGCAGGGAGGCAGCCGCTCTTTGTTGTCCTTGATGGGGCATGGGACATGAAGGTAGCACACCTGAACTTCCACTGTCCAGTCAACAGTCTGTACAGCAAAACCTCCCTGCTGGTGGCCGGGGCTCTGCTGGAGAACCATGGAGAGTGTAAGGTGTGGTACCAGGCACTGAACGCTACATTTGGCCCTTCCCCAGCCTCACCCCAGGCTTTTGATTTGCTCATTTACCCAGCAATGATCTCACCAGCTCCAGCTTCTACCAAGGCTGCTGAACAGGAAAGGCTTGAAGGGGAATGAGACACTAGCATCAAATCTTCCAAGATTTTTGTAAGGCTGCAGATCTGTTCCTGTTCCCTGGGAGAGTAAAACAGCAGTCTGTGAGGAAAATGAATGCCTCCATGTCCTTCTGTAAGCTAATGATGTGTCATGCAGGCACTGCCATCCCAGCCTCTTCTAAACAAGCAAAAAAGCAAAATGAGGAGAGCGGAGGGCTGTAAACGTGGCACAATTGGTAGGCTGCCTCTCCTTTTGCTCAGGCTTACCACTGCCATTGCAATTCTGGCTGAATGTCACCTTTCTGCCCTGCACCTCCGTAGCTCCTGTGACTAACACAGCCTAGAAAGTGAAGGCAGAGCCCTGGAAACAGTGAATGCAAACCCCACATGGGCTTTGCCGGGCTGGTGCTCCCAGCCCCCGGTGAATCAAGGGGGAGGCAATGTCTGGGTTGCTGCCCTCTCTCCAGGGGTGGCTTACCCTTCCTCCCCCCGTCCTTTTCCTCCTCCCACGTTTCTGGCTCTGCCTGGTGAGTGCTGCTGGGAAAGCAACACAACGGGGCCCATTCAGTTCTCACTTCTGCAAGGAGAGCAAACACTGGTGCAGGAGCTCGGCAGCTGCTAGACAGGGCAGGGGACACTTTCCTCTCTTCGACACATCTTGAAGTCCAGGTACTCCAAACCCCGGTGTGTGAGGGCTGAAGGGAGGGAGTGATGGCATGATGTCTGGCATGTGGCAGTGCTCTAGGCACAGCACAGGGACTGAGTTTAGGAACATTACATTGGTGGCACTGGGCAGTGCTGCAGGAGAGGGCTGCCCCAGTGTGTGTGTGTGTGTGTGTGGGCTGCAGCAGGACTAGATGGGGTGACAGCAGGAGGGCAGTGTTGGGGCATGGGACCACAGGGGACGATGACTTACAGTGGGCATGGGGCCATGCACTACAATGGCTCCACAACTTTGAGCCTTGCAGATCCCACTGATGCTGTCTGGGAGCTTAGCAGGGTGTATTGGTCATATCTGCAGCCTGCTGCCTCCTCTGTGTTTGCCTCAGCCTTGGCCTCTCTCTGGTACCTTCGCCCCAGGGGCTCACTCCTGCCCAGCCAAAACCAACCTCTCCTTCCTGCAGCTGAACAGTGGAGTTCTATTCCAAACACTGCTATGAATAGCTTAGGAGGGAAGCAGGGAGCTTGCAGGGTAAGAGGCAGAGAGCTGGGAGGCAGATGACCAGGATGGTGGAGACATGCATTTGCTACCATTTAAAGAAGGTTTAAAGAAGGGTAGCAGCTCAGAAGCCTGTGTGATCACATTCCCTGGATGGCTACACCTGCTTGTCTTCTAAAAACAATTGTAGGAGAGATATTGATAGCTTGCACAAACCAAGGCAAATAAGTGATATTTGAAGAAAATGCAGGGGTGGGGTGGATGTCTGTTTCAAGCCAGCTCCTTGTGAGTGACGTGCTAGCTGTGACCTTCACTCTTCATTCCAAGTATTCCTCCTCTCTTTCTTCCACTCTTCTTCATTCATAACTTGTGAGATGATAGTGTGAGAGCAGGAGAAAGTGAGACCTGCCCCGCTAGGTGACAGCAGCAGCCCTTTTGGCATACGGGATGCCAGGCAGGCGATGCTGTTTGGGATGCATGGAGCCTGGCCTCTCTCCTGGCCTTACAGCTATCTCTCCTCAGCCACAGGTGCCCTCCAAGATGGGGCCATCCTGGGGGCTCCTCCTGCTTGCAGCGGCCCTGGGGGCAACGGCTGCCACCCGCTGCCCTGCACCCTGTGTCTGCGATAACCTCCGTGCCCACGTCCTGTGTCTCAATGGGAGCCTGATGGCCATCCCTGACACCATCCCAGAGGTGGGCAAGGGAAAGAAAGGTCGAGGGATGGGGAGAGAAGATAGCTATGGCAGCCCTGGGGTAACTCGGTGTTTTATTTGTGTGACTGACAGCTCACCAAAAAACTAGACCTTCGGGGCAACAGTTTCACGGTCATCCCAGCGGGAGCCTTCCTTGCCACCCCCTACCTGACACACTTAGACCTGCAGCGCTGCAAGGTGGAGAGGCTGGAGGAAGGGGCTTTCCGGGGTCTGGGGAGGCTTGTCTACCTCAACCTGGCCTCCAATGGCATAGCCCTCCTCTACCAGGAGTCCCTGGATGGGCTCTCCTCCCTCCAACAGCTCATTCTGGAGGGGAATCGCATTGAGGAGATACAGCCGGGTGCTTTTGGCCATCTGGGGTCTCTCACTGTCCTTGACCTGAGGGCAAATGCTTTGGTCTACCTCCCAGACATGGTCTTCCAGGGACTGCAGGTGCTTAGATGGCTCCGGCTGTCCCACAATGCCCTCCATGTGCTGGGCAGCGAGGCCTTTGCCGCTCTGCCTGCCCTGCGCAGGCTGAGCCTGGACCACAATGAGCTGCAGACACTGCCTGGCGAGGCCCTGGCCAGGCTGGATGGGGCTACCCGGCTAGACCTGGGCCACAACCCCATCACCTACGTGGCCGAGGAAGCCCTGGCCATGGCCTCACTGAGGCACCTCTTCCTGGACCACGCCTCCCTCCAGGATGTGGCACCCGATGCCTTTGCCCGCAGTCCCCAGCTCCGTATGCTGGACCTCCGGGAAAACCAGCTGCAGGGGCTGCCACCCCTGGCTGGGGCGGGGGGGCTGGTAAGGGTCAGCCTGGATGGGAACCCTCTGCTCTGCTCCTGCCTCCTGCGCCCGTTCCACAAGTGGCTGGCAAGGGCGCGGGTGGAGGCAGAGGGTGCCTGCGCTGCACCTCCTGCCCTCCGTGGCCGGTCCCTTAACTCCCTGAAGTCCCCCGAGATGAGATGCAGCCGCCTCCGGCCACGCCCTAGCCCCACCGCACCGCCAGAGCAGCCAAGGGCAGCCGGCAGCAAGCGGTGTCCCCTGCGATGTGTCTGCTCGCCCGATTTCCATCACGCGTCCTGCGAGAACAGGGACCTGCGGGAGATCCCTCGGGACTTCCCTGAGGACACCCGCCTTCTGGACCTGCGCCAAAACCCCTTCAGCACGGTGCCACCGGATGCCTTCCCGGGCCTGAAGGAGCTGGTGTCGCTCCACCTGCAGAGGTGCAGCATCAGGGTGCTGCACCCCGGGGCACTCCGGGGGCTGGAGAGCCTGGTCTATCTGTACCTCACCGACAACCACCTCTCCGCCCTATCGGCTGCTGCCTTTGAGGGGGCCCCGCAGCTGGCCTACCTCTACCTGGACCGCAACGCCTTCACCCGTGTGCCTGCGGGCACCTTCCGGCTCCTGCCCAACCTCATCTCCCTCCATCTGCAGCACAACGCCATCGGGGAACTGGTGGAGGGCGACCTGGCCGGAGCCAGGGGGCTCCGCTGGCTCTACCTGGCTGGGAATGCCATCAGGCACATTGCCCCTGCTGCCCTGGCTCCCACCAAGATGCTGGAAAAGCTGCAGCTGGAGGGAAACCACCTGTCGGAGGTGCCCACAGCAGCCCTGCGCGGCCTGCCTGCCCTGAGTGAGTTGAAGCTGTCCCGAAACCCCATCAAGCACATGGGGGACAATGCCTTCCTGCCGGTGGCCTCCAGCCTGCAGCACCTCTACCTGGACAACATGGGCCTGGAGTGGGTGAGTGTGTTATGGGACTCCCAAGGGGTGGTGGAACCACAGGGCACATTATCGGTTCTGCTGCCCAGGGCTGGTGGCCCCTATAGGGGGGTCCAAATAGATGTCCCCAAATTCCCAAGCCTTCAGGAGATGTTCCACAGCCTGGCTGGGAAGCCAGATTTCTTCAGCCTCAGCTGTAGCATTGCTTTGCTTCAACCTTGCTCCTGGTTGCCCTGGTAGAAGCTTATTCTCTCCAATCCTTAAATACCCAACTTCATTTGGGTCCAGACCATTCCCTAAATCACCTCCTTCCCCCAGCTCTGGCCAGATTTCTCCTTTTCTTATTACAGGCTGTCCTTCAGGACTCTTCACTGCTATTACCCTGAATATTTCCATCCTCTCAACCAAGTGGTGCTAACAGCACCCTCATAAAAATGGCGTATCTTAACAGCACCCACAGATCACTCTGAGACCTCCTGCATGTGACCTTCTTTCTAAGACTGAACAGGAGTCTAATGGGTTCCAAAATGTGATTGAAACTGCTTGAATTAGTTAACAGTCCCCCCTGTTTAAAGCAGCTCTTTTGTGGGACCGCCAGGTTCAAGACAGGTTGTCAGATCCCCAAAGATGATCAGAAGTGCAGGGGCAGAGATCTACTCCCCTGCCTTGCTCAGCATGCCCCTGACTTACCCTTCTCTCATTGCAGATATCCCCCCATGCCTTCACTGGCCTTGGTCCCAAGATCAAAAGTCTCTACCTGGAGAGCAACAAAATGAGTAACATACCTGACATGAGCAACTTCACAGGGTTGGAGATCCTCAACCTGCAGGATGTGCCTTTCCACTGCGACTGCCAGCTCCTTCCGCTGCACAGGTGAGTGCCACGAGGGGAGAGCAGCCTCAGGGATCTGCCTGGGGGGCAGCTGAACCTCCCATGCTGAAGGCACAAGCTCCCAGCACACTGGCCTTTTTTGGTCTTTTCCCATGGTGGCGAGATGTAGCACACATCTTTCTGCAAGGATGGAAGCTGCATGGGCTTTCTGGGTGTAGAGAAAGCAGCCACAAGTTGGGGTAGGCAAATATTGAGATATTCAGAGGTCACCCAGGGGACCTGGCCTTACTTTGAAGTGATCATCCACATATAGGCATAGACTTTGTCCCTCCTTTTGCCCTGCCTCAATCCTTTCCCTGATCTTCTACCACATTTCCAGGTGGATCAACAAACTCAACCTCCGCGTAGGGGCCACCTGTGGGTCTCCTGCAGAAGCCCAGGGGCTGAAGGTGAAGCTTTCCACCACTTTCCAAACTTGTCCTGGCTGGGGACGAGGCGAGGCTGGGGAAACCAATCCTAACAAGACTAAGGCTGCAAGCAAGCCCAGCAAGAAAAAGAGGTCGGGAAAATCTCCAGCGAGAGGCCTCAGTAAGAGCAGAGCTTAGGGTTTCCTAAGGTGTGTAGGACATGTGCTGGACACAACAGGGCCAGACTGACAGTCCGGCTAGAGCAGTTTTTCTAGACTTCTCCCCACCATGGAGACATGAATATTGCCCAAGGTGCAAAGGAGTTTCGGTGCCACCAAAACAATGCTGATTTGCTAAAGATGCAGAGTTTGGTTTTGCAGGACACAGAGGCACATTCCATAGTCTGCAGCATGCTTTGGTGATGCAAACAATGAAGCCAAATACTTGCTTCTTTCCAAGGCTTCCTCCAGCCATATGGAAAAGCTGCCATCCACAACTTTGGTTTTGTTTTTGAGAACTCTTTCACAGCTTCAAAAATCATAGAACCCTGAGTGGGACTGCAACCAGCACCATCCAGTAAGGTCCCGCACTGGCACAAATCTCATACTAAAAAGCCTAAAAATTGTTATTGAAAATGTTACTTTAATTCCCAGCAGTTCCTCAGAATTAAAACATATGCACATGGAAGCCTTTTTATTTCCTGCAGAATTCAATCAGTGATCCATAAGTGATCCCATCATAAGTAGTGTGTGCTTATCCTATTCCCCATGACTGCATAGGTTGGGACCCCAGGCCCCAGAAGTTTGCATAAATTGAAAAGGCTTTAAAAGATAAATTTACAGATCAAGATATATTTTTACTAACTCCACATTTTGGTGGCCTGGAAAGCAAGATGCAAGCCTTCGGCCTCTTCCTGAAGTTGGTCACAGGGCTTTAGGGTACAGATCGTAGATCAAATTTACAGTTCAACTGTAAAAAAATCTTTAAAACTCAAACCATGTTCCAAGTCCTCTGCAGTTCTGGGTTCAAAAGCAAGAAATGACAGAAGCAGATACATAGTGCAGATGAACACCTGGTTTTCAAGCTGGTGCCATGGAGAAGGTTTTGGCTTTTGTGACAAGGGTGTGTGCTTTAATGATTGTAATATGTTAGAGGGATGGGATGCCCCTGTTGATAAAGGGTGAGAGGATGTTTGGCAGCAGCCTGCCTTATTTGGTGAGAGTTGGAGGGCTTTAAACTAAAGAACTTTGTGCAGGTGAGGTGCAAAGTCTCATCTGGGGAGCAGATCATACCAGTGAAAGGTGTTCCTTGACTGTCCCTCAAGGTGACCATCACTGAAGGTGTTTATGGTTGTGGTGAATCCTCCTAAACTCCTTCTTGGATAATCCAATTGCTTGATTAAACCAGATGTGAGGGGACAATTTCAGGTTCTCCCCTGGCAAGTTGAGGGATGAAAAGGTTAGAGGGACAGGGTGTAAGTGGGTCCCTCTGCGAGTGACTTGAAGAGGTAGCAGACATAGGGAAGAACACTTGGAATCTCACAGAGGTGAGCCAGGGACTCCTGAGGTAACAGAAGCCAACAGCAGGGAAATATCTCAAAGGAATTAAAGGGGGGTTTCTCCAGGAAGGTGATGCAGCCAACAGCCTGGCCAAGGTGCCCTTACACCAGAGCATGCAGCACGAACAACAAACCAAAGGAGGGGCTGGAAGCCACCATGCTGAAGTTATGACCTTGCTGCCATTACTGAGACTTGGTGGGATAAACTGTGTGACTGGAGTGTGACCATCAATGGCTGTGAGCTGTTCAGAAGAGACAGAAAGGAGAGAGAGGTGGAGGGGTTGCTTTCTGTGTCAAGTGCATTGAGCGTGAAGAGCTGTCTCTGAAGAACAGCCATGAGCAGGTTGAAAGACTGTGGGTGAAAATCAGACACTGAGGCAGCAAAAGGAGCCCTGTGGCTGGGGTGTGCTACAGCTGCCTGACCAAGGGGAGCCTATTGACAAAGCCTTCTCGCCCCAGTTACAGGAGGCATCGCGCTCACACGCTCCAGTCCCGCTGGGGAACTTCAGCCACCCTGACATCTACTGGGAAAGTACCAAGGCAAAGTGCAGGTGATCCAGGAGACTCCTGCAATGCATGGAGGTTAGCTTCTTGAGCCAGGTGGACTTCTGTAAAGCTTTTGACACAGTCCCCCACAACTATTCCCTCCAAACTGGAGTGATGGATTCCATGGGTGGACTGTTTGGTGGATTAGGAATTCGTTGGATGGTTGACTTCAGAGGCTAGTGGTCAACAGCTGAGTCCCAGTGGGACATCAGTGGTGTCCCTCAGGGGTCTGTATTGGGACCAGTGTTATTTAATGTCTTCATTAATGACACAGACAAAAGGATCAAGTGCACCCTCAGCAAGTTTGCAGATAACACCAAGCTGAGTGGTGCTCTTCGCTCATCTGAAGGATGGGATGGCGCCACAGGGATCGGAACAGACTCAAAAGTGGGCACATGGGAATCTCAGGAGGTTTAACCAGACCAAGTGCAAGGTGCTGCACCTGGGTTGGGGCAACTCCCAGTATCAACACAAGCTGGGGAATGAAGGGATCAAGGGCAGTCCTGCCAAGGAGTTGGACATGGCCCAGCAATGTGCACTCACAGCCCAGAAAGCCAATGAAGCATCAAGAGATGAGTGAAAGCATCAAAAGCAGCATGGCCAGCAGGGTGAGGGAAGGGATTCTCCCCCTCTGCTCTGGTGAGACCCCCACCTGCAGTGCTGCACAAAAAAGGACATAGACCTGTTGGAGCAAGCCCAGAGGAGACCACCAAAATTATTAAAGGGGTGGAGCACCTCTCCTATGAGGAAATGCTGACAGAATTGGGATTGTTCACTCTGGAAAAAAGGCAGCTTCAAGGTAACCTAACTGCAGTCTCCTGATACCTGATGGGAACATAAAGGCAAGATGTGACAACACCATTTACAAGAGCATGTAGTGACAGCACAAGGAGGAATGGGTTCAAACTGAACAACAGTAGTTTTAGATTATTATTTGGAAAAAAATCTTTACTGTGAGGGTGGTGAGGCACTGGAACAGGTTGCCCAGGGAAGTTGTGGATGCCTCATCCCTGGAAGTGCTCAAGGCCAGTTGGATGAGGCTCTGGGCAACCTGGTCTACTGGAAGGTGTCCCTGTCCACAGCTGGGGTATTGAAACTAGATGAGGATCTTGAGATCTTTAAGGTCCTCTTCCAACCCACACCACTCTATGATTCTATGAAAAAAGGTCTCACTTCTGCAGCAGGCATTATCATCTCTTTTTGTTTCTTCACCTTTTTCCAGTCTTCCTGTCCTGATTTTCTTGGAGTTTGCAGTGCTTAGATCAGAGAGCACAGCACCAAAGTCCTACGGGGGCAGCTCCTTTCCTGATACGTCCTGCACTCATCACATTGGAGAGCAGCTTCTCACCTCCAGCCACAGCCAAGAACCCAAACTGGCCTTTTGTGCTCTGGCAGCCTCTTTCCCTGTTTCGAGCTCCTGCTCCAAAAGGTGCCTTCAAAATCAGGCATGCACAACCACAGCAGCCACCCTGGTCATGCTCTTCAGCATGCCTGAATCTTCCTGCTGTTTCCCAGGGCTTAATATTACAAAAGTCTGGGGGAAATTTTCTCGCACACCAGGAAAGGTGTTATGATGCTGCAGGGTGGTCTGCTTTAAAAAAGGAAGGCCCTTTTGCTCCTCTGTTTCCCTTTGCTGGGACTTTCCCTAAAGAGGCACAAGGTGGAGCTGCAGTAAGCATCTGGGGAATGCTCCAGATCAGTCTGTGTCCTCCTGCTTTATGCTGCTGATGGGAACAGGAAGTTCTGCCTCTCCAAATTCTGCATCTGATGGGTCAACGGTTTCTTCTTTCACCCGCACGGCAATGACTAGCAAGAGACAGACAGAGGGAGGGAAAAATAAGTAAATAAAATCAGCCCCTGTTGACTTGCATTACCTGCAGCACCTCCAAACCAGCTCTGTCTATGCAAGTACTCAAAATGCCCCAGGCCCTGGGGCCAGCCCACTTCCTGAAGCTCCCTCACCACAGGCAGCCCTGTCATGTCACTGCAAATCACAGCAGCAATCAGGATGGGACTAAACCGTGGCAGCATTCAGCTACTGGCTCCCAAGAACAACTCCTAAGGGAGGAAAAACTGCTCTGGTCCATTTTCAATCTGCCTGGGTTCACACAGGAGAACTTAAATCAACAGGAGGGACCTTCATGACTCTCCAATCCCCATGTGCACAAGGCACCTCACCCACCCTCCTTCCCCCTACCCACTAGGGTTGGCAGGTGAACCAGCTGCTCTTCTGGTCACCACAGCACAAGAGGCTGTGTTCACATGCTGCAACAGCCCGTATGGGGATTGGGATGTGACAGCCACCTCTGACATATCCACTTTGTCTCTCCTCCCTGACCTCATACAACCAGACTGGTCAGCAGGGCAGCTAGGTCCTCAGCAGGCATTACCAGCATTGAGATATTGAGAAGTACTGGCCCCACCAAACCTTCTCAGGAGGCAAACCTTTCCAGGGAAAGAAAGCAAATGCCTTCTTCTACCCTCTGGAGTGTCTCTGGAGGAGCAGAGGACATTTGGCATGCTGCTGCCTTTTCTTGCCTGGAGGCACCCATGACTTAGTGGCCAAGAGAGTGTTTGGGGAGAGGTGGATGTGGCTGCAGGGTAGAGTAACTCATTCCCTTACTCTCATCAGGTGCTGGCTCTGGCAAAGCCTGGCTGGCAGCTTTTGCTTCTCGTTTTGAATTTGTGGCAGGAGTCTTCTTGACAGTCTGCTTGACACTGCGGGCTTTGGCAGGTAACTTTTTTCCTTAACAAAAAGATAACAGACTATGAGCAAAAGCGTGTTTCTTTTCCCTTGGAAAATCAGCAACCCTGCTCCTCTGAGAAACCACAGGCCAGGGACCAGCACAACTGAACAGAAAGCTACACGGTCATTAGCTGCCAACTGGTTATGCAACAGAAATGGCCTACTGAAGAAAAATCCTACAGTCATCATCTCAAAATACTCTCCTTCACGTTCTCCTTCATTAAAAACAAGGCACTTCAGCATGTGTTTAACTTCCAAGGAGCAGGTTGTCTTGGAATCAGTGTGGAGTCAGCTTTGCTTACCTGTCTGGGTCTAGTCCTAGGCAACGAGCATATTTGCTGCAAGGCGCAGACATTGTAACCGTAATGTTCTGGTTTTTAGCTAACCTTTTTATTTAGGTTGAAAATCTTTATATTCTTTAGATGTCCTTCCACTTCCACCCCCCAGGAAAGAACTCCTTGTCTGTCTACATGATTTGCAACAGCTACTGCAACAATGACAACAACAATGACAAGATGAAACAATAAAATGGTGTCTACTGGCCTCTTCAACCTTAAGGCCTTCTTTCCCTCAGCACAGAGCAGGATTGCTCTCCAGCTGCAGCAAACATCTCCCTCCAACCATGGACACAGCAGGGAAAGCAGCACAACCTCACACCTGGAAGCAAGTGCCATATATTCCTCGGCCAACAGAAAACAGACAGCAAAACAGATCCTTCCCACACACAGCTCTCTGCTCTTTAGGTAACAGGGCAGGTAAGAAGGATGAAGCTCTGTTGGCAAACCCACAGCCAACTGAAAGTATCCACAGCAAGACAAGGCCTCTCTCTCCTGCTCTGATGGGACATGGACAGGGTTCCTCTAACTGGGCCCAGCCTGCGAGCGAGCGGGAGGGCACTAATCAAACATCACTCACTCTTCTTTCCATAGGGTTTCTTCTTCTTCTTGGGCACCTCCTTGGCCTTCGCTGCAGTTGTGGGCTCTGTCATGGAGACGAGAGGGAAACGAAAGCCAAGTCCCATAACCAGTAGGTAACTGGGATGAAGTGACATAAGCGAGAAACAGATATACCCGTCCCCCCAAGCCAAAGCCCTCTTCCCAAGACAACCGGCTGAGGGGAAAAGCAAGGCTCTAGTGCAGTTGCTGTCTGTGCTTCCAGGTGAGGGCCCAGGGTGGCAGGCTGGGGCAGCACAGTGAGAGAGGCCCAGTACAGACTTGGCAGGGGCAGTAAAGAAACAAGATTCGTGGTCTGGGACAAGAAGGAAAACATCTGCAAAGGTGAGGCAGTGGCCTCCCTGTGACAAGGGAAGGTACGAACTCTCGAGAGGATGCTCTTACCTTTTACAGAGTTAGAGAGTTGATGAGAAAAGGGAGCATGGGGTAAGCTCCTGCTGCTATCTGGCTAAGGTTATAGGTATGCTTAATAAAAGGGAGCTGTGCAGGGATAGGACCACCTGGAACTCTACCCAACTTCCTCAGGAGCAATTAATTCTCTGTTGGTGTGGGAACAGAGCCAATCTCAAAACTCAGGCTGTTTTCTCCCCATCAGGCTCCTCCCTCTGACAGCTGCTAGAATGTGGCAACAGAGGAAGATTTATGGTAGCCAGTGCAAATCAAGGAGGCCATTTGCTTCTCCCTACAAGGCCCAAAAATCAAAGGAGCCACTCACAGAGCAGGAGGAAGGAAATCTTTATCTCTAGCATCAGAAACCACAGTAAAATCTTCACTCACCTGGAACCACTGGTGGTTGAAGCTGGTAGCCTGTCAGCTCACACCAACCCACAGGATAAATGTCTGGAGACTCGCAGTCCACCCACTGGTCATATTCGTTGTCCCAGCCATCAAAATGGATGCTAAGGAGACGCTGGACTACACGCTTCACCGTGGCCACACAGATGAGCCGGGGTTCCATCAGGTCCACAGCTTCCACCTTCATGCCTGCCTTGAAGCCATGGTTTGGACAGTCCTCGGTGCATAAAAAATGAAAACATTGCACTCAGTCCAAACCCATATTTGGCTAACACCACTCTCACACAGGCTGGCCTCCAGCCTAAAGCAAGCAGACAGACAACAAGCCCATAGATCAAAAAACAGATCCAAGGCCAGCTGTTCCTTAGTCAATCTCAGCCCAGCATTTAGAAGCAAGAGCCCGATGTGGGCGCAGCAGCAGCTCAGGAACACACCGTCAATTACCTGACATACCCCTGAGAAATCAGAAAGACCAGCATAGGCCCAGGTGCTATAGCAGTTTTGTAGATGTAAAGCAGCTCCCACCCTCCAGCCAACATGCCAGCCACACATTCACAGGCAATGAGAAATACAGAGTCCACCAGGAGCCTGGAGCTCACAGAAACACTAGAGAATCACAGGTGACACTCACAGGCACCCACAAAGGGAGAACACTGATGTCTCAGCTTGGAGAACACGTACTCCTGGGCCTGTGAGCTCTCCTTAAAGTGCTGACTGTCAGCAAACTGCAGCCCAGTAGAGACTGCATACATTACATATACTGTGTATTGTCTATCCTGACTTCAGGAAGGCTTTTGACACTGTCTGCCATAAGAATCTCATAGAGAAGATGATTGAACCATACAGGCTGGGTGTGGAAACAGCAAGATAGATGGAAAACTGGCTGAGTGACTGGGCCCAGAGGGTGGTTATTAGTGGCATGAAGTCCAGTTGGAGGCTAGTAATTAGCACTGTACCCCAGGGATCAATACTGGATCCAAACCTATTCAAGATCTTCATTAATTATCCGGATGACATGTCAGAGTGCCAAGCAAGCTTGCTTGTGGTAAAAACTGTGAGGAGAGACAGAATATACTAGATGGTTGTGCTGCCCTCCAGAGGCACCTTGACAAGCTGGAGAAATGGCAGAAACCCATACCTGCAGAGGAAGAACCCCAGGCACCAGCACAAGCTGAGTGGAAAGCAGTGTGGCAGAAAAGGGCCTGGGAATCCCAGTGGACATGAAGCCAAACATGGGCGAGGGATGAGCCCTTGGCACAAAGAAGCCTAACGGTAATCTGCTCTCAGCAGATCAGTGGAAGTCATCCTTCCCTCTGCTTGGCACCAGTGAGGCCACACCTGAATTGTTCCCTGGTACAAGAGAGATGTGGACATACTGGAGAGAGTCCAGCAAAGGGCCAGGAAGATGATGAAAGAACTGGAGCATCTTTTGTATGAGGAAAGGCAGAGAGTTATGACTGTTCATCCTGGAGAAGAAAAAGTTCAGGGATACCTTATTTATGTGTATAAATGCCTAAAATGAGGGTGCAAAGATGGAGCCAGATTCCTCTCAGTAGTGCCCAGTGCCTGGATCAGAGTTAACAGGCACAAACTGAAACACAGGAGTTTCCCTGTGAACATCAGGAGACACGCGCTACTGTGAGCGCCAATGAGCACTGGCACAGGTTGCCCACATGGTTGTGAGAGTCTCCATTCATCTGGACATGGTTCTGAGCAACCTGCTACAGGTGACCCTGCTGTAGCAGGGATGTTGGACAAGAAGTCACTTCCATCTCAGTGATCTTGTGACAGCCAGAGCTCTAGCACTCCTCCTTGCTCCCTCCAAGCATCCCTACACATCATTTCTTCCTGGCAGTACTCACTGTGTTAAAGAGCCGTGATGGAGCAGGTCTTGATTTGGTCTCTTCCAGATAACGTTCCCAGCTGAATGTCTTTGCATCATACCCTGCAGAAGGAAAAAAACACCAAGAGGTAAAAAGGCAGTCACTGGGTGGACCAGCTGGGACAAAAGACAGAGTAGGCAGGAAGGACGCAGAGCAACTGGTCAGTAAACCAGCACACAGCCTGATCTTGGACATGAACCTAGTGCATGGATTCCATGGGAGTCCAGTACTGCTCTTCAGCAGGCAAATACAGAAAAGTGCAAGTTGCAGCTCTGAACATCTGTGTCAGCCATAAACTCAGACCACAGAGCAAGGGGAGGACCAGCAGCAAGCAGGAAGTAATATGTTCAAAACACACCACTAAGACCAATCTTTCTTTCTCCCAGCAGCAGGAACATCAAAGCAAGATGGAATAGCACTGTACAAAAATATTGCAACACAGAAATTCAGAGCAGGCTTTTTTGGGTATGGCTAGATGAGGCAGCAAAAACACTCCTAGGATGATTGTCTCTCAGGAGTTTGAAGAAATACTCATGTCAAATCTATTCAGAGAAAAAAGAATAGAGATTACTCTGGACACTTAAGTACAGACTCCTGCAGCAATGGCTCTACTTATCTCTTCCCACCCTCCTTGTTCTTTAAAAACTTTTATTCTGTTCAGTTTGGGAATCATACATCTCTCCCACTGATCTGCCAGAAGCCAGACTTGGTATATGGGCAGAGCTCAAACAGCCTGGCTCTCTGAACTAGCCCTGTCTCCCTGAAAAACAAGCGGATTGGGACCTTCTTTGGATCGGAACCTGACCCCTCTCAGAAATGCACCACCCATCAGATTCTGCTTGCAGGTTCACACCACAGGGCAGAGTCCAAATCTCACCTTTTGGAGGGGTCAGCTCGATGTTGTTCCTCTTACAGAAGTTGGCAGGGAAGATGGCATGTGAGGAGGCATGATAGCAGAACCAGTCAGAGCCATCATCAGACGTTGCTCCATCAATGCTGATCATGAGATAGCCATCCAAGAGAACCTGAGATGGGAGTGAAGACATGAGTGTAGAGAGAGCTCTACTTGCTCTAAAGCTTCTCCTCCTCACAAAAGATTCTCTCACATGTTGATCAAAATTGCCACTAGATAGTAAAACGCAATTTTATATGCCCCAAGTTTCTCCTAATATGTTAGTCAACACAAGCCAATCCCCAAAGCAGCAATTTTTGCAGGACTGGGACCAACACTAAGAGCCTTGTAAAAGCACTATGTGAGAAGCCTTAAATGGTCAGGAGCTCTGTTCTCCCCCAGAAACACTTCATTGGCAGCCCAAAAACCCTCTACACCAGCCAGATCATGAATTTCTTACTGGGTAGAAGGGAAGAAGCACTGCCCTTGGACTTGCTGCTTAGTACAGCAAGGAGACTTGTCCAATTCTGTAATGGGTAATTGGTGCCTAGCAAAGGCAATAGGCATGCCTGTCCCAACTCTTCCATTTCCAAGTAGTGGCTGAAGAGAACATTTTACACACACAAACAGCTCTAGCATCCTACTGCCAAACTCAAAGTGTCAGAGTCCTCAGCTTGGGTTCTGTGAGGGGAAACAACTTCTTGAGGAAGCAGGAAAAGCCCAGATGGATGCTATAACTTTCAACATTCAACACACTTTGCTGAGGAAACCTGGGCAAGAAATTTACGTCTCAACACTAGCACAAGAGCAGAGTTTACAATCACCTCATCAAGAGAGACTGAAGGAGACACATTCATCCTCAGCTTCCTCATGCCATTCCCTACATGGAAGTCACCTCACAACTTTTCCCTTCTTTCCATGGGGCCTTCCTTATGCACTCTCAGAAATGGAGAACAAATCTTCCCTACTGCATGCCCAAGGGTAGAAAGAGGGTGTTTGCCATTCACGCACACTGGACATCAGCTTGCACAAGCATGCTCATCCTCATGCTGTCCGTTGAAGTACACACGGACAATGGCTTGTCAGACCTAACCCCCTAGTTCGCTCCACACAACAGCTGTCCACCTCTCTTGACAGCCCTCTCTGCTCCCCCATGGAGCTCTGCTACCTGGTTTTATTAATTTGAAAAGACCCGAGGAGAAGCTGCATTATCTAAAGCAAACACAGCAGACCCCCTCAGGCCCACTGAACTTACCTTGCAAACAGTGGCCACACAGATGTTGCCCAGATTCAAGGGGTCAATGGCTTCCAGTTTCATGCCTCGCTCAAACCATCCACCTTCAGAATAGACAGCTCGTACCTAAGGGAGACTCTGGTGTACCATGTGCTGCCAGGGACATGGGACAGTCCCATGAGACTTGTCCAATTCTGTAATGCAAATAGGATTAGAACTTCTTCACGTGGCTCAACTTGGGAGGGGAGAGCAAAAATATTACAAGAAATACAGACAGAGAGCCAAACCAACACAACCAAGAGGTTGTGTCAGCAACTTCTTGCCACAGGTCTGGTCAGTCAAGAGAGCCAAGCCCAACTGCTGCTCCACAACAAAGCAAAGTCTCCTTCTCATCTCAGTCCTTAGCAGCATGATCCATTTCCTTGTCAAAACTTATCTCTCCCCTGTAATCTTCTTCCCTCTCCAACTCAAAGCTCCCTTGCTTGCCCTTCAGTTGAGTCCCTCAGTCTGTCACTGGTCTTCAAATTCTTTCAGCTTTCTAGTTTCACCTGCTCCTCCTTAACAACAGCCTTGACACCCCAAAAACCTTACTGCCTTTAGCTATAAGAAAGACCACCCTCAACAACCTACATGGCAGCATGTACGCCCAAGCACGGAAGGGCTATCACTGCTTCTTTGTTTGTGACCCCCACAAAAAGGCAGGCTTGTCCTACCTTCTTAAACAGATAGGGGACAGCATCACAGTAAATCTTCCGGAAGGTGGGATGGTTTGCCATGTCATTACGTTTTTCTTCTGAGAGGAATGGAAGAAACAGAGAGATAAAAAACCTGCAGTAACTGCAGTAAGAAAACAGACTGGTTATTAATTTTCCTATGAGAGATTAGCTGCTATAAACCCCCTCAACATGAGACCATTTAATACAAAAAGCAGGTCAGTCCCTCTGCAGTTCTCATAAAATGGGCTGTGATGAAGGGCTTGCTCAAAAGGAGATGGCTCAGCTTCCTGAGCACTACTAATAACACCTTTACGTGCAGCTGTAATGACCAGGGAGAGGCAGCAAGGAATGGAGACACAACCAAAAGGATCAGCAGAGCTCGTCTTGCTATTTTCTTTGTCTTTTACTTCGCCAGAGTAACATGATCAACAACTCCTCTTGGTAAAGTCCAGAAAAACACAATCTGATGGCATCCAGTGTTAAAGAAGCCAGCATGAATTTCCTCAAAAAGACTGTGAACATCCTTCATGTTGCAAAGTCTGCATTCTCACACTAAGGGGAAAGACTGTCTGCTTCAGGTAAGAAACCCTACAGTCCCCCATTCTGACCTGTGATCACAGGGCTTCTATCTATCCAGATAAAAAACCAGCAGACACAAAACTAAGCAGACTTCGCCTAGTAGGTCTTGAGGCAACTGCCTCACTCCCAGCATGTCAAGACTGGTGTCAATAGCAGGGTGCAGGCAGTTCCCAGCAAATCAGAGGATGGTTGCAGAGGCCTGATCCTTACCTGTCTTCTTTATGTCATGGCCCACTCTCCGTGACCAGCCCACAGGATGGATGAGGGGACTCCACATGTGGCACCAGAAGTCATCATCACTGTCACCGTCTTCATAGAGGAGTCTCAGTCTGCCCCCAATTACTGTGTCCACCACTGCCATACGTGTCTGGGACACGTGGTTCTTATCCACCACCTCGACCCGCATGCCCTGCCGGAACGGGTACTTCATGCTCTCTGCCATCTGGCAACAACCAACAGAGGAGGTGAGATCAACCACAGCTCTCCAAACACTCCAGAGAACAGCTTTCTCCAAAGACATGCATCCTGGAACTGCCCAAAGCTGATAGGAAGGGATGCATAGGAGTGGGTTCATTGGTGGAACAGGTGGCTGGCAGCCCCAGACAGGACAGTGTGGCTGGGCACACACACCCTGGGTCTCCCTTTTGTCATGGGGCCTCATAAGAGCTGCCCCACCCCAGCCCAGCAGCGATGCCCAGCCACCACCTTGAGTGAATGTTCCCAGTGAGAACTTCTGTTCATGGGGAACTGAGTAAGGAATTGTGTGTGCTTTTTTTTCAGTCCATGAAAGAGATCACAAGGGTTTCAAGACTGCAATTAGTTAGAGGTGTAGCTTCCCACAGGGCAACAGGATTTTTGGTTGACTTCAAAAGAGGTCGGGTTCTTATTTTCACCTTTTTATTTTGGTCAAAGGTTGAACTACATGATGATCTATCTGCTAGCTCCACATCCAAAGCCAGTTACTCTGCAGACTAACCCCAAGACACGGGTACATGGAGCCACTGCCTGCTTTCTGACTTTTTTTGAGACTTTGAGTTTTCTCATCCACAGATACTCAGTGGTGTTTATAGAACCCCTGACATTTTGGAAATGTGATCCCAAGATGCTGTGCAGCAACTAGGAAACACAAAATAGATACCCAAACCAGCCTACACCTGAATCCAAAAGAACTTTTAAGCTAAGGTCTTCCCCTTCCTTCCACCTCCTGTTTATTAGGTGGAGTGGAGATGCTGAGGGTAGAAAGACAAAAGCAATGTCTGTTTCCCTCCACCACTTCTCCAGCTACAAGCTGGGGCCCAGGAACAAGCAGCTACAAACACTCTCTTAACCTTCTGAGAAGTAACATGGGAAGCACTAATAGCATCCAGCTCTCCAGCTCAGTGTCACCACTTACCCTGCACACAGAAAAAGCTATCCCCTGCCTTCCTGCCTGCTGTCTCTGGGACTGTCTTCCTCATCTGCCATTTCCAAAGCTCCCAGCCACAGGAGACCCTCTTCCCTTTAACAAGGTCTAATCTCAGTGCAGGCTACACAAAAACAATCATGAGAGCTGTAAAGATGCCAAGGCCATGGCACTTGAAGACTGTGCCCTTCTCACTCCCTGCAGGTTGCTTTGCTACCAACATTGAAGTTTTTTGACTCTCAGAGCTATTCCCTGGCACCGAAACAGGGCAGGGAAAGGCCAGATTGGAGCTGCACTGGTCTCTCCTTTCAGCAAAATGCCAAACCTCATCCCCAGTATTTCCCAGCAGAGCATGTGACAACAGCTTTTAAAGCCTGCCTGTGACCCAGAGTAGAAACTGTTGTGCTGAGGGGGCACGGAGGCTGTGCCATCCATTACCCACAGCATCATGACAGGTATCTTAGGAGCATGTGGAAGCACTCACTGCCCCTGCCCTGCCCAGGTTTCAAGGCACACAAAAGTTGCACAGATCAGAACCAGAAGAGACATGTTGAGCACTTGTGTTGACTTCAGCTTCATTTCCCCCATGCAAAATGATAGCCTCCCACACTTACCTTCATGTGGAAATCCACTGGGATGGTTCTAGCTCCCACCAGTTTTTTCATGAGGTAACTTCTCCAGTCAGTGTACTTGGCATGGATAGCTATACATGGGCAGGGAAAAAGTCCAACTTTATGACCAAAATGATTACAGCACCACACTTTTCATCTCTCTGACAGCCCATTAACACTAGAAGCCTTCTTCACACTCAGATTCTGTACTCTGTTTTGCCAGCTTGCCCCCACATCTGGCTGAAGGGATCACCATTATAGAATGAACTGGGCCAAGCAGACATTCAACTCCACTGATCTAGATGAGGAAGTGGTAATAGAGCAAAACACATGAGCCATACCAAGCAAATCTCAGCTTGCCAGAATTCCACTAAACTGGCATCCCTCTCTGAACTGCTATCTGTGCAGGGACTGGAGCCACTGCACTTACCAGAGACGCTGCCCAGGATATAGGACCAAAATTTCCCCAAAGTTCAAGTCCAGCCACCATGTGGGTTAGAAGGAGGAAAAGCCCCCACAGATCTGACATCAGCTCAGCATGAAGTATCCCCAGGTCGGTGACAGGAAGATGCAGAGGGAGCAATCCAAGCGGTCCCCAGGTTCCCAAACTCAAACTGCTGCTTGTAACTCAAAGCACAAATAGAGCTGCAGTCCTACATGCAGTGGGAGCACCTGTGCCCCTGTGCTAGGCATAAACCAAAGCTTCTCCATGCCCAGGCATATGCTGACCCTTCTTGCCCCACACTCACTTTGTGGTGGTACCAGGATTTTGCTGTTGATGGCACACCAGCCAATGGGGTGAATATCCACTGTGCCCAAATTGCACCAGAAGTCATGACCAGCATCATTCTCAAAGCCCTCATATCGCAGAAGGGCCCTGTATCCTGCCAGGACAGAACAGAAAACCAAAGGCATTAGAGAATTGGCAGCACAGGCTTAGTGCCCACAGCATGGCCTTCAGAGCTCTGCATTGGTTACCAGAGCTTCTCCAACAACTGTTCCTGCAAACTGCCCAGCAACCAGAAGAGGAACCACACGCTGGCTTCCTCTCACTCCTGCACCATGGTATTTCCTGTTCCAAAATCTCTCAGCAGCTGCAGCGCTCCAAAGAGCTGCTGTTTTGCTTAACCAGGTACCCTCAGCTCTCTAAAGCTTCCCTCAGAGCTTAGCTGTGCCCAGCTATCAAAGTTTGCTTTGGAGACTTACCCACAATCTGCATGACAGATGCAATCCAGTACACACGGCTGGGGAGCACAGCATCACTGTTCAGCACTTCCACTTTCATACCTTTCACCACATCATCCCACTGATCGAAGAGTGGCACCTGAAAGATTGAGGCAGCCATGTTGGGAGAGGGATGTGGAAATCAGAGCAGGGTTCAGGCCCTTCTAGCTTTCAGAGACATGTCTTAGGCAGCTACACTTTCACCTTAGACACAGGCTAGCATGCCTTACCCCTCCTAGATCTGCCAGCATCTTGAAATAGTTGAACTGTCCCAAACATCTCACTGGGATGTTCACTGAGGATCCCAAAAGGCAGAACACCATATAGCAATACTTAACTGTTTCACTGCCAGATGCCCTATTATTCCAAAGTAGCTACTGCCATTCCTCTATGGCATAAAAATACCTAAGAATCAATAAAAATGCCATGTCTGCCTGACTTATCCTCAAGAAAAATGAAATGCTGTCAGTATTATCAGACCACAACTCAAAAGGAGTTTATAAAAATTGGGCATGCTGGAGGGGCAGCTACTGCCAGGCTCACATAAACTGAATTCCTCTCTGCACATCACTCTGGGCTGTACTCAGCCATACAAACTGCAAAATTAGCTTCCCACTATCATCTCCAGTCAGAACTAATTCTGTTACCAGGCAGTACTGAGCCATTGCTATTGGCCTGGAAAATAGAACAGATCTTCCCAACAATGTTAGAGTGAATATAAAAGCAAACATTTACTTTGAAAGCTTTCAGGAACACGACATGGCATAAATCACATGTGGTATAGTAATTCTACAATTTTTATAATGTTAGTTGATTAGTATACTTATCATATACTGTCCAGTTAAAACTTAGGTAATAATTCCTGGGGTTCTGACCCACTGGAAGCAGTCCAGAGGTTGCTCTTGCCCCACTTTTGTTATGTGAGAATCTGGTTCAGATTCTCTTTGGAATGTCCATGTAGCTGGTTCTCTTCTTGGAATAAGACTATAATATTTCTGAATGTGTTTATAAGGTTAGCTTGTTACTCCTAAATGCAGAGAAGAAAAATAGGAACAATACTAGAAGCTACGATCATGCTTTAGCAATCTAGAAAGTTACAAATATTTGAAAAACATAAAAAGCTAAAAATCTTAGGCATCACTACCAGCAGTGTTTCTATCAAGTCTCTCTCTGCTTCCTTCCCCTCAAACTCCTGGACCCTTTGTGAGACTCCCATTCTCAGCTGCAAGAAACCCCAACTTCCTTCCTTTCATCACCTGGGTGCCAATAACCCCCTGCTGGGCCTCAGCTCACCACCTGTCACAGGAGCACAGGGGCTCCATGCACACGACATGCCCCTTGTGCCCTGCCATGCACAGTAAAGTAGAACTCACATGTTTGAAGCAATCGACAGGAGCTGCCTTGTAGCCATGCTCCTGCAGGTATTTTCCCCAGTCAAAGCCCAGGACGAGTGCTACAAGCAGACATGAGAGCAGAAAATCAGATGAGAGCACGGAACAGGCACAGAGATTAACTACCTCTGAACTACAGCCTGCAGCCTCCAGGCACTAGGACACAACACAGATGGATTACACATTCCACTGCATTTTCTCTGGTGGGAAACTAGACCCTGTGTGAGTGCACGGTCACTAACCCCCACAAAAGGGAAAATATATTATTAATCAATATTTGCTATCACTTGCTTTTGGAAAAGGGGGAGCAGAAAGGGCAATAAAAGGGGTAAAGTCCAGCCCGGGACTAAAGCACTCCAGAGAGAGTGCATCCTTTCAGGGTTAAACCACTTCACATCTTTGCCTCTCAGCAGCAACACTGCAGGGTCAGATCAGCAGCGCTTGCTTTCCCAGAAGAAAAATGTGCTGGAAAAATCAGAGCTACTAATTTGACAGATTAATCCCACATTCACTCCTGGTTGAAGGCTACAGCTCTGCTCCAACATCAGTCTGCTCAGGGATCACTCCCTGCTGCTGCCATGCCCCAGCACCCCGCTTTTCCATAATACAGTAAGTTGCTGCTCCTTCAGCTGCAGTGACTGGCTGTTGCTCAAGTTGGTCAGTGAGTGACTCAGGGCAAACATAACTCTCCAGGAGCAGCGGGGCAGTAAATGGCTGGGAGAAGCAGGACACCTTTAAGTCACCTTTTCCAGCAGAAGTCAGCACCTCGTGGGACTCGGACCACAGAGCTTATGCTCCAGGTCAAGTCGCACGAGGAGTGAGAGTGAGGCTACAATATGATGAGCAGGAAGAGGAAAAAAGAACGTGCCCTGTGTTCTGCCAGCCCGTGTCAGAGTGATCCACACACATCATACAAGGCAGTGTACCAGAGAGGAGGAGGAGGAGAACTGCAGAGCTTACAGCCCTCAAGCTGGCCCCATTTCTGTGACTCCAGCAGCTGCACCTCCTCACACCTCACCTACACTCACCATCCTGACCTGTCAGTGTCCCATCCGCCAGCTGTCCTGTGCCCTGCGAATGGAGGAAGGCCCCGATCTTGGCTGACCAGGATGCCTTGTGTAGAACTTTAGCTTTCTTTGTTGGTGGTTTACCCTACAAAAGAAGGAACATTAGAAACATTAATGGCACCAGAGACTAAGTCACCCATTGCAACTGGGTATGCATCTCTTCCTTGGGACAATTTTCAGGTTACTACAATATTTATTAACGCTCACAGGAACAAGAAACAGCAGGTAAAATATCAGTGTGTCCTTTCTCAGCTTTTAGGGAGCACCAGCTTTAAGTTGTCATGCCATATGCTAGGGACTTCAGGCAGGAAGAATAAGCCACTGGGAATGTCAGTCTGATACTTAATTAGAGAGCAACCACCTACCCCTACATACAGGCACATCCTGCTCCAACCCCAGGAAAGCTCACAGAATCATGGAATCTCCCTTAAGAGCTGGAAGTCTGCCTTCCTAAAGTTCAGGAGTGTGACTTAGCTCCTTAGCTGACCTATACTCCTCAAGATTGCAAATTCCACCAATGCATGACCACTGCAGCTAGATCACTGCCTCCAGTCTTGACATTCCCAATTAGTTCACCTACCTTGGTGACCACCAAATCTACTGCTGCATTCCTTCTGCTACAGCTGTCTATTCCCTGGCTTCAGAAATTATCACCCGTGCATTCCAGGAGTCTCCTGGATTACCCATGGCTTGCCATGCTACATTTTGCAGGTATAGGGGTGGTTGAAGTCCCCCAGCATGACAAGAGCCTGAGAGCATGATGTAGCCTGAGAGTCAGATGGAAAGGCTTTAACTCACCTGCAGTCTGGCGAGGATGCTGGCCTTTTTGGAATTTGAGGAGTAGCTTCTGGAGCAGGAGACGCTGCAGAAACGTTTGGTCTTGGAGAAGAAAGCCTCCCTGGTGCCCACAATCCCACACATTTCGCACACAGCTGGGAGAAGGAAGGCCAAAAATGTGAGCATTTGGCAGTCAGTGCGCTACAAGGACAGAGCTGAGACCAGCTAATCATCGTTATACAGAGCAGATCCCCCACACAGCCCAGAAAACGCAGTCTGAATCCAAAGCTGCTCCCAAAGCATCCCCAAGGTGCAGCCACACCCCTTCCCTGCCCCTGAACAGGTCTCAGGCAGCACAGGCAGTACCTGGCTCAGAGCCACTGTCTTCTGTAAGCCGGCCTGTGGGTGGCTGGTGCATGGCAGAGGTCGAAAGCTCTCCAACCTCCTGCTCTGCCACCTCATCATCGCTGGACTCCTCCAGACAGGAGCTGCTGTCAGTGCCCATGCTGCTGTTGTAGCACGTGAGGCTGTCATAACCCCCAAAGATGTCCAATTCATCATCCTCCTCCTCGTCATCGCCTTCCTCCTCCACCCGCTCCAAAGATGAAGGTTTGTGGCAGAAGGCAGACATCAGCTACAAAAAGAGCCAGTTTGCTTTAAAATAGACATCTTACATCCCACTGCACAATAAACCTGCCTTTGCCGCTGGGGAAGGCCCTCTTGGGCCAGGGAGTGACCTCAAGGTGAGCAAGGAGCTCACATAACAACCCCAAAGGCAGGACTCTGAACGCCGTCCCCCAGACAGGTCCCTTTACTGCTATTCCACAGGCTGCACTCTGCTTCCCGAGAGGAAAGTGCCACAGGGCTGTAGCTACATGGAAGACAGCTTGAGGAACATGGAAAAATAGAGAGCAAAGCACTGCCATGCTGAGGAAGGACAGATGAGACTCTGTCCTTCCAGGCAATGCTCCTCCCAACAGACTTGCACAGCAGTGCAGACACCATCACAGTAAAGCCAGCACAGATTTCCAGAATGAAGCACATGCTGCAGGTTCCTGCCACCATAGCTCACAAGACCAGCACAGCCTGGAACTCAGCAGGGCCAGCTCAGTCTTGGAGACAGTTCATGTCCTCTGGAAACAGCACAGTCCACAGCCGACCTCACTACAGGAGGATGGCAGAACGTTTGCTATAGTTTTTGCCTAAACCAGATGCCTCCACAGCCAAACATCTTCACTAGCTCTTTGCACTGGCTGCTACAGCAGGAGAGCTGCGAGGCAGAGATTGAAGAAAGAGCACAGAAAAACAGCGTGTCTCAGACTACAAGAATCTTGAATCAGGTTCCAAATAAGCACAAAAGAAGCTGGGAAAATGTGTTCGCAACTCATGAAGGAGCAACAAGAAGTCAGCATTAGCATAGAAGCGACGGAATAGAAAGGCAGATTCAAACAGATACATGAGGCAGGAGGATACAATTGTTCCTGCAAGTGGGCAATAACAAAAGAACAGCAGCAAGCCCATCACCTTCCAGTGCCAAATTCCCTCGGATCCCTGGCTCCTGGCTATCATTATAGACACGTGGACAGGAAGATCAGACTTCACTCACTGCTGTCTCCCCATATCCTCCCTGGCTTTCACACAAAACAGACCCAAGGTTCCCAGCTTGCTCCCTGAACAAAGAGTTAACCCCCTGCGGATCCAGGCCCTCAGACAGCATTCCTGACGTCTGAAAGGCCTGAACTCATCTAAAAAAGAAATATTTTCATTGCCTTCTAGACCCTGTGTGGGTGCACCTTACACCTGCTCGTAGGACATGAGCACCATTGCATCGTTACTCTTCCACAACAGATGAGTGAAACTTGCGGACACTTTACAAGTCCCCAGGACTGCCAAGCAAGGGCAGCATCACCCGGAACCTCCTCAGGAAACTGAGGGGGACGCAGAGGCCCATCCCGCCGGGATCAGACGGACCCACCGCCGCCCCCAGGAACAGCTCAGCCCGAGCCCGAGCCCGAGCCGCAGCGGAGCCCCCGTCCCGTCCCGTTCCGTCCCGCTCACCTCTCCCCGGTCCCGCTCCATGGCTCCCGGGACGCTGCCAGCCCGCCTCACGCGCGTGGAGAGCGTCCCCCGCGAGCTGTGCGTCTGATTGGCGAGAGCAGCGGGAAGCACGGCAAATCAGCGGGGAGCTTGTTCCCGCCGCACTGCCCGCGGAGCACGACGGGAACTGTAGTTCTTTTCCCGCCGCCATAGCCCCTCGCGGCAGTCCCGCCCAGGAACAGGCCGGGCCCCGCTGCCGCCTCCCCGGCTCCGTTGGAGTTCGGGGTTAGCCCACTCGGTCCGAGAATGGCTTGGACTGGACCGTACCTTAAAGATCATCCAGTTCGAAGCCCCTGCGGAGTGCAGGGTCACCTTTCATTAGTCCAGGTTGCTCAGGGCCCCATCCAGTCTGGCCTTCAACATTTCCAGGGATGGGACACCCACATTTTCTCTGGGCAATCTGTGCCAGTGCCTCACCACCCTCACAGTAAAGAATTTCTTCCTGTATCTAGTCTCAATCCCTTTTACAGTCTGAAACCACTGCCCCTTGCCTTATCACTACATGCCCAAAAGTCCATCTCCCTCCTTTTTATGATTCCCCCCCAGGTACTGGAAGGCTGCAGTGAGGTCTGTCCAGAGCCTTCTCTACTCCAGGCTGGACAGCCCCAGCTCTATCAGCCTGTCAAGAAGTGTACTGTACATTCCTAGTCTGTACAGGCTTTGTAGTGAGTGGCTGGACAAATAATGTGTGAAGCACAACTGTACGGTCTTAGCTGCAGGTGGGAGTAAAGCAGCATGGAAAAGGTTCATTCCAAGGGCTTACCTTTACACATGAATTGCTCTTCCAGATAATCCAAAGGCTCTAACATGAGGCTACAGCCAGTTGATCTAAACACAAAGGAGTGTCACTATCACTGAGAATCTGGGGAAATGGTCACAGTCCAATTACGGAGAGACAGTGGCAGGGAGCTGGCAAAGCCAGTCTGCAACTTGATCAGCAAATTTCCATAGCATCAGGGATCCTCCACATTCAGATTTTCCGAAATATCCTCCAGCAATGTTAAAAATAGAAAATTGCTTTAAAATAATATAGTTAATAATGAAATAAATCTTAATGACTGTTATTCCTTTGTAAATACTGCTAGATATTGCATGGCATGGCAGACAGCAAAGCTGTTTCCAGAAAAGACACAATACAAAATTAAAGGCTCATTAAGTCTTTCTACTGCAATAATCTTTCATGGAACGCATCATGAGCTATAACTGGTGTGCATCCCCTGCTCCCTTCCCAGAGCAGCACTTCTCCCTTAGGTCACACACAGGCTGGCTCAAGGCTTCTTGAAGGCTTAAGTAGAAACGAGTTCTGTGCTGACACAGAACAAGCTTAAAGGAAGTCGCCACACCACGGCTGTTGATTTTTTATTGCAGTTCTAAATAAGCCTTTTCAATAAGTAACAGCATTTAAATTAATTGATTTTAAGTTCAAGTTAAAATTGAGTTCAATTTGATAGAAGAATACTTATAGTCTGTTCAATAATAGAAACTCTGTTATGTAACAATAATCATAATGGTTCTGTAAAGCCAACTCCTTTCTTTAGGGAAAGAACAGCACTGACAATCTCAGGTAACTAAAACCCAACACTTAGATTAGACTTCACTTTTCCCATCTCCTTCCCTACTGCTGTTCTGGGCTTGGTCTGTGTTTTGACATCATCTGCAACAAAAATTTTAGAAAGATCAGTATCAAAGCGCTGCTGTCAGGTGCAATGACAGAAGGAGTCCTGGCTGCGATGGGAGGGATTACTGCTGCAGGACAGGGGGCTGGGCTGCTTTCTTAAGTGCTCAGCTCCAAGATGTGCAGCTTTTGTACTTCAGCATCTGCTCTGTCCCTCATTACCACAACTTCCTTGAGGAGCCTTGTCTCACTGGCCTACTGGAACTGTCCTCTCACCCACGCTCTGGAATGCAGAGCTCTTGTTCCAGGTCCCCAGGCTTCATAAAATCATCTGCTGCTTCTCCAGAGCCTCCTTTTTCACTTTTCTACTGTTATTTCAAGCAGCTCACGAGAATCCTGGAGCTTCAGAGGCCTTTTTTCACTTCCAGCACTAAGTGGCAGCCATTTGGTTACAGGACTTCCAAATTCTTGTGTGCACATGGCTTTTGTAAGGCTCCTCCTAGCTGACACTGTGAAAAACCAAAGGACATTGAAGGGTTTAGTTTCTCATGAGGACTGGGAAGGGAACCGTTTGGAAGAAAAAGTATTTATAGACATATAAGCCTTGGCTATACATTCACAGTACTATCTTTGAAAAAGGAAAATAGGGTAGATGAGCTTGGAAAACCAACAGGTAAATAGAAGGAATGATAGAAGAAAATATATTCTGCTTAACCTTTGGCAGACTAATTTTACCAAGGTAACTGTTAGGCGTGTCCTGCACTAGGTGAGAACTAGCAACAGCCTACTTGCAGGTGGGAGATGTGAGCAGTTGCTGTTTCCTAGATCTCTCTTGTGGGCTGAGGAGATTGCAGAAAACCCTTGTCAGATTATCCTTAATGCTACGCTGATGTTATTCCACATTTACAGCCACTTGTCACTAAGTTACACTGTACAATAGACATAGTAATTGAACACTTTGTATAGTGAACAAATAATCCAATCCCAGACCCAACAGGCAACCCAATTAAGGGCACAAATACTAAACTAGCCTGTGCTTCCTTGCTATTTTATTTTTGCTTTAGATCTATCAATATATGTCAACACAACTCTACATACAAATACTGATGAAACAGTAAATAATTTTTGTCCAAATTTTTTTAGAAAAAAAAACCAAAAAAACCTCAAATAAACCCCAAACCAAAAACGAAACCCCAAAAAGCAACTACACCCAGTTCCAAGGCTATCCTGACAAGGAGAGGGAAGAGTTTACTGCCTAGGAGATAAATCTTGGTTTGAAGCACTTATCCCATCCCAGATCCCCAAGAAATCTGGCTTTTGAGAGCTGAGCTGTGCTGCCTCTCAATCCCTGTGCAAGCTTTACAAGGAAGACATGGGGCACCACTATGTCCTACCAGGTCACCTTCCCCAGCAGAAAGGGTGGCCTGGAGCAGTAAGTCCAGCTAATAGCAGAAGATGTTACACCGTCCACAGGGCCTGACACATAATATGCTGTTTACCAAGGAAATCCCTTTACATATCCTTTCCTGAGTCCTAGTTAAGGGCTCTCGCTCTTTGTGGTGACATAGGAGAATTGGGCCCACCTGACAGAAAAAAAGGCTTGAAATCCTAACAGCAGGCAAACAGAGGAATACCTGAGGGGATTTTTTTTTTGCTGGGCTTTTTTTTTTGTTTGTTTGTTTGGTTGGTTGGATGGTTGGTTTTTTTTTCTTTCACTCATGAATTTGGAGTTCTAACTTCTGGCGGCTATAACTCAGGCAGTGAATGTGGTTACAAGCCCTGGCAGTGTGGATGGCAGCTGACCCAGGCCATGCCTCAGGCTGCCCTGGCTTTCCATCAACAGGATGGAAATATCCACTGTATGGCTCCTGAAGCTTTGGTCACGACAACATTGCACCGGGAACTCATTTCAGTGCCACACTGGATGGACATTGAAAGCAAAAGTGAAGAGGAAACAAAACAAAATGAAAGACTCCTTGCTTTTTGGGGCAACAGAAGCTCTGCACTTTCAACCAAAGGAGCAGGGTTGGCCAATAGCTTTCTTCTGGTAATGACCTTTCAATTCCTGCCATTGCCCTGGGAACAGCAGGGGCATGAGGAGAAGCAAAATGCCCACTGCCAGTGCATCCCGCATAGCTCTGTGCTCCCAAGATATGCCAGAGCCTGCCACCACCCAGCACACCTGAGAAAAACCAGGGGCTGAGCGTGTCAACTTCACCAGCAGCTAGGAAGGGCTTTAAAGATGACTGAGGGAGATGGTGCCAACAGTAATTTCTCCACCCTCCCCAAATCCACCATACTCCCTACAACAGGGAGAGCAGACCAGAGCCACGGCTGATCGCCCATCAGCTACCCACAGCACCAGTCACAGAACAGGTTTCCCTTCCAAACATCCAATATCCTCTGCTGGAGAGTTGAAACCTAGACCCTGTTCTAAGGGAGTGCAACTGAGGCAAGTTGGGCAAACCACCAAAACATTTCTAAACAAAATGCCAGATCGCAGGCAGGCAGGCAAATGCTGATGCACATGCCACACCTACAGGGCTGACAGAGCAGCTCAGTAGCTCTCCAGCCATGATGCAAGCACAGTTGCTGCTGCAATCCCTGTGGATGGAGTGTGTTGTGCTTTTACACTTTCAGGGGCCAGGATTTGTCTCAGGCTGGATCCATGGCACACAATCTGCTTTGACAAGCTGAGGGGAGAAATGGCTCCTTGGGCAAACTAGCAGATACCCCAGCATTGTATTGTAAGAAGGTAGCTGGTGAGAGGGTTTGTAAAAATAAACATTCCCCAGACAGAGCACCCTGTGGCTGGCCTTCAAATAAAAGCTCATTTTTAGGGTAGGAAGCCTCGTCACACACTAAACTGGTCATTAGGAGCAGACTCTTCTGACTGCTGCTGTCTTTTACTGCAGGACCTGTTCCAGACTGTCCAGAGAGGATGGGCTGGAGTCCTTGAGTTTGGCTGAAACTGGAAGCAGCAAAAAGACCATCCTGCAAACAGGAGGTGCAGTTTCTTGTAGAGAAACTGTGTATCAAACACTGGAAAAAGCATTGGAAAAATGAGACAGAAGCTGGAATGGCTGTCACTGTCACATTATCTAACTCAGCGCTGTCATGGTGCTGCCACTGCCGGTAAGAGGCCACAAGCTCTGCACTACGTGAGGCTCTGGCAGGCTTTGCCTGGGCTTGTCTTGGCCTGCCATGAACTGCTGCAGCCCATTCTGCTGTTACAGCAGTTCTCTGCTGACCAGGGGACTGCTACCAACATTGTCTTGGGTTTTGTGCAATTTTCTGGTGTTTGGGCTACCCATTACAAGAGAGACATGGGCACAGTGAATCCAGCAAATGGGCAGGACGGTGATGAGAAGACTGGAGCCTCTGTCAGATGGGGAGAGACTGAGAGAGATGGGAGATGGGAAGGTCAGACATTAGAAAGTTTACATCACTGAACTACACATTATTTGAGTATAACAATTAGCATAATTGTAATTGGATAATCAATATCTGACTGGATTGCTAGAACTTCAGGTGTGACTTCTTTTTGCTGGTCCAAGAATCTAATAAATAGGAGTGAAACAACCTACTCTAACTTGAACACAACTAAATGTCAAGAGATACAGATGACACCCTAATTTTGTTGCCACCCTGAAATCCTCAGGGTGGCAACAAAACAGCCACAGTAGTTTGCCAAGTGGTAGGTTCTGCTTCTCCAGTAGAACCAGGGAAAGCAGATGTGGAGGGATGTCAGGAAAAGAAACCCTATGCAAATTTAAGACTATTGATCATTCACACCACCTCAAAAACTGAACTTGCCTCAGTCAGCACCTACAAAGAGGGACAGAGCAACTGTGGTGTCACATAGAATGCATTATAGCATCTTTCAAGCAAGTCTCTATGTTGGCATTTGAAATTGGAAGATCTGTAGTGTGCTCTGCAAGGTGCCAGGACTTCCCCACTTCAGATGCTTTGATGCAGGTCAGGACAAATTCTAAACACAATTTGTGTGCTAACGCAGTGGCACAAATGAAAGCTTTTTGCACCAAAAGCTTATAAATCAGAAGGCTGAGCACAATTTTCACTTCACTAGCCTGTATGTGGTCAAAAGGAATTTTATTTATGCTCTACCCTGAAAAAGTCCCCCAAGGCTGAAAGCAAAACTAGGCTTTGCTCGGTGGCAGGGAAGGAGGAAAGCTTACTGTGGAGAGACAAACCTAAACAATCCCAAACTGCTTGTCCTAGCATTCAACACATGGGTTTTCTTTTTTTTTCTTTTTTGCTTTCTGCTCTCCTTTAGGTCAGGCGCAGTCCCTCCCAATGCACCAGGGTAATTTGTGGGCTTGGTGTAGAGCTGGTCTGCACTATGCCAGGGCGAGCAGTATGAGGTTTAAACCAAGGGCCAATACCAAAGCTCAGAGCTGCTTTCCTTAAGCCTGCCACAAACTTTCCACCATCTTGCTGAAGGCTTGCCACTAACCCCTTTTTAAATACAAGATCCACTGTCCTAATTGTGTTTATATCCAAAACCCAAGCGTTTTACTCCCGCTTTTGGAGATCTCCAACATCCATTCACATTGTAGTACACCATTACTTTTGTTTGGCACTTGGCTGAGCTTGCCATCGATCCATGTTTACCCCCTTCATGATCTTCCACCAGCAGTTTCCTGAGGTCAGCTTGCTGTGTTATTTGTCTGGGATCTGCAGATACGCTGAATGCTCCCAACACAGCCGCTGTTACACAATTGTGCTCCGGTCACATCCTTGGTCCCATCTGGGTCTTCCAGGTGCGTAATGCCCTGATGATGTTGAGTTATTCCCTAGGCAGCCAGCACGGTATGCACATGCACAGCGTAAGGCTGGATTTTGGAAAGCCCTCAATGAATCAGCTCCCTCCACCACAACCACCTTGAGCAAAGCACGTGACATGACCTGATTAACTCCACGTGAGCCCAGCTGCAGGCAGCACGCAACTGGGGGCACTGCACACGCACTCCATGGCGACAGCACTTCTGTTCAGCAAGGCCCCTGCACCCAGCAGGGCGCCAGATGTGACACAGGGTGACTGGGCACCCATGAACCATCCTGGTGCAGCACCTGCCTGCAGGACAGCCACACAAGCTTACCTCATGCTCAGACCTCAGTGCCAATAGGCGCACAATATACTCCAAGTGAAATAGGATCTTTTAATATCACATATCCAAACAAATAGTTCTCATTTCAAAATGTAAAATAGGTCCTTTGAAGTTCAGCTGCTCCCAGGCTGTGTGAGCAGGGCGGGGCACAGCTGACTGGCACAACTGTCGAGGCCAGACCTCGTTTCTTTGGTAAGATACATGCCGGGAACAATGCGAATGCAGAGTTGTACCAAAACAGTCCATTTAGAAGACTAATTATTACTCCACATCCCTTATTAGAGATTTGCATTTTAAAACAGTCATATACATTAAATAGCTCTCTGACGTCTAGATAGCAAACATTTGAAGTAGCACATATTCCGCTACCCCCACCATTTTAAGAACAAGCAACACATGTGGGAGAGAAGGGAAACATTAAAAACAGGCTGTCTGTCTCACACAGTTTATTTAACAATAGGTAATAAGAAATCAATTTTAACAGTCTATACAGTGATCGAAAGTTCTTATTTATAAGTAACCAACTTTAATTGCATGATATACAACATTTGAGGATTTTTGCTTTCTATTTTCAAGTTTTACAGAAAATGGAAGAGGGTGGGAAAGGGGCACGGGAGAGAGAAAGCAAGCATAAAGAAGAAACCCCAGGGACTTTTTCTCAGGTTGAAATAATCCCGTTGGAATTGGTTTTTACCCTCTTTTTTATTTTTTTTTCCTTTGTTAGATGTAAAAATAACGAAAAAAATTCTTTCAAGAAAACAGAAACCACAATATATATACTACATCCATTTGGCAGCTGCCCCTGTGTATTTCCAAAAAATGTTGTCTTCTCTCTACATGTACAAATTACTTTAATACTTGAAGTTTTTTTTTAAGCTCAGACTCTTGTATAGAAAATTCTTGGAGGACAAAAGTAGACTTCAGGAGGGGACTGAGTTATTTAATATTTTTACATTTTTCAAAGAATTGACATATTTCCAACCAAAGAGGAAAAGATTGGTATTTATTTTTATATATATATATTTATATATGTAATGTAGTTTTAAAGCAACATTAACCCCTTTTGTCCTCCGGTTTTAGGAAAAGGTTCTCCTGTGTTTTTCTGTTGTTCTGTTTTTGTGGTGGTTTTTTTTGCAGTGACATGAAGAAAAACCAGAATAGGGAAAATGTTTACCATCTGCCTCAGTAAATAATAACTATCAATATTACATATTTTCATTAATTTAAAAAAAAAATAAAACCTATTGGAGGCATGAGCAGGGCATCCTTTGGTGAACAACCAAAAGACAGCCTTCCTCCCCCGACCTCCCCAACGCACACGAGGAAAAAAAAAAAGCCAAGAAAAAGGACTGGTTATGATTCCAGCCATAACAAAAATATATTCTTTGTACTCTACTGTCCCTCAGGTTCGTTGTCGGTTTGTTTTTAAAACCACAAACTACTGCTGCAGAGTTCAGATGTGTTCCAGGGAAAAATGTCGTTTTAGCTAAGAAAGATTCAAAAAAATTTGTCTTCAGTACAAAAAGTCTTGCGAAAATAAGTTCTTTTTTATTTTCTTTGTTTTTTTAATATTTTTTTTGCTCCCAAAATGCTACAACGTGTCTAGTGTATGTCTAGTGTACTCTGTGAAAGGTTTGAATTCAAGTCTGAGTTCTCGGAGCTGAGCCCCAGTTCCGTGGCGCTTGTACCATGGAGGCCTGCCATGCCAGGATTGCTAGCAAGCTGGGAAAGCATTGCACTCTGGTCCGGGCTGGCAAAGTGCCCTTGATCCATGGGGTTAGCCTGGGCAGCTACCAGTCCTGGATGTGGGGAGCTGGTCTGCGGGGAAACGTGGTGTGGAGAAGGCTGAGGCTGCATCCGAGGGGATGGGCTGGAATGAGGGGGCTGGGACTGGGGCCGCGGTGAGGGTACCGGCTGCGGAGAACGCACTTGATTGGTGAGCGATGAAGGGAGCTGCTGGCCCTGGAGGTGTGGGGACTGGGCCTGATTGGGGAGCATGTGCTGTTGGGGGCTCATAGGATTGGGCTGAGCTGGGGACCCCATCTGCTGCTGAAGCAGCCTTTGCTGGAAAGCCTGTTGCAAACTGGCTCCCGTCTCTGCGCTCATGGCCTGCGGAAGCTGGCTTATCTGTCCCATGTTTCCTTGCTGCATCTGCTGCATGTGATGCTGCATTCGCTGCTGCTGCTGCTGGGGATACCCGACGCCCTGGGGCTGCTGAAACTGGTTGTGGTTGGCCATCCCCGGCCCCAGCGCCGGTCCCGCGCCCTGCTGCTGCTGCTGCTGGTGGCGCTGCTGCTCCATCATCTGGTGCCGTCTCATGAGGAGATCTCGGAACTGGGGAGCCATCCCCGAGTGATTCATATTCATCTGCTGCGCCTGAGGATTCATCCCAGCCATGGCCTGCTGCGGCTGCTGCTGCGGCTGCTGCTGGGGCATGCTGGGCCTCTGCACTCCTGCTTGCATGGGGTTCATGTTCTGCATGGCCGGGTTGGGGTGCACCCCTCCTTGCTGCCCTTGCATGGCCTGCTGCGGCTGGAGGCCCGGCTGCCCCTGCGGGATGCCAGGCTGCCCCGCCATGCCCTGCGGGTTCTGGGACCCCGCGTACTTGGCCGCCCGCTGCTTGATGAACGCGGCCAGCAGCTGAGGGTTGGAGTGAAGGATGTTAAGCACCTGCTGCTGCTGCATGGGTGAGCTGGGAGACCTGAGAGTCCGCAGTAGGTTTTGTAAGGCCGCCTGGGGCAGAGGTGGTTGTTTGGGCTGAGCAGCGCCAGGTACCTGACCCATACCTGGCTGAGGGGCCATGTTCATCGGCTGACCCGGCTGAGCTACTGACATCATGGATGGCCTCTGCATTCCTGGCTGCAGCTGAGCTTGGGGTAAGGCCCCCTGCACCCACGGCGGCTGCTGCTGAATTCCTGCTGGCCCCATTCCTTGATCTATATGGCCACCAGGACCTCTGCCTATCTGCGGCGGGTTCATTCCCATTGGTGGCATCTGGGCCATCTGGTGCTGAATCGGCCTTTGGAAGATCTGAACCTGCGCCATCTGGCGCTGGGTCTCCGCTGCCCGCTGGATCTGCATGGCCATTTCCACTGCTGCCGGAGGAGGACCCTGAACTTGCGGCTGCGGCGGCTGAGGTGGAGTGGGAGGCGTCACCTGGCCACCTGCCTTGCCCTGGGACACGGCGCCGGGGGGCTGAGTTCTCGGCATGGTGTAGGGCGGCATGCTGTTGGGAGGCGCAGGCTGAGGCTGCGACACAGGCTGGGGCGGGGGCTGGGGCTGTGGGGTTTGCGGTGTCGGGGGCTGCTGGCCCGTCGGAGTCGTCGGCGTGGCCGGCGTGGGCGAGGGCAATCCTTGCTGCTGGCCCGCCACGCCCGTGCGCTGCATGCTCGCCATCCTCCTGCGGAGCATCTGCGCCTGCTGCAGGCGGTGCTGGAGCTGCTGCTGACGGAGCTTGTGTTTGATATTGAGGCAGAAGGGCACGGGGCACTTGTTCTCCTGGCAGTGCTTTGCGTGGTAGCAGCAGAGAGCGATGAGTTGCTTGCAGATGGGGCACCCTCCGTTGGTCTTGCGTTTGCAGCCTTTGGTGTGTTGGACAACCCGTTTCATCTTCTGGCAGGACGGCAGCGAGCAGTTGGCGTTGCGACACTGGCAGGCGTGGACCAGAGACTGGATACAGCGCTGGATGCTCAGGCGGCGGGAATCGCCGGGGCTCTGCGTCGTGGCGGTCTGCTGGTTGTTGCTCTCATCGTCTAGACCGAGGCCTAACTTCTCCATCTTGTGGTCATGGTTTTTAGTGTTATAGCAGGTGATGCACAGGTCATAATCCTGAAAAGACAACAAAGGATGAGTTATCAATGGTGCTGAAACTCCATATGATAAATTAATAAATGATGACATGCCACCTCAACAAATTACTCCTGGTCTATTCCAGGCAAATTGTTGCTCTAGGGAAAAACTCAATCTTTCATGCCATGTTGAGGTACTAGAGAAGGAATAAATCCAAATTATAGCCAGGGAAAGTGTGTGGGTGTAAGGGTGTCTGAAAGCTACACAAATATATAAACCTTGAAAAACAAGTTGGCTCTGAGCTACTAAGTCACACATTATTCAGCTGGGCCAGAAAAAGCCCAGCAGGAAAGGAGAAGAAATAGCCAGGGGGACAAATAGCTGCTTATCTGCTTCTGTTTCAAAAGAAGAAGGCAGGAGTGGCAGAAGAGGTACCAGCTTTCAAAAAAGAATGAAAGCTGCCTTTTCAGTTTGCAGACGTGAGTTGAACAACAGAAAGTGCTGAAAGAACAGAACACATTCTGTGAAAGCAACAGCACATGAGTTTGGGTTTAATAACTGATCTTTAAGAAAAAGACCCAAGTTCTTAGGATTCACTAAACCATATGAAATTTAGAATTTACTTTCTGGTATGTACCAAGAAGGTAAGTAAAAGCACACGTGTTGTATAGATATACGTAACCAGAGGAAATGGAAGTATCAAAATTGTAATTAAGATGAAATCTGAGTCAGTCATTCCCTTCCAGCAGGCTAAAAAGCTAAGTTAGAAGCCAGATACAATGATAATCCAGCTTCCAGCTGGCATTGAACCAAACCCCTGGACTCTATCTTCAAACACACTGGTTTTGCAAACACTTCTGAAGACACAAATGCTGTTTGCAGCATTCTGCAGACACAACAGAGTAGTGAAGGAGTCACAGGAACACTGGGACCTCACTTGCAGCACAGCAAAACCTCTGTGCCAGTAAACCAACAGAGAACCCTCTCTACAGAAACACTGCAGCCCCACACTTCTGACTCTGGAGGGAAAATGTACACATTGCTCTTCAGAAAAATCAGCTGAGCCTCCCATTCCAGCTCAAGCCATGGCTAAAGTTCCCAACTTCTTCGGCAGCAACACCTTAAATAAACTACAGAAAATACAACTCTATTTCAGCTGTCCACAAGGCAAAAAAGTCACAGCAAGCAGCACATTAGTAGAACCACTTGTTAAGGAAAAAGTTTTCCCTCCTTTCTGAACTGTCAGCAGATCTTTTTCCATCGGTTAAATACTGAGAAATCAGTTCAGGTAAAGAGCACTCTGGGCACAAAGATACAGACACAGAAGCAGAGAAAACTTTACCAAACATACCTCACAGACAGTGCAATGCCATCTGGTCTCCACATGATGCTTGCACTCGTTGCAGGTGTAAACAAAGCGGTCTTGGCTCTGGGTATGCAGTTCCACCAGCATGCACATGGTTGACCACTGAGCCCTTCTCAGTGAGGAGAACTCCAGGTGCTTGTCTCTAGCAAGGGTTAGGAAAGCATCACGCCCATCCATCAGGTCACATGGAATGAGTGGGTCAGGCTCAATGATGGGGGGCAGGGAGTTGGCTGCAGGGCCAGCAATGAGACGGATGACAAAGAAGACCTGAAAAATAAAAAGGCTTAATATGCTAGCACTTATCAGGACGTTTTGGTCACCAAACTTCATTACTGAGTGTACATTTCCAGGATCAGCTAACACCTGAATGACCTGCCGCCAGGTGGGGCGGCTGTGAGGCCTGGGAAATCTCAGCCCTCTGGGTGCCCTGCAGGTTCACTTTCCTCTGAAGAAATAGGAAAGGGGCACTGGACTGAACAGTAACCATGGAACTGCTGTGGCAATCTAGACTGTTAGGAAGTTCTGCACGAGCACAGCTGCATTTATTCCCACTGCTCTTGCAGCAAATAGCACCCAGACTTACTGGTACTGGTCTGTCTGGGTGAGCCACTCAATTCTCCAGCCAAACCTGTATAATTTACAGGGCATGACTCTGTTTGAAGTATCAAAGCTTTGTACACCTCTTTACTGAGGTAAAAAAACGTTTCTCAAACAACTCTTACCTCCTTGTGCTTCTCCATAGTGGCATACAGCTTTTGGGAGAGGTCATTGGATACGTTGGGCATGCCAGGCTTCTTCTTATTGCCACGACTCAAGCTGCTCTTGTTTTTACTTGTCTTTTTATTGTTCTTCTTTTTGGCATTTTTGCTGTCTCCCTTGCTCACCTAGCAATTTTAAAAAACATTTTATGTCAGGTATTTAAGCAACACCACATCACCATTTTATTATTTTTACATATTCTGTAACTGCAGGACAAAACACACTTCACAATCATTTACTCTGAAGACACATACAAGGGCCCCTAGAAACATTAATTTAATTTCATTAGAATTACTCCTAAAGATATCAAGATCAGTAATACATACATCCAAAAATATTAAAAGCATAGATGCTCAGGACATACAAGCAAAACATTATATAATGAAACTTGTTTGTCTGTTATAGCTACACCCTCTTGGACAATCACAAAGGGGCTCACTAGATGAATTCTCAGTGCAATTCAAAAGTAAAAGTAAGTGCAAAGTACAATTGATACCACACTAAACAAAGGTAAGAAAGACTTAAACCACTTAGATTTAGTTTGCTACGGCTCTGACAGATTTACTTTTAACAGACTGCATTAAACTGATTTTGGTATGAAGCTGTTGTTCTAAGTCCAAAAGGCATTAGTAGTGCAACTTTCTAGCATGCACCTGCCATACCCTGCAACAGTCAAACAAAACAGGTCAGCTTAATTTCAGCTATATTCTGTTAGCAATGAACAGTTTATTCCTTGCTGGGCTGCTCAGATAACCCCTCAAAACTCCACAGCATAAGATGATCAAGGATCAAAGGAATTGTTAGCCAAACAAGCATTTTTCCTAAGCTTAAAGTAACTTTTCCAGAATGGGAATTCCCAGTTATCATGGATGACTATAACGTCACTTGACAGTACAGTTTATTATTGCCCCTTCATCAAGAGTCAAACATAGGCTCAATAAAAAGTTAAAAATATTTGTAATAATAATAGTAATAATGAAGTTAAACAGTAATGTACTGCAAGCTGGCCCTGCCTCGGTATTTTGGGGCCAAACTGCTGTGAAGGCTCAACTAAATATTGACCAGCCTCACAAACACAGCTAAATGATCCTTCAAAGTGCTTTCTGGGTAGAGACATGAGAACTTGAAGCTATACCTTGTGGAAAGCAAACAATACTTTCCTAAGAAAGATGTTACTTAATGCAAATTTGATACCATGTTGCCTAATTTCCTGCACTTTGTTTAATCGAAGTCCTTGAAAGAAGGTAATGCAAAGAGCAGCACAGGATAGTAAAATTAATCGTAGCATTAAACCTTTTTTTGATCCAAAGATCTTTCAGCAAAAAATTCTAACCCCCTCCAAAAATCTAGTATCTGATAAGATGACAAAGCAGCAGTGTTTAAAGAGTTAACTAATGGGAACTACTGCGTGAGCAAAACTACTAACCTTATCCTAGATTTACCACCTCTTCCATAAAAAGCTCAGAGTACCCAAGGGTAGGCAGATGCATAAATTCTGCAACTGTTCACTTTCAAACTTACTGTTGAATTAAGAGGCATCTCTTTTATTTTTGAGGGATTTTTTTTGTTGAACTTGATAACACAGTTGTACATTCTCAAAAAAATTGCACAAGACACCAGCAATAAATTTCTCTAGTTTAAAGTAGCCCAACATCAGTTCAGCAGTAATTTGTGCTTCAGATCTTCAAAAGGCCTTAAAGATACTAAACAAACCTACTGAGAGTCAAGTACTAACTCACAGCATTCCATTACTTTCTCAGAACATTCTGCTAAGATTAGTGTTATAACATTTAAAACATCTAAGGTGAAAAGAGCAAGCCACTTTTTAAAAGCTAATGCTTAATGAAAAAAACTTCCAAATCAGGCTGTGGTGGCAACATGATCTTTGATAACAATTGGATTTCAGCAATAAAATACTCAACTAACAGCTGTTAACACCAAAATTGCCTTTGGTAATTAGATAGTTTATAGTCATATGAACACCTGCTGTTCATCCTAATGTAGCTTAGTGGTATTTTACCAGCTCTAATTTATAAGCTGTAAAATTGAAATTTATATTAGTGTGAAAAGTGAAAAACCCAGTTAACTAAAGTGCCTTTTCCCCCCTCTTTTTTTTTATAATTAGCCATATATAATCCGAACTTCTACATTAGATCATGAAAAGCAAAAACATCCTTACATCTGTGCTTTCATTACTAGTGTTTTCTTCTCTTTTCCGTTCTTCTTCCTCTTGCTCTAGCTCCTTAATGCTCTCCTCCAGAACATTAGGCCAGAAGTCCCCTTCAAAGTAAGGGAGCTCCTTTGCACTTGTTAGACGGTCTTCTGTTGCCTGCTTAAATATATCCTGAAAGAGAGCAAACCCACTTTTGGTTATCAGTATTACAAGTCACGTTATGAAAGGCAACGTTCTCAATGAGTGACAAGAAAAGGCATCAGCAGACTAAACAAAGGAAAGCTTAATATTACAATTCATTTTACAAGAGCACATTCTAAGTGCAAATTTAACACTGCATCAGTTACAGTTTGTCAAATACATTTCAAATATTCCCACTTGGAAGAAAGAAATCATTACTGTGTGCTAGATTTCAATGTGCATTCTTACCAGTTGGGAAAATGTAATCACCATAATCTCAATGACCATTTAAGTCCTGATAATTCCAAAAATGTTACATATTTCTAACTGCATTAGCATCCTAACTCTGCAATTTGATCTAACACAAGAAGATCTAAGATTCCCTGTATGTTCTTTTGCTCTTCTACAGTATTCCTCAAGAATTCAGTTTGTTCCAAGGAACCATTTCAATTATTTTGCTAGAATGATTTCAGGAGCTACATGTTTTGAAGAGAGTATGTCTTAACTTGAAACTTTTGGTGCTCAATTAATTGAAAACTAATGCAGTAAACACCAAGAATCAGGCACAATGCATAAGGCAAGGAAGAAATCAAGACGAGATTGACCAATCTCCCGCAAGCACACACTTAACACACCTTGTAATCATGGACGATGCGTTCCGACACAGACTTGTCCAGCATCTTTTTGTACCACTCTTGCAGTCGCTTGGGTTTGGGTATCTTTTGGTCAGGAGGATGGCAGTGGAAGATGTAGTCATCTCCTTCGCTGGGCGGGCACGCCCAGATATGTCCAGTAGTATACCTGGCGTGGTCAGACAAACCGGGACATGTGGGCGCTGACAATGGACTCTCGCGCGCTCTCCTCTGACACCAGGTGGCGCCGCCACCGAGCTGGCGGCTGTTCCCGGACCTAACATTTCCATCTTTTCACTAATTCTCTAAAATCCAGCGCTCTATGTGGAGCACTTATATGTAATGGGTGCACATTTTACAGCCTACATAAAAAACAAAGGCTGACACAAACCTGCAACTGCCATCTCCCAATTAACTAATGAGAGAAAGATGGAGTCTAGGTATCTCAGTAGTGAAATCTTGAGACAGAGCCGTAATACTTTATCTAGCAACATATTAAAAACAGATTTACTTAAAGACAGAATTCATTTTTCTATTGTAAATCCTCTGGTTTTTGAGAACTGGTTTGAAAGAGTTTTAGAATTGTATCTGGGAATAAACAGGCACTGTCAACCTATGGTATTGGACGCACTATCAAAATAGACAACAGCCAATTAGTAGCAGCTGCAGCAAATGTAAAACCTAAGATCACTTGTTCATCCTCAGTTCTTCTCTATCAGGTTTTGAAGAGAACTCTAGTAGTTCTAGGAGGAATAATCAGTTAGAGAAAAATAACTATCCTTGCCCTGTTGAGAAACAGCTCTGCAGAACCCCCCCCAAGCCCTGGGAGCTGCAGCCAGTTGTCATTCCTTCTCCCTGAGAATGGGAAGATGATACTGCGTGACCAAGATTGTTTTCCAAAAGTGAGAACCTGATGTTACCCATTAGCACAGAAAATAGCATTAAGTAAAGATGAGGCTTGAGCTCTACGCAGCAAATGTACACGCCCACAAGTTAGAAAATAGACAAAAAAAAGCAGAAAGAAGTCTAATGTATGCTTTTTAAGTACTAAACAATACACCACACCTCACTGAAGACAGTACTACTTACCTCCATTTAAACTCCCCTAACTTTTCTCATCAACTGCTTTAAACATGATTTCTCCACAAATAACTTCACCAACCTACACTAGTTTACTAGGTACCTTGACAATAGAGTGATGTTTACCTCACTGGCCTTTCTACTTCAACAATCATGGTAATTTAATTTCCACCTTTCTCGTTATTGCAGTTGTTCTGTGTTCTTTTGTGCTGTCCAAGTACATTTTCCTCTTGCTTTTCTAACTCTTCAGTTTCTCACAATTTCAACTGCTCAAGATTTCTTAGTGGCCTTATACAACTGCTACAGAGTTAATCAGTCAAAATACACAACTTTCTCCTTATAAACAAGGGTAAGAACTTACTTGCTAGCCTAAAGGAATGACCTAATTAAAGCTGTGGCATTACATAATGACAACATTTTATGGACTGGAGAAGAGGCTCACTGTTTCTACTTAGACTTGAGAAAGTTTCATATAAGTTTGGAAATATGAAAAAATCTCAAACAGAGACCTTCCCCGAAAAGCCTGCAATCCCTTTTTCTCTTCTCCTTTTCAGCTGTACACAGTTGTCAAGTTATTCTATCACAGATTGATACTTAGGCCTCATATTCTTTACTACAGGATGTAGTAATTTAATTTGTAGCAAGAACTACTCAGCACAAATGCTATACAGAAAAAATGTTCTGATACTTACCCTAGTTTCTTAACATATTCTAGATATCCAATTAGTATTTCATGATAGACTGCAGTCCTCAAGCATTTAGGGCGGAAGAAATGAACACTGTCAAGGTAAGATATATACACTCGCCTAAAAAAAAAACCCAACAAAAAAAGCATGAGAAAGATGAGAGATTTTGAGGTAATTCCAGAAGTTTATTAATATTATTTTATACATCTGAAGCATCCATTACAACAGCAATCTGCAAAGCCTCTGATCCTAATTTACCTCTAGAAACCTGGCCTTCTTTCGATATCCTACCCTCATTTCCCTAAAACTATTCAACCCCCTCCTTGAGAACACAGGTAAGCGATCCTTAAGGCAACACCATCTGCCAGCCAGCAGACAACTCCAACATTACAGAAACCACTTTGTTTCTAGAACCTAACAGCACTAAGGGCTGCACATAAGCAACAGGGAAGCTCTACACAGAACTACAGGAGGTTCATCCAAATGACAGAGTACCAAGGTAAAATAGGTTTCCACGGAGTTGCTCACCTTTGATTGGGTGGAGGGCAGTCCGAGCCATACTCCTGCACGTGCATCCCAAAAAAGCACAAGTCAACACCATCAATCTCCTCAAAGGCAAAAAGCGCTTTTGTTCGGTAAGGGAAAGACTCTGCCATCTCTCCACTGTCTACAAACCTGCAGACCAGAGGGTAAAGAGGAATACCAAATACATTCACATATCAGAGACTGCATGTTACTAGGTGAAGGAAACAAAGATGAGGCCTACTCTAAGTGTAATTTTAGTGCAATTTGAAAGTTAAATGTTTACAGACTATTCAAATATGAGCCACCCACTTTTTACTGTGAAAAAGACACTCATCACTAAAAATTATGCTGCTGGAACACATTTGTCACAAACTGGCTGGTGATGAGGTGTTGAATAAAACAGTCTTTTTTTACTGGATATTAGAAAAAATTTCTTCATGAAAAGGACTGTTAAGTATTGAAACAGTCTGGCCAGGGAAGTGTTTGAGTCACCATCCCTGGAGATATTTAGAAGATGTGTAGAGGTAGCACTCTGAGACACGGTTTAGCAGTGGCCTTGGCAGTACTAGGGTAACAGCTGGACTCAAGCTTAGAACTATTTTTCAACCTAAATGATTCTATTTAATTGAAGTGTATCATGTGAGTACAAACAACTCCCACTTCCACCAAAAGAAAGCAAAATTAGAAATACCTTGCTTTCATTCCTGGTTTCACTTCGACAGTTTTGTCAGATGCATGTACCACCCTAACTGTGACCTCTCCTGCCTCAGGGTGATTCTGTCGTCTTAGGAAATCATTGACTCTGTTCTCCAGGAAGGTACCAAGTCTTGTAGCTGGTAACCCTGCAAGAGGAAAATACAGCTCTAAACATATACAAAACTGAACTGTTCATATATGATTTCTCTACTCAGATGTTAGATGAAAAATTACTTTTAACACATGCAGTATGTTAACATAAATTAAAGCTTTATCTTTAAACCCTACCACTTCTAGATGGGGTGAGCTGCTTTTCCCCTGCAGGCACATTTATGGCTTATACATTATTTAAATGAATAAAGAATCTGTATTTCAACCCAGTTTCTATCTTGTCTTAAAAGTCAATCACAATTAAGGTTTCTCCTGAATAGATGTTATTAATTACTTAAGCTGGATTACAAAACACTGCTTTCAGACACATCTTCACAAGCAGACATTGCATTTGGAAGTATATTCTGTCTATAAAGCCGTACTAGCCAAGTTAGCATCTCCAGTTACCAAAAGAATATATTTCAATAATGGAAGTGTTCTAAATCAGTATGTTAGCCCTCTAAAACAGACTATTCACTAACACTACCACCTGTGAATGAAAACACTCTAAACACTACCGAACTGATGGTCAAAACTGACCAAAAGTATTCTCCCTGAGATCCAAAAAAATTAAATACAAGCATTCTTAACCCCCATTCTTAACATATTTAAATTTGCTGGTGCAAGTGTCAGAATCTTACTTTTAGCAGAGAATTTGTTCTCTTTCCTGGTTCGTCCCGTTTTCTTTAGGCAACCATCACAAACAAAGCTGAAGCAGAAAAAAAAAAAGATAAAGTGGTGGTCTCACTTGGGGTGACTTCAAGTTCTCTAGCATCTTACCATTAGAAGCAAAATCTTTCACCAGATCTTATCTGGTCTGGAAAACGAAATTTGAAATAAAAGCACAAAGAACAGTCCAACTGTTTCAGAGCTGCAGATGAGGATCTAAGCTCCATGCAGCTCTAAGCTCCATGCCCTATCAGTCGCCCACATCACCACTGGAAAGCCCAGGGAAGTCTCCACTGGCAGGTGTAACAATACCAGTTCAAAGTGTTCTTGGAGCCAATAGGCTCAAACTGCTGTCTCTGAAAAGACATTGCAATGTGAAGCATAAGGCTGATTTTATTTTCTAAATGCCCCAATATACTACAGACCGAATGATTCTTCCTCACTTACAGGACTATCCACCCTCTTCTGCAGCAATGTGGATGGGACAACAGAATGCTAAACTCACAGCTTTTTTGACAAGAAATGGGACATTTAAGCTCTTCTAAAACTTTCAGCATATAATTTATCATGCTTTTTTAAAAGTTTTTAAATCAACCAAAAGAGAACACATATTTTGATCAAGAAACATGGAGCATCTAAAGAAAACTATATTGATTTTTAAATTTAATCTGATCACTGAGGTCAAAAAGGTTGATTCACCTGTTAAATCCTTGTTACAAAGTTTTTTGATGATGAAGCAGTATGATTTGTACAGAAAACAGATCAGTCTGGAACTATTACCAGAACTAAAAACATCTTTTCATGAAGGGCTAGCATCTCTAAACACAAAAGGCTGAAATGATCTCTTTGACACAAAGAAGCATCAGAAAAACTAAAGATTAGAAAACTTTACACACAACACTAACATATACTGTCTAAAATTGATTCTACCCTATAGATTGTGTAAAACTTTCAGGGAATGCATCTTCTTCCATTAAACAGTCTTTTAAATATAACCAATAGTAAATATGCTATCTACTTAATAAGGAGAAATTCCTCACCCAGAAGGCCAGATTATCTCATTATGAAGAACACAGATCTGGTGCATTTTTCTTCCACACTCTATACATTCAACAAATCTGCACAAGATAAAAAAAGGCAAAAGGAAGCAAAGGTTAGTAATATCATTGCTTGCCTGTATATTTTGTAGTATTTTATTAGAGCACTTCTAGCATTTAGGCTTTTGAGTCTATTTAACGTAGAGGACACATCTATGCTGAGAACAGCCTTCAGAACAAATTAAGAACCTGCCAGCTCAAGTCAGGCAGACTATGCAGGGAAACATTATTACCATCTGCTTGTCTTACCACCATTCCCTCTTTTTTCAAATGAAGTTCTTTTAAGGATAAAATCTGTAAACAGCTTGTAGCTATAAAGAGTAGAGGAAAATGGATTCACACGTCAGAAAGGAAGAACCAGGTGAAACACTTGGCTTGAACCATGGGGTATACTATAAATACACTGCAGAAAAATTGGAAGGAAAAACACAGAAGCAAATATCTAAGTCACTTTCAGAAGATTAGCAGACTTATGGACAACTGAGATAAGTCACATTGTTTAGTTCCCAGATGTTGGTGAACGTAATTTTCCAAAATACCTAGGGTTGCTTCAGGTATTGGGACAATCTGACTCCTTCTGAACATGCCTGTCTAAAAGTTTGAGACTTGGAATGAATAGTTGTAATCCATGTGTGGTAACACACTGCAAGTTAGGCTTATATTCTATTTTACTTTAACAAAGGGAAAGACAAATTATGAATCAAGCTACTATTCTCTTCTTCCCACAGCCCTTGTAAAACAGAAGAACTGGCTGACCCTTGTGCCTTTAGAAGGATGGTGTGGGAACAATAAATATCCTTTCTGCTCATTCATTTGAAAAATGAGATAATGTTTGCAAATACCAGCATAGGTGTATCATGCAGGACTGTGCAAAGAAGCTTCAAAAAACTGTTCAGGAATATCAGGAAAGCAGCTGAGTCACCATCATCTTTAATGTTACTGAATGACTACAGTTCTACTTTCAGAGCAGTACAGAATAACTGGCTGATTCAAAATATAGCAACTTTTCCTTCTCCTACAGCTGCCAGTAAAATGCAGCAACTAGAAATGCCAACAGCACTAAGAGCTACTGCCAAACAACTCAAATCAGTTCTGAGACTTGAGCATTTGCCACAACAAAGTTTCAAAGCAGAGCTATCTGCATTCATCCTTCTGTTGAATCCATATGCAAGACAACAAAATGGAGTCATTTCAGCCCATACATCCAGTGTAATGTTTTTCTCAAGCAGAGCCTCAGCACTGAATACCAGATCTGCTGATTACTGAGCAGCCCCTACCAACTAACAGAACTACATGAAATTGGAAAACATTCAAAGACAAAGCTGATGGTGAATAAATAACATATATCTTACAAAGTATTTATAATAAAATGAGGATCACTCAGAGTGACAGCAATACTTACAGCTCAGGATCCAGAGTATCATTCTTCCTTTTTGAAAACTGTTCTTTGTTTATCGTGCTATGGAGAAACAGGCAATAAAACTCAGTTTTAACACAAGACAACAAACATTCATGCAATACCACACCTATCCACAAACCAAGACAAAACTTACAAGCACATTTTTTAAACACTGAATGGCACTATAAGGAAAGTAATTGTATTTTACACAGTGACAGACAACTGAAGTGTCTATATCTAAAAACATTAGTTTTTTTTTTGTAGAGAACTACACTGCTCTCTTAGTTTTACTACAGAATAAATATTAATGCTTGCTGGCAGTTCAAGTTTTGGATAGGTCTGATCAGTATTTAATGGTGAAAAAACTACTTGGTATGCCTCTCATATTCTGTAGGCAGACAATTCGAATTATCTTTGATTACTGAGAAAGGTAGGTTATCTTTTTTCACACTCCCCTAGCCCTCCTCCTACATCAACTTCAAAGGATAAATTTCAGCTTCCAAAAACCCTGCAACCCCAGCCCAGCCACTACTATACATTATCTTTTCCCTTCTCAATATCATTTTCAAGGCCTAAAATTCCATCTTTTTGACAGTGAAGTCCCAAGGATCTTTTAAACGACCTGGTTCAGAACATACAAGAATACTCAAATCTGTGAGAATTCACCCCAAAGAGTGTTCTGCATAACATGAGATGATCAGTATGTCCCTCTCTGAGAAGCAATGACACAGACTCACTCCAACCTGCATAAGATGAATTAACTTCCCTATCTCTTCCTATTTCAGCGTTTATTCTGAATAGTGCCACCTGCAGAATACCTGAAGCTCCTTATAAAATAAATGATGAAGTTAAATATCTCAATTACCTCAAACTATTCTTGTAATACGGTGCATGGAACTTAAACAAGACTCACCATATGCATTCCTATGATGTACTCTATGACACTATATTTATTACATTTTGGATTTTTGCTTCTACTTGAATACCAATCCACCTACCCAAAGGGACATGACATGGCCCATTGCACTGACCAGCATATAACATTATTTCTTCCATTTTCTTTCCAGAAATGTAGATCACAGAATGCTAGGCTGGTTTGGGCTGGCAGGGACCTTAAGAGATCACCACTCCCTGCCATTGTCAGGGACACCTTCCACTACACCAGGTCGCTCAGAGTTCCATCCCACCTGTCTTTAAACACTCCCAGTGATGGGGCATCCAGAACTACTTTGTGCCATCTGCTCCAGTGCCTCACCAGACTCATAGCGAAGAGCTTCTTTCCTGTATCTAATCTCAATCGACCCTCTTTCAGCACACTAACATCATCCAAGCTCAATCAGATACTTCCAGTATGGTTCTGAATGTATCCATTACTGTATGTATCCAGCATCTGGTTCCAAATGAAAGTTAACTCAATTTGTCCAACTATCAACTTCAACTCTCCCTCTGGCTGCAGACTTTCCTGAGTTCCTCATTTTGTTCTACCTGCACGTTGAACAGGTAAGGTTGTTGCACTGCCTTCCCCAAAAGGGATTTCTCTAATAGCTCAAAGAGTAACTGCTTGGCACTCATTTGTCCCTCAATGGCTTCCTCAGTCTCCAAAAATTCTGTCTCCAGATTTTTTTGGGGAGTGGTATGAGGAGGATACAGCAAAACGAGAGATTGCACCAACAGTTTGCCACCAACATAGTAAAATCCATGTACAGCCTTTTATTGTGTCCTCAACAACTGCACAGCATTTCTTGTAGGCAAATGGCATTCCAGTAGTGAAATATCTGTATGGCAAAAGGAGGTTGCCTGCTTCTGATTTGGATGAAAAACAGCCTGATTCTGAATACAAGTTTAATAGCATAGCTAGGGTATAAAGAAAACGGTGCGTTTGACATTTCAAGCTATGTCTGTCACACACTTGCCTGCAGGCATGGTTATTTCTCTGCAGTAGAATACTTCCACTTTTTTCAGGGAAAAAAGCCATTTTCTTCTTCCCCTTCTATTGGTATAGTTGCAATTTTGAGCACTAAGTGCTTATTTTTCACTAGTTCAATCAGTCCAGGTTTTAAAGACAAGCACAAGTCCAGGCTTTTATGAAGGACGCATCATCCATCTTCTACTAGCCTAAAAACCTACAGCTGAACCCCCCTTCCCTACAGAAAGCACTGTGGGCCACGATACAGCTGACGAAAGCACAGCCCAGGCAAACACCAATAACTCACGTTTGAGGTTGTGATGGGTCATCTCCCAGAGAAACGCTCTCCCCTTGGATTTCGTTGAAGCACTTCTCACAGAAATGATACCTGTCAGCAAGAAGGCCATATTTGGGTGAACTGCTCCGTCCACACAACACAGCCCAAGTCAAGCAACGGAGCCACCAATCACAGCAGGCCAAGGAAGGGACAGGAGCAGAGAGCAGGTCATCAACGGCGACAAGGATATTCAATGATGCAGATTTATGGGCCCCACATTGTGTTTGGTTGGTTTGGTTTTTTTGTTTGGATTTTTTTTTTTTGCGCAATCAAAGCCAAGTGCGGACAATGACAAGCATGAAGGAGAAATTAAAAAAATAACACACACACGAACAAAGAAATGGGGGTTTGCAGGACAAAAACAAAAACATAGAAGCGAGACAAGACAACACAAAGCAGAAAGCCAAGGCAAAGCACAGATTAGCATTAAATCTCTCAAATGGGTTCACAAGCAGCAAACGATAAAAACAAATTAAACAAGAGTATTCCATTTTAGCATACCCATACCCTCTTCATCTTAATAATCCATGCCACATACAGCAAAGAATTAAAATGAGACAGGGGAAAGAGCAGAAGGAAGGAGGAACTGCTACTCTGACTTGTACATCAGGACAGCAGTTCTGTTGGGAGGAGGATCTGCAGGAGAACAATGGAAGAGAGGTAGTCTTCCATCTTAGATGTATAAATGCTGAAAGGTCACAGAATTCTCTCTCAGTTGAAAGGAAAAACTAAATACCAGAAACTTTAGGAACAATAAAATCAGTCCTCAAAATTCTTACAGACTAATAGAACAGTCAAATTCCATGTTAACTAACTATAATGCTCTACCATGGATATGATTCTGTCATAGCTCAGTCTGCACATAGAACAATCCAGCCATGACTACAGCAAGCATTACAGAGAAAGATTTCATTTGTACTTCAATGAAATAGAGATTCATTCAAGATTCTACCCCAGCCTTCAAAAATGTTCTTAAGCTGTGGCTTCTCTGTTATAAGGCATGCTAATTAAGTGTACAAGACAGCTAAAAATACAACTAAAATTCAAACAATTTATTATAAAGCCACACTAATCTATGTTACTAGCAACTGTTAGGCTAAAAAGAAGGGTCTCAACCTCCTTTCCCAGTTTTCATCTGAGAATGCAGAGAACAGTACTTCTGGAATTATACATTTTGATCTATAGATATAAGCATCTGTACACATGATGTAATCTACAAGTCACACGTAAGCACCTGTTAAAATGCAGACATTCCCTTTCAGAATTTGAAAGCATGTCAAACCTCAGATTTCTGAGCAATAATCTTTTGGTTTATCTAGTACTTGCCCATGGACAAACATATGCAGAAGATACTGACATGACATGACAAGTTCTACACTACATACAAGTCAAAAACTACAATAGCTATTGTGGGGTATTATACGACTAAAGAAGTAGGAGAAGCTTAAAAACCACCATTTGCTTTTATAAACCTTTATGAAGCTTTAAAAGGTTAAGATATAACTTGTATAATCTCTGATTGCTTTCTTCTGACCAGGTGCTTAAGGAAACTACAACTCTTGGAAAATTTTGGCTTTCAGGTAAAATTCTCCATGCTTNTTTTTGTTTATTTGATGTTTTGGAATGAATGGAGAGCAGAAACTAAATAAATTGATGGATCTTGGAGTTAAGCAGTTCTCTGCTCTAATAAGTGCATTCTGCTGACAAGCAAGGGAATATGGGAATGTTAAAGCATGTGTTTGCCTGCTTCTTCCTGCCTCACTTCCCCAGCTGCCAGATATGACTAGCAAGAAACCTCCTTTCAGAAGTCAAGTAAGTTTACATCCTTTAATAAACCCCAAATAAAAAAGATACTCAAAAGAACTGCAGAAGAGACGGCATTTTACAGAGCTACTGATAGCTACTGCCAAGACAATTCCCTTTAGGAAGCTTGGTGAGAAAAAAGCAAGCATCAGTCTGCTGAAGACCTGAACACACAGATCTTCCAGTTAAGACATGCAACGCAGAAGTAACTTTGCTCTTTGGCGTTAACATCACGAGAAAAACAAAGACTTGCCAAAAACAAAACGTATTATGAGCATTAATTTCTGCAGTCTACTCAGGGATCTGCATGAAAAATACTGCTGCACAGTGGGAAGCAAAGGCAACAGACTTCTATAGATGATTTGTAGGTAACTGAAGATTTAATTAACCACAGGATCAAAATGTAGTAAAACATGACATTTCTGCAAACAAAGGAAGGAAGAGCAAAGGCTGCAGCGAACTTTTGCTCAAAGAAATTATTATTAACACATATGGCAAACTATGCAAGAGCAGTTCCAGCAAAAATTTTTATCTTAAAACATAAAGGTGTACACATATAAAGAGGGTGTCTATGTAAATACTTGCATGCCTATAACAGATTGATTGCAGCATGCACAAAACTGCACCAACTGAGTTTTCCTTACCTGTTCTGGTAACTGTAGTAAGTGGCATCTCGAGGAATCGTGCATAGCTGTTTGCCATAGCAACACAAAGTCTGTGGCGAGAACTCCAACTGCAAAGAGGAATAGGTTGTCTTAGTACTCACACACTGTCACTTGCTCTCCGTGGGAAGCAAGTGTGACCCAGACACTGAACACTGCCACTTTACTCTGTGCACAGATCTCCCTGTACAGCGAAGTGTATGAAGTGCTAGTCACAAAAGACATTAAGTGGGCTGTTATTCTCAAGCTAACTCTTCTCCAAAGACAAAGCAGATCAAAACAAGGGAAACAATTTCAATATATAGTGAAATACAGAACTTCTGAAGTAATAAAAACACCTGTTTAATTTGCAATAGCAAAAGTTTGTCCTTATCAAAATAAGCCTTCTGTTGCTAACTCCCCCCCGCCCCCCCGACCAAAGGCTTACATGCAAATAGGTTATTTAAGGACTAGACAGAATTTGAAGATCCACAAAATGCTCAAATTCAGATTACTCAAGGCTGCTAAATCCTGGCAAACTTCAGAAATTTTTGACCATAACTGATAACTGCAACTGCTGTATTTTCTCCCTTCAATTCAAGCAAGCAACAGACTAAAGATATTAACTTCCTTACCTTTCTTCCACAGCAATAACCAAGGCTCTGCATAACTGGGTCAATTTCTTGCTCAAACACCTCTGCCAGTTTGGAACAGTACTTGTATACCCGGGATGTTTTGCGGTTATACAACCAGGCGTTGTTGAACATGAGCCAGATGTCATCTACATACTGCCATGGCTCCTGATACTGTCCTGTGTCCAGCTTTCTCTTGATAGTAGAAAGATCCATGGGGTTCTTCACTATGTCAAAATAATCCTGCAAGAAAACACAGCACATCAAAACCCTCCTAGAGAACTATGTTTTGACAGGACAGAGTGTACATTCACAGCGTGTAAATTCCTCTCATCAGGAAAAACAGGTTCCTCCCTGACTTGATTGTCAAACCGCTTGTGACACACAGAATGCAACCTCTTAAGTGATACCATGTAATTCCCCAGTGCTCTCTTTTCTTTATTCCTTTATTTCTCAGGTGCCATTGCTCATTCACAACTAATGAAATCAAGTCACTAATTTTAATCAGCAAAACAAGTATTACAAATAGAAGAAAATGTTTTTGCAGCCATTGTGATCCAAAGACATACACAGGAACATTAACATAAAGCCACTGTTTTAAGTAGCCCAGAATTTTGTTTGGAAATAAATAACTTTATCATAAAACTTATCATGTCTCCTCTAAAGAATGCCTTTTTCCAATCCACCACTGATAACTGTGCAATGTCCACAAAAGTCTGAAGAATGACAATCAATTGAAAGCTTGTTAAAAACACTAGCAAGCGTATAGATGCTTCTAAATACAGTGGACCTTGAAATTTTACAGCATCTGCCTTTAAAAAACCCACACCAATAGCAAATAAAAACTCTTTCAGGCAAAAAACATGATCTGAAGCACCTAAAAAGGACTTCTACATCTATGTATTCGTTTATATTCTGTAGATTTGTGCGGTCAATTCAGAGAATTTAAAAACACAGATTCTTGAATAACTGTATTCTCAAGACTATGCTAAAACAAGCAGAAAATTTAACCTAAATAAACCTCTAACTTGTTTTTTTTCCTTTCCTATAATAGATAACAATCATAATGGACATTTTTAAGTGGGTTTGACCTGCCTAATTTCCCACATCTTCAGACAAGATTTATACACGATGAGAAACACCTATGAAATTAAGCAATAAGAGCATCACAATGTGAAACAACAACCATAAAAAGGCCATACAGCACTGGGGTTCAGCTGGTAAATAATTTCAGTGCATGCTATATGATCCGCTTATTTAGTAAAAGGAACACAGAACCAAACAAACTTTCCTAAGTCAGACCTTGTATGTTTCACTGCCTAAGTTAAACCTCCCCGAACACATCAATATGAAGACATTAACAAGACAGACATAAGCTGTTCTCAAACAGGTAAGTCAAAATAGAGCTTTGAATTAAAACCAGGAAATTATCTTGCTAAGACACTCACTGGAATTCCTAGTAGTTGGGGATCCACAGGCTGTCGAAACGGAAGAGACTCCGGATCCTGACGGTAAAGTGCCTCCAGTGTTGGCATAAGCGCCTGCCGCAACTCTTCTGGCTTGAAAACTTTGGAAAAAACAATCAACATTAGAAAGATAGCAGGAACAGCTGGAAGGAAGAAACCTGCTAGAAAATGCGATGTCTGTGGGAAAAGACAGGTTTAAGGTTTGATGGGTTTAAGGCACTTAGCACGGCTTCTTTAGCCTCTGCAACAGAGTCGCGAGGAGGATATTAAAAATGATCACCCGAAGAAAAGGCGATCATAAGACGACATTGATGGGTAGAGATGGTTCATATTCCAGATACATCCCCTCTTGGAGGCCCCAAGAAAAAAAATTGTCTAGAGAATCTGCAAATGAGTATTTCAAATCTCCATTGTATTGACAATTTTACTACAGCTTAGTGTTTAATTCTAAAGGCTTAAAGCACTTGCCCAAAGCCAATTATAAGCACATGTATTATTAGATATTTTTGTCCAAAAGCCACAAAGAACAATCCATATAAGTACCACATAATCCACTAAGTACCAAAAAGGAAAGCCCAGGTTTTTTTTCCCCTGCAGAGATTTCTCTAGGGAGATGCAGTGAATTTAAGTAAAAACAGTCTTTCTGCTTACTTTTTTTCTTAGACTGCCCAGCTGCTGGAGAAGACTGAGTTGCTGGAGTAGTAGGTCTTTCTTCTCCCTCTGGTACTTCGGTCTTCATTTCAGGTTTCTTCTCCTCTTGTTCCATTGGGTCTGGTTTACATTCCTCTACGACTGGTTCTACTTTAGCCTGGAAAGCAGTTTGGAGCCTGTCACTTAAATCTCCTGGGAGGCCACCCATCTACATTTCTGTCCTTTAAACCAATCTGTCATGCTGCCCACCCACTCTTCTATCTCCTTTGTAGTCAAAACTTGCCTAAAACTTGAGCAAATGTGTTAGAATGCATCTTTAAACACTGCATAGTAGCAATGACGAGCTGCTAACGAGTTCTGAGCTGCAAGCAGACACATGGGTACCTCTTCAGGCAGTTCTAACAGCCTCTCATACAGCAGAGCTGCCAGGATGATGTGACTGGCAGCCACAGTCCTGGCTGTCCTCAGTGACAAGTTGTCAAAGCCCAGTAAAGCAGCCCATCATGTACATATAGAATCATTTAGGTTGGGAAAGACCTTTAAGATTAAATCCAATGTTTATGTGGCACTGCCCAGTTCAATGCTATGCCACATCGTAAAGAGCCACATCTACACATCATCTAAATACCTCAATGAATGGTGACTCAACCATTCCCTGGGCAGTCTGTTCCAACACTTGATAATCCTTTCAGTGAAGCAACTTTTCCTAATATCCAATCTAAATCTCCCCTGGCACAACCTCAAGCCATTTCTCCTCATCCTACTATCTGCTGTTTTAACAGCTGTATGACTGACCCAAGTGCATTCTCACACTGGCATTTACCAAAGCAAAACTTCATAGCAACCATATTATAATGGTCCTTCCCGTGGCCACTGACTTCTACCAGAATTTCACCAGAAAATACAGATCCTTCTTTAGGAAAAAGACAGAAGACAATAATCAAAACTACAGCAGCAGTAGGTAGCACCTACAGCTCTTACAGAATTCTGGAAAGAACGACAGAAAGCATCCAGCAGTACTAGATGAAGATATTCTACCAGACAAACTCACCTCAGATTTCTCCTCCATTTGCATCTCTGTTTGTTCTGGTTCCCCTTCCTCTGTTTTAATCTCCATTTTCACTTCCTGCAAGGGTGGCTGCTGTTGCTCTGGAACAGTCTGCTGAGAGTTCACTTCTGTGCTGCTGGTGGATGGGGGGTTGGATACCTGCCCATCAATGCTCACAGCTGGTTGTGAAAGCTGAGGGAACAAAACATTACGAATGGTCTTCTAATGAATCTATTTTTCTTTTCTAACCTAAGTTTCACCTATGCTACATTTCCACTGAGTTTAAAAGCACTAGTCCTTCTATTTGCTTTCCCTGAAGAATATAGTGTCCTACAACCTCAACTATGGGAAAACATGTATCAGAGACAAGCACTAGAAGGCCTTGTCTACAGAAAATGACATTGTTTCCCCTATTGTATAAGGGCTATGCATATGTATACCTAACCAAAAACCTCATCCATGTTTCACAGTGAATTTCAAAACATGTACAAGCATTCCGCAAAATACTTCCTCTCTGGAAACAACAGATAATCTACAGACTTGTCCTGATGGAAAAAGTTCACTCCCCAAATAAAAAAAAAAACTACTTTAATATTAAACATGCCAGGAGCACACAGCTGAAAATTTAACATTGCACACAAACATTTGCAGAGAGAGCACAATTAAAGTATTTTCTTACAGGTGTTGTGGGGTGCTGAGGTTGCAGGGGTGCTGTTGGTGTAGGAACAGATGCAGTCGTGCTCTGCTGTGACAAGGGCTGCTGCTGCTGCTCTGCAGAAGGGGTAACTGGAACTGGAGGCTGGACTTGCGGAGGCAGCTGTGCCTGTGGAGGCGTTGGAGTCTGCCTTTGAGGGGGGTGCATAGTTTGGGACTGTGGTCCAGGTGGCATTGCCTGAGGAGCAGATGTAGGGGCAGTGGTGGCAGCAGCTGCTGCCTGCTGTTGCTGTGATCCCAAGCCTGGGGGCGTGTGGTGAGGTGTTGGGGTTCGGCTAGGTACCGGAGAGGGAGAATTCTGGTGCATGGGAGGCTGTGGAAGAGGTGGACAGTGAATATGGCTCCCTTGAGAACCCGGAGCCATTGCAGGAGAGTTCACAGGACAGGAAGCGCTGGTCATTTGTGCCTGTGGGAAAACAGGTACACATTTGCAATGACTTGAAATAGAAAAAGCAAGAGAAATTACTGTCAAATATCTGCTTTCCCACAGCATACTTAAAAAAATGTGACAAACCATCTGCTTCACTTTTAAAAATTCTTTCAAAAGCAGAAATGGTCTACTTGATTTATTTTGTTCTATATAAACATAAAGCTGTTTTATAATTTATTCATCTCTCTTAGAGAAGTTTCAGTAGAATAACTTATTGATACACTTAAAGAACGGCACACCTACACGCCCAGTTCGCAAAACATTTCTTTCTAAAACTGCAGATTTGTACATTCTGAATATGGGACAATGCACCACAGTGAAGAACTGCATTCAAACACGCTTAGTGTGCCCATGCCTCCACCCCCAAGATTAGAAACTGATTTATCATCACAAATAAGTACAGCTGTAACTCTACCATTATAAAATTACAAAAAAAAATTGTATCGGTCAAGATAAAAAACTGTAACTCCACAATAATCTTGCCTGCAAACTAGGAAGAAGCATCAATGAGAAGCAAACTGACGTTCCCTACTTCTTCCTGGCCTGAAAGGTTCTTGCTGAAAAGGGAGAGGGAGAGGACAGAAAGGAAACTGCTAGACTGTAAGTTCAGACCTTCAGTAGTGATAACCCTCCTAATCCCCCAAAGCCAGCAAAACACAGGCCTGGACAGACATGCCTTTTTATGACTTACTCTGCCACCTCTTAATTACTCAGGAATTTCACTGTTCAGCAAGAGAATCTTAACTACTGCATGCTGAGTCACAATTTCCTCTTTGCTCCATAAAAACAAACCTAAAACAATTCCTCTCTGACACAAATTTAAGCCTGAGAACAAGTCAATAATATTTCACCCTTGCCATTCCCAGTGCTATAACAGGAAATTGAGAAGTCTCAATAAATGAATTTGGTTGACGATAATTCCAAAAGTCTCTCAAGGAAACAAGTTCTCCATTACTACAAACTGAACAATCATAACCAGTATATGACGAAAGTCACTGACACCACTTCAAGAAATCAGAAACTTACTTGAGATACTGGTGTCTGATTGCCAGGCTGAGTCATAGACATGCTCGCTGTGTTCATTCCCGGGGAAGAAGCAGGGAACTGAGTTTGTTGCAGAAATTGATTCTGACCAGAAGGCTGGCCAACTCCTGGTTGCTGCATACGTGAAGGAAATCCCATCTGGTGGAAAAGAAAGCAACAATTTCATAAAATGTGCATTTCATAACACTTTACAAAACAAAAGCAAACCCCAAAAACATTTATCTTGTTACAGAAATTGATGCTTGCCACTTATCTGTAGGATACAACGTGAAAAGTCTGCTTGTAACTCCTCTCAAAAGACAGAATTTATGATGACTTCTCTAAAGCCAAATGAAAGGATATTGATTTCAAATTGGGACTGTGACTTCAGATTTATTTTGGCTCCTTGTTTTAAGAATGCAACAAAAAGCCACTTCAACAATTTCTAGGCAACTCTTACCACAAAGACCTAAAGATTTACTATGTATCAGGCAGATTTTAGAGAAGCAAAAGACAGAAATCAAAGGGCCAAGAGAATGAAGAAGTGATGCTTGATTTATTTTCAAATTTCTTTTATTTATTGATTTTAAGGAAACCACAGACAAGAGAAGCAAACCTGTGACCTCAACCCCGGAGGGAAGGCACACTGACCTGGTTCATGGCCCCGGCCTGACTTAGCTGTCCAGGGTGCTGAAGAGGAGGGGTTTGTCGGGGTCCCATTGGTGACAGCTGCATGTTCATCTGGGCAAACTGATTCATCCCTGTGAGTTTGTGCCAAAAAATCACGTGTAAACAAAGGCCTAAAATCTCCTTTAGCCACCATTCAACATTTGAAGAAGAAATGCTGTTTCTTTCTAATTATGCTTTCTAGCAGCCAGCTTTCAATCAAATACTGCCTTCTATTAACTAGTTACGTGGAATAATTAAATATAGTGTTCAAGCTACCTACTCTTTCAGAATACATACCAGCTTTTCCCCCTTCAAGATATCTGTTTCAACTGTTGTTAAAACTCAGTAAGTTTGAGAACTACCATGACATGTGACAAATACTGATTGTCACACCGGCTGTTGGAAGATCAACTTTCCACAGAAAGTTGCATTATCTTAATTACAGATTAGAAATTCACTTACTGAGTATCAAACTGTATCTTAACTTCAAGTACTTTGCATGTTTTCTATAACATATGTTGAATGTGTAACAAAGGTTCCGCCCTTTTTTTTCTGAGCAATAATTCTCACCACATTCCCTCTGCCACCAACATATCCTCATCTGAGCTGGCTGGGCTCACCATATTTGGCTGATCCCACCACCCTATGCATATATGATCAGAAATTCCAAAAGCATCAAGCTCTTTATCTAAAAGCAAGCAGTTAATGTGCAGCTCAAAATCACAAGATGCAATGTTACTAGAGATAGTGTTTTATATTTATTATATAGCTACGTAAGAATTATGCAATATAGATAGCTATTTTCTTAATCAAATGTAAAAACTGCACATGCTACAAGGTCTCTGATGCTTCAGTAAGAGCTGTACAAATCCAAGATTCCTTTAAAAATCACAGTAGCAAATTTTCTTCAACTATTTACCTGGCTGTGCCTGCATGCGATTCATCATCTGGTTTGGCACATTGGCACGTATCAGGGCTGGGTCAGGAAGAGGACCATCTGGAAAAAAAGACATTGAAATAAGATAGTGTTATTCAGAAGACCCCCAGCATTTATCCATCAAACATTTTAGGGAGAATTACGCATTAAAGTTCATGTATAAAGAAAGTAAATGTATACAGTAAATAAGTATTATTAAAAAGTCCTCAAAGTGTGTGACAAACTCAAGAACTTCCTTGAAAATAGAAGTATATCCCAGCGACAGGAATATCCTCTGACTTAGAGTCAGCTTTCGGAAACTGGGGACAAATTTTAAGCATGTTATCAAGGTACAAGAATGAACAGTAGCTCACAAACAAGTCAGGTACCCATGAACAGCTAAATGATCACCAGGGTACTGAAATAACAGCACAGGATTTCCTGCACCAGGTAATCAGTAACCCAAAGACTCTTACTTGCAGACATTCCTGGCTGCGGCTGTCCCATATTGGGCCCTTGATTCATGGGAGCTTGTGGCATGCCCGGAGCATTTGGGATCATATTTTGCTTCTGCAGCCTGGTTCTTCGTTTCTCCTCCAACTCCTTCTGAATCTTGTAGATCTTCTCTGCTAGCAAGTGATAGTACTCTGCCTGTTGGGAAGGAATAAAAGCCAAGAAAGGAAATAAGACACATGTTAAGAGAAGGCAACTGGTCCCAGTGATTCAAACTTGCAAAGTGGCCTTACAGACACATTTTGGCTTGGGGTGGGAGGCGGTATTCCCCTTTGAAGGGACTGTCAGACAGATAGGAGAGGGGAAAGGGGCACTGCTAAGGGCACTGCTCTCAACTATTAGATCAATATCTCTTCTTGTGTCCAACACTTCTCTGGGACAATCACAGTGAAGAGCTTCAACATTGCCTGTAGGGGACTGTGACAAGTTTCAGGCACAGCACATTTCAACTCCTGGCACACCCAGGCAGCAGCCTTCAATTGGCTGCTTTCTAGATCCCATGCAGCAATCCCTAAACACTTGTTTCCTCAGCTTGGGAGTCCCATCTGTGCTTTCATGCCTCTTCCTCCCCAATCACTACAGGATCAAGATAGAAATACACAGAATTAGACAACAGTGGATGGCATCTCACCCTGCTATTTGCTGATTCATACATATCCCCTTCCACTTTCCGAGCATACGCCACCAGATTCTCCATACGTCGATCCTTCAGTGCTGCAGGGTCAGGAGTAGGAAATATGGCTTGGACTCTGAGCAGGAAGAAAAGAAATATTAAAGAAATGCATGCAAGTGGTCAGAATGTTCCCAGACCAGCATTAACCCCAGTGGTTTGAACACAAAGCAGCCAGCAACTCCACTGACAGACTGCATCTACTACTGCTTCTTCCAGGGACAGTAGATGTTGCAGATGGCTTGAGCACTTGTAGATGGCTCGAGTATGGAGTGGGCAACTTCCAATACAACAGCCCCAAACAAGCAGATGCAGCTCCATCTTTCAGGCTTCTGCTTTCCCTTCTCATACATCCTACCAAAATTCACTCCTTGGCCCTCCAAGTTAAAATTACAAGGTTTCCTTCTGCAACCTCTCTGCCTCCAATACACCTCTGGGGCAGCAGCTCACCTAACTGGAGATTGTTTTGATATTAGCTACTCACAGTTTATGAACAAGGTGGTTTCGGAGATCCTGAGTAATGTCTTCATGCCACTGCTTTCGAATTCCGGTATTGGATGGTTGAGCTGTTGGCATGGCTCCCAAACTGGCAACATTGGCGCTTTCACTCATCATGGGGCTTCAAAAACAGAGCAAGAATTGAGTGCAAAAGTCTAGCCCCAGCTTAATCATCTTACAGCCACAGCCTCTTTTAGAATAATGTTAGGACAAAGTGCTAGTCCAGCCATTCCCTAATCAATGGACAAACTGCAGAAACAGCTGCACACCAAACAACACCGTGAAAGAGTACATGCTGTTCTACCCAAAGACTTGGAAAACTGCAACAAAAGCTACAAAATCCAAAGAGAGAGATAGCCATCAATGGCATTTACTCCACTGTTTATGCAAGAAGTGCCATGAGATCAAAACAAAATCACTGGGGTACAAAGCATTCAACTTACTTTTGTGAATTCATGGTTGAATGTAACATTGAGTCAGGCAGCAGATTAGGGGGTTGAACCCCTACTCCTCCATTCACTCCCATTGGATTTGCACCTAGAAAACACAAGAATACAGAAAAAATTAAGAGCCCATTTACCACACAAAATCAGTAACTGTTCAGCAATAACAAGGGCTTAGACTTTCAAGAACGTGGACTTCTGTGAAGAGAATTTAACTACCCATTGCTCTCTTCACCCTCTTTCTTTTACAAACTAGAAAAAGCCTGAGGCACAACACTGGTGACCTCCAAGTGAAGCATCAGCTCCATTACTCCTCCACACATCTTCCTAAACTTATCAGCAAAACAAGTGATTTCAATTTGCTTAAAATATGTTCCAGAATCCTCTCCTGTGACTCTGTTAATGAAAGATTCTTACCACTTCTTTGTTTAGGAGCAGTTGTGTTTTTTTTCATTCACAATCTTAGGACATATATTCACAAAGGCTTCAAAAATTTAAAACACCAGCTACCACCTACATCAGACAAGGTCACTTATCACCCACTCCATACTTAATGATCCTACAACTAACTCCAATGCTTCTAAGAAGGACAATCTGACAATCCTTTGCAGGAAACACCTCTAATTTGTTGCATAACAAAATCTGATTTTCTGAATCACACCAGATCTTAATCACCATAAAAACTGCCTGTTTTCTTCACACACTACAATTACCTTTCAAGTAGTAAAGAAAAATGCAAGATATTTCTGTCTGGAGCTTCCAAACAGATCATTTTGTGAAGCTGCAAGTAGCAAGAAAGCCATTACCAAGCTTCACATGTATTTAGGACATAGGAATCCTATAGAAACTGTATTTCAAGCAAAATTACACACTGAACACAGGAAAAACCCACTGAAATTAAGTCTATCAAGCCTAATACATACACCTAATATCACAAACAAGTATTTAACAGATTTTTCATAAATCTGTTCCAAATCACCCTTCCCTTACTCCTTTTCTTGCCAAATCCACTTTGCCATCTGAAAGCACACTGGCATGCAAGACAACAGTCAACCTTCACCTTAACTCTCCCTTTTTCAACTGTCAAAACCCACCATTTGTTTCAGCTGCTTAGTACTGCATCTTTTCACACAGCAGTCCTCATCAAATCCTGCTGTTTCTCCCTGTTGTCCTGTAGGCCATGACCTGGTAATTCCTATCTCAACGGTTGTAATTCCCTCCTTAGCCACCTGCTCCTAATAAGGAAGCGACAGTCAAAAGTCTACACTCCTACACTTTCCATGCTTGTCCTTTCTATATTAAGCTGCAGTTCTTCACACTCAAAGAGCTTTTTAATCCCATTGCATTGGATTTTCTTAGCAATTGTACAAAGAATGCCCATTGTTCTGCAAGGAATGCACGGGCGAAACACTGTCTATAAGTAATTACATACATAAAATAGGAATAATTTTGCTTCAGAAAAGACTCTAAGGCACAATAGAAAATAATTATTATTTTAATCTAATTGTTTTAAGACTCAGCTTTCAGGACCCTTGCCCTTTCCTCTGTTTTTACACACTGGAAGGTAAAGTTCTAGCAAGTCACATGCAATCTGTGAGGGCCAGTCTCATTAGCAAGTCTACTCTATCCAGCAGCCTTTTCCTGAGTAACTCAGGAACAGCATCCCCTTTGCAGGGCAAAGTAGCAGGTGTCTGCAGGCTGCAGTTTGTGTGTTTCTGCACCAATCTCTCACTCTGCATACAAGCTTGTCATGGGACACATAGGCACGATCACTACAATCCCATACAAGCTTGTGATAAATCACTACCAGCTCTTCTTTCCTCCTTTCCACTACAAAAGCCACATCTACTTATGCAACTCAAGCAAACAGCTAAGAGTGAGAAAAAGCCCTGTGATGTAATCTCAAACTATCAAACAGATTTGGTGGTTAAGGGTGAATTCATTTGACACCACTGATAGCCAGGTTCCTATTAACTGCACTTCAAATTGAAATTCTTATCTAGTCCTACAATGTTGCTATGAGCCACCTAGACAATTTAGAGCTATGTGAGGTCACATGACAGGATCATTGACATCACAGAGGATGTCGGTTATTTACCATTTTTCATGTTTTAAACAAACTTTACATATCTGAGATACAAACGTAAAATGCTGCACTCTGAGTGACAGGGAAGTATACCCCAATGCCTGCACATCCAGTCAAAAACTCCCCAATAGACTGAAATTTGCATTACAGTACAATTATAAAGCTACCAAAAAACCCCACAAACAAACAAATAAAAAAGCACCAACCAAACAACAAATCCAAATCAAAAAAACCCTTCAAAAATTACTGTTTTTCAAAAAACACTAGTTTTTCCAGAGAACTTGTTTTCCAGGAAAAGGCACCTGTTCCACTGAGTAACTTGCTATTTCAAGTCTAAAATATCACAAAGCCCTACCTTTTGCAAATTAACTAGCAGTGTTAAGCTAGTAGGTTGAGAAAATTTGCATTAGCCGTAGCACGGGGAAGTTGCCTGTAGTTTGCATTTTAACACTAACAGATAAACTTACCCATAGGATTCATAGGGCGCAGACCCTGGGGTGACTGTCCCTGTTGCTGATTCTTCACTTGAGCCTGGGGCTGTGTCTGCATCTGGTTCCCTTGATAGGTCAGGCCGAGGGCTGCGTAGGCTCTCTCGATGGAGCTGGGGTCTATCTGGCTGGTAGTGTTGATGCTGGGCGTTGTCTGCTGCCCCACGCCCACAGAGCCGGTATTGGCAAGTCCTACTGCAGCTCCGCCCAGCAGCGCTGCAGAGACACATGGAGTTAGAGAGGAGAGCAGAGACAGCCAGACAGCCCCACCAGTACAGGGGACACAGTGCACTGGCTGCTCAGAAATAAAACATCTCCTGGAAGCAAGCAGGGAACACATCTGAAAAACTAGTCACGAAACAGAGAGACAAGTTTTGACCCAACCAGCCAATCCAACATGCTGTTTTCCCTTTGGGCTGCTTTGAGGAAATCCCACTCTTAAGTATTTAGGACACATCTGCTTGCTTCAAACTGAAAACAGAGGCACACCATGTCACAGAGGCTAAAGGCAGAAGTGTACATACAGCTTTCCACAAGCCATTGCAATGCCTCTTCTGCTCTTTTTGGGGTTTTTTTTCAGTTTTCTTAAACCCAGAAACAGCTCACACTAGTCATGAAAAGAGCCTACAGTAACATTAAACAAGGGAGAAAAATCCCCATACAAGTAACACAATGACAAAAATCTTGCCAAACATTTTGTCAGGGTGAAGTAAGGAGTTAAAAGCTAAAAGGTGATTAATAAGGAGTAGTTGTTTAGATAATACATATTGTTTAATATTTGTTGAGTTTGTAAAAGTGAGATAAGGGAGACCAAGGGGACATCCGATGCAAACAAATAATGAAGAAAGAACCAAGTATCAGGGCTGAAATGACACAATGTGCATGTGTGCACACATCAGCCTCCAGAAACCATCCAGATGGAAGAAGTAGTAATGAAAAGCCAATCATTTGGTTGAGAGAACTATGATTTGTTCACCCTTACCACTCTCTCGATAGAAAAATACAATACAGTTAGAAAGCTTTCATAAACACCATCAATCAGAGCCAGAAAAATACTCTGAGATTAAAACAAGACAAAAATTATATTAACGTGTTCCCCCAGGTTTGAAAGCATCACTACCATATGGGTGCAAGAAAGGTTAACTCCCAACATGCATTTTATGGTTTATTCAACACATAGAATTCCCCAGTAGACTTACATTGCTGATTTCTTTTGTCCCCAGCATTTTTGAGAGGCAAACATACAGGACAATCATGTCTTGTACAATTCTTCCAGTGTGAGATGATTTGTCGGGAAGATGCGCAATGTGCCACTGAGAAAGAGAAGGAATGAAAAGCATTTACAATCTGCTGCCAGTATCTCCACATGGTCATCACTAACTGGGTAGAGAGCAGCATTTTCTCTCTGGGCACACATCTATACCAACACAAGTCAATGAAGTATTATTTGAAACAGTTCAGCACTAACTAGCCCTGAAAATGTAGCCATATTTCTTCTAGTACTACTGGCTCAACCAAAGCCTACTCAAAAATCCCATGAGATACACCCAAGCCTATGTCTTGAAGGGTAACTCCATCTAGGCTCAGGTATCATGCAGACTGTGCTAAGCAACTGAGATGTCAACAACTGGCACAATCCAGATGAGCCAAGGCTATCAAAAAGGGAGATTACATTTTAGTAGGACAGAGAGAGGTTGCAAGTGCCAGTAGCAGTCAAAATCATGGCTTTGTATTGCTTGAATTCATGTCTTCAGTTTAAAGAAAACAGGTAAGACTCCTATATGCAGATTCCTGGTTTGTGTCTACCTTTAAAAAAGGCAGAATACAGAAGATTTTACAATGAGTTACGAAGTTAGGCAGAAGATTTTTACTCATCTCTTTGTTGTATCTTGTCCCCTCTAACTTGCCTAAACTTTACAGGCTCCAAAATTTCTTACAATTCCCTGTCTTAAGCAAATAAGACAGAATTTCTTTAACTTATTTCCCAAGTCACCCACTAGTCCATCTCCTTCTAGGAGCCCTTCTCCTCCCTCAAACGTTGATGTCATTTACATAACCACTCCCTCCCTTACCTTGGCAAGATTTGCCAGCCTGACAGTGTGTCATGTGGTTCAAGACATTCTTCATGGTTCGGCAATGCGGGAGGTTGCACTGTCGCACCTCCCCGTTGGCCTGTTCTCGACGCTGACACTTGTGAGCATGTAAGAGGAGAACCAGTTGCTGCTGAATGAGTTTGCGCTTCTCTGGATCTGCTGTTGGTGCTCCAGACCCCATTCCTTGAGAAGCTGCGGGCCCCATCCCAGCTTGTTGCACCTGGGGAGCCTGCTGCTGGCCCTGAAGAAGGTGAAAAACAAATTCCCCAAAAATAAATTCATTTTTGAAAATAATTCACTTAGCAAGTAAACAGCAACACAAGAAAAAGTCCAATAAGAGAACCAACTACTACTTCGTTTTCTGATTAAGGAAACATCCCACCTATGCGTAGTTCTGGAGGGCTTATTAAAAACACCCCTTAGCAACAGTCCTGGCAACTCTCTTGCAGCCACAATTTCCTCCCCATATCGCTCTTGCCTTATCAATGGCCAGCAGACCTTTGCACATGCTTACAGGTTAATTTGCAGTGCTAGGCCAACCAGAAAATATTAATAACATTTAGAGCTCAGATCTCCTCATTTTGGAAGCTAAAAAGATGCATCCACAGTTCTTGCATTAATGGAAGAAAGCACATTTTAGAATGAATAGAATTTTCCCTCTCAGTATAAGGTCTCATATTGACTGCTCCTAAAAAAGGAGAATGAAAGGAAGATCTGGGAAACTTTTAACCTTTTTCCATCAGCAAACTTGCACATAGACATTCAAAACAAGCATCTCCTAGTCTCTGCTAGAGATGAAGCACAGCTTCAGGATAATAAACAGCACAGAACTAGTATCAGTATGGCAACATCTAGTTTGTCTTCTCAGCTTCTGTTCATTTGTTCAGAACTCTTCATATTCCTTTCAGGTGACATTTGAGGAATACTCAAATAACAGAGGTTCACATACTCTATATCGCTTGTATCACTTCAGTTCAACAGACTTCAGTTTCTAAGTGACTCTTCCGAGAGGTTCTTCCAGATGTTTCTGGAGATCTCCAGATCTTCAGACCTCAACTACCTGTATTTCTAAATCCCAGTTCTCCGGTAGCTCTTGACTACTAGTATTAACCTTTCATTTTAGAAGGCAACTTCACCAATTAGTCTGGCCCACAGGGTCTGTGCACGTTCCAATATCACAGTAACTGTCTTGTTTGCAGCCTGGCTTTCTAAATGACAACTGAGACAGCAACAACTTTAAGTTCCTACGTTCAGCTGGGTACCAGTTCAAAAGAATTGTATTCTCTGCACTGAACACAAACTTGACAGCTGGGGTTCGGAACAAGTTTTGGCTGCTTTTTTTATTGATTCATACAACCAACTGTCTTCCAATGTTTCATGCTCAACTTAAAAAAACATTAAATAAAACTCACAGGATGGAGTTCTTTTCATTTAAAACTACTGAAGTTAACTGGAAATGGTTTTTCAGCAACAGCTAATAAGATCAATAGATGGACCCTCCTAGAGGGCGTGAGGGAATGAAATCTGAAGCAGGGAGAAACACAAGCTATATTCAGAAATATGAATTTGTTTCCTAAATTAGAAAAAATACACAGGAAAAAAACCCTGTAAGACATGTTGCATGTCATACCCCTAACCAATTTAAGTTTGAAAATGAGGCATCAGCGTTAAACTCCAGCCAGGGAATCTAACGTTAAGGCATGTGGTGAGGCACTGGCATTGACAAGCTTGGGTCATCCACTTTTCCCACCATTCTTTCTTCCCCTTTCCTTAAGTCCTGCTGCAATAAGAGTGGAGGTAAAACAGAAAGGCACCAAGGCTACGACAGTTGCCAGGGAATCACCTCCAGCATCAGGACAGTTGTGCGTGTTGGTGTAATTCACAAGAAGGAACACAGCCTGGGGTTTCTAAGCCCTATCACAGGTAATACCTGTTTGAGAAGGGACACTTCTCCTTCCCAAAAGCATCAGTGAGTACCAGCAGGAAAATAATTCTCCAGACAGAGATACTCTGAGGAGAAGGGGCCCAATACAGCAACAACAAAAAGGAAGGATGGGAGAGGAGAGCAGATGTGTCCAAAAAGATTGACAAGCTCATTTCAGTGAAGGAGTTCCACTTCATTTTCCCTGTTAACAGGATTTGAAGGCCAAAGAGTGGAGATGCAGTTTATCAACACAGAAAGCACATCTCAGCCCTCTCCCTCATATCAGTCTTAGGGGTTGAAACAGGAGCATTCTGTGTGGATTCTGAGCACATATTCACACTGGGTATGACAGCTGCAAAACTACAAAGTGGCAAGACCAGAGCATATTGCTGCTCTTTACCACAGCATTTTCTGAATACACCTTTTGTTCAACTTACCATGTTAGGCATTCCTGCCCCAGGAACTGGCTTCTTGTCCATTGGGAACTGTGGCAAGCTATTCTGCAATCCAGCTTTATTCTGCATCTGAGGGCCAAGTCCACTGGCTCCAATCTGCTGCCCAGTATTTTGACTATAGGGCTGGCCATAAGGGCTGGGATTGCTCATCATTCCCATCTAGGAATTAAAACAGTAAAGTGTTCAAGTAAGATAGTTTAAGTTCATAATGTAAAAGGCAAATTTATACTTCAGAGAAGCAAGAGTGATCACAGCCATGAGCCAGCTGCAGTGCAATACTGATCCACATGCTTTCCCTGCTCCTTCATGCTCCCAGGTTTACCCATCACACAACATTAACTCCTCAACTAGACAGTTCCTATAAACACAACAAAGCCAACTTAGCAATCTTTGAGATGACTGGGTGTAAGTGGCCTGATTGTTTCTTGATCAAATATTTCGTTCAACAGATTTTACATTTTACCTTTCTGAACCACAAATTTGTACCATGGACTACATAATTCTTCCAGACTCGAGTTCTCCTCCATGCACTTGTGCAGACTCCAAATGGAGACAAATACCATCTTCATTCATATAAGCAGAGTTTATCCTAAAAACATCCTATACAACTGCTAGCACTCCCACAGCTCCTCTCCAGACAAACATCACAATGCATATCTGCATTACCAGTACACATTCTTAAATTTTCTATTTAAGAATATGCCAGCCATAGGTAACACCTTACAGTGACACCAACTCATTTGCAGTACTAGAGGCCAAAGGAGAGGACAGGTAGAAAGCCTGCAAACAAAACAAATCTACTGAACCATTCACTCACAGGGGAAAAATTCGTGTTTCATACAAGCCATACGCACACTCAACAGTTCTAGTGCACCAGAATATACCATTTGTTATCTTGGAATGCCCAGAACCTAAAGAACGAGGAGCAATCTTCCAATAAAATTGTTTGTCCTCTGCCATTTTCTTACATGCCTTGCATTCTCATTTATTTTCTATGGGAAATTCGGCCTTCTAGGACCAAAAGAACTAGACATAGAGGACCAGAAAAACTGGAGATTTTTGTTAAGATTACCAAGTTCTCAGGCAAGATCCTCAAGGAGCCGTAACTCAAAAACAAAGACAAAAATACTTGAAAGGGGTGTGTTGTTTCAATTCACATTAGCATTTGACTAGACAACATCCAGTCTCCTTCATGCTCTTTGGTTCAAAGCATTTTCCTGCATTCAAAGAATAACATAACTCCTACGGTAGGCTTGTTTCTAACCACTTCTACATTTATTCTCAAATCATCCTCCCCTAGCAGAAACACCTTGTTTCTGCTCACCAAGCTTCTTCAACCTGCACTAGAAGCAACCAACATGCCCTGAGATTACCTGCAATTAGTCACACTTCCCTTTTTCAGGCTGTAACAACTTTCAATCCATTAAAATGGCCTTCAGTTTGCATTTATAAAGTAAGGCAGGATCAAACTCAAGCTCCAGGAAAAGGAATACAAAATTCACTAAAGAACCTGCCACTTTAGACATCTGGTATGTACAAGTGAATTCAGTTGAGGACAGCCCCCCTCCTCCACACATAAGCAATAACCACAATCACACAGCAGTAATTCATTAGAGAGCAATGAAAAGAATCTTTACACATGGCAGAAAAAAACTATGTAATGATCCAGCAGAACTAAAAGCCTTCCTTCCCACTGCCATGTCTCAACCACAATGAATACACCTATGGTGACCAATGAAGCAGCTGCTGCCAAAACCAGGACAGGTTAAAAATCCAAAGCCTTCTCTCTTCTCTGTCAGAAGATAGTAAGATCTTATGTGCAAGTTAAGCAGAAGGCAAAGGGAGAAGAAACGCGTAAGGAGTCAGCAAATACACTTTCAGAAATACTCCCCATCGTCACTGCCATCCCAAATTGACAAACTAAGGTTTTCAAGGCTTAGCGAAGGCCTGACAGTGAGAATTAGTCCCTTAAGAAAACAAGCTATGTTTTCCTGTAAGATAGCCTGATCCCTTTGAGGGGATCTCAAAACTCCAGAAAGAGTTTTGAAAGCAAGGACATTCCCAAAACTATGAATTTCTGAGCAAAGCTTTCAAGTTCATTAACAATCACAGCTCCCAAAGTCAGCTGACATCTGAGAGTACACCAAAGCACAGACTAGGCTGGCTATCACTATCACCAGCCCCATTTGACTTCCGTAACTTACGCTGCTATCAACCTTAAAAAAACAAACAAACAAAAAAAACAATACAAACAATTCAGAATGAAAGGCTGGAGGCACATTTTCACAACTTGGTGAAATCAAGACACCCAACTCAGACAATTAGAGACTTCACTACACTAATAGCAAAGGGTTCAGAACAACTGTGAGCCTGCTCTGTCCTGACTACAGGGTAAGAAACTCAAGCCTAGGCTTAAAAAAAAGACACTTTTGCTATCTCATCCACAACAACTTTCTAATGAAACTCACAGATGAGGTTTCACCAAGCCAATCAACATTTATATTTGTAACAAAGCTGAACATAAACTTTATGTGAAGCTTCTGCCTTTTTTAAATTACTCATCAAGTTGGCTGAGCACAAAGATCTCTGATGCTTTTTTAGTGGCATCAGCCACCGGCACTGTTTGGGGTGCAAGACCAGTCCCCTCCAACAAAGCTCTCTCCATGGCAGAAACACAGGGCTCCCCTCCTCCTCCATCCCACTGTGCCAAGGGACCCGGCACCAGAACACCACGTGCCCAGCTGCTCCTTACAGGGGTAATCTTCTCTCACTTCACGTTACAGGAAAGGTAAAGACCAGAGCAGCTCAGGCCATGTTGACAGGCAAGCACACCAAACTGATTCAAAGCCAGACACTAAAGAGACTCCTAAGATGCTAAAATCCAAATTCTTCAAGGTCCCTCTGAACAAATCAGCACCTGGATCATTACTTGACTAGCTGAGACTGACAACTGCCAGATCCTCTTCTGAACCTCACAGCAATTCCCCCCAGTTCTGCCATCACCTGAATGCAACTCTAGACTGAGTCAAAAGAAGGATCGATTGGGAGACTGTCCACCTGGCACAAGGTGGCCTTGTGATTCTGCACAAGAAGCAGGAACATGTCACGTTATTGCTGTGACATGTTAAGAAAAATGAATAAAAGAAAGCATGTAACAGGAAGAAATGTATGGCCTCATGACTACAGAAAAAAAGAGAAAACTACTATATAATTTTATCAGCAGGCAACAACCAGAAAATCTGACACACAGTTCATCAACACATTAATGATCTTTGGGAGGGGATAGATAAACAACCAAGTGCAGAAGAACCAGCCAAAGAAACATGGCGCTAGTACCACCACACAGCAGAAAAGGCAAAAACATACATGGCTTAATTATAGCTACAAGTCAGTGAGTACAACCTCTACCTACTCTTCCTGGCCACCATTTCCCTTTGCTGCCCTTCCTACTTCTCTTCATATTAATCCAAAGTTTTTCTTCTCTCCTCACCTCACAGCTTCCACTTAACTTCATCACATATGCAAAGAACTTGCACACAAGGAAGAGCAGACAGAAATCCAATTCATGGTAAAAAAGATGAAAACAAGGAAGATCATAAAATGATGATAGCTGGCTAATAGAAAGCAAGGGTAATCTCAAATGATTCTACCTCATACATGCACAATAGAAAACAACTTGACTTTTCTGCATCCACAGGAGGAAGAGGCTGTCAATACCAGGATGGTGAAAGGTGTCTATCTCTCATCATGGACTACAGGAGTTCAGGAAATATCCTAGTTTACAAGCAGCATCAGACAGGGCTGTTCAGGTACTCTCCCCCATTGAAGAGGAATAACTACAAAAGCAGAGGAAATTCCCCAAGGTTTTGTTCTAATGCCATGAAACGCATGCATCTTCAGTTCAGAAGAAGGTCAAGTGACTAACTCTACTTCTAGTTTTACTGTTAATATCAGAGTGTACAAATTGAAAAGGAATACCTTTTACACAGGTAGGTCAGGTATGTACACAGACATTGCAAATAGTCTACTGTTTCTCTGTAAGAACAACTCAGTCATTAATGTTCTAATATTTGAAAGACAGCTAGATATTAGCAGTAGTATTGAACCATGACCAGCTTTTAGATTTGCAAAGATAACTATCATGGAAAAGTAAACACACAGAAGCATGGAGAAGTCAGTTTCAATTTA
>VXBU01002799.1:0-23937 GCA_013400315.1 Bombycilla garrulus | reverse complement strand
GCTTTCAAACCAGCACATAAGGACAATTTCATTTTGTGTCAAACCCAAATGTATATCATTACAAATACAGACCTCAGCTTGCTAGAAGTTGACCAGCCTGGATTCAATTTGCATAGTATATACTTAATAATCAAGTGGCTAATAGTTTCCTCATTTTCAGAGTATGTATATGCTTGAGGCAAAAAATGCTTCATTGCATTAGTTAATAAATAGTGGAAAGAGAGGGAAAAAATGCATTTTGAAAATTTCAGTTAAACAACAAGTTTCTGAATTTTATGAATAGGACAACTGGGAGTGTGTCCTGAAAGGACAAGTGCTTTCCACTACCCAAAATTCTTTTCCTGCCTAGGTTCACCCAGACAAGCATGAGCTTCACTCCAGTTGCTCAGAAAGATCCTTGCAAAACAGCTAAGGTCAAGACTGTGGCTGAAGACTCAATTCCTGAATTAGGGAGGTCTAGGCATCATCTGTATTCAGTTTGCATAGCAGTGAAATTAGATCTCCTGTAACACAGAGGACTCTTCTACATTTCCAGGCCACCAGCAGGTATACAACACTCTCTTCTCCAGCCCACCTGTGCTTCTGTGCAGACAAAATCTGTGATAAGCTGAAGTGCAGATCAAGTAAAACCTGACCCTGTGGACAGGTCAGACCCAGCTTCCTGGAAACTGCATGTGTTTTACATGAGACTCCATCACATAATGACACCAAAAAACCTAGAGATCAAAGGCCAGGGCTCTGAGAATTTCCTGTGTCTGTCCTCGAAGTGTTCTATCTGCATGGTTTCATTCAGGGTCTTTCTTGTCTGGTCTGAAGTTTCTCTTGCTGGTATTTTGATGAGTTCTAAGATGGAAGTGAACTGTAAGTGCTGGCTGTTCTCAGCTTGGTGCTTGAATTGTTAAGGAAAAAAGGCAGTACTCAGATATTAATAACATGCTTCAGTGGAAAGACCCCTGATTTCTAGGATCTTCAGAAACAGTGTTAAAGGAAAGATTGGTGAAATTAGGGTGCTCCAAACCAGAACAACATGAGGAAGCTGACATTGCTGCCATACAAGTTTCTTTTTGGTAACTAATACTTAGTTTAAAATGCCCAGCATTTCAATGATTTTACTTTGCTTTATAAAAATTATAGAGGAAAAAACCCAACCCACAATTATTCCGAAAACAAAGGAATATCCAGAAATGGCAATTATGCTCATTCCAAATGTCATTCAGTACAAAATATTACAGCATTGTAAGAGTACTTTACTTCAATTATTTAATAAACTTGATTTGGAAATCAATTAACCAGTATAACAGTATAATATTCATACCAAGAGAGAAAATCCAAATAAGAACAAAGCCAAGAAGTTTCAAATAAGATGAAAATAGCTGCCAGAAGAATCCACATCAATACAAAAAAAAAACCAAAATCCACTAAGCTTAGTTTCATCCATTCATTCTTAATTAGTCCAGGAAAGGAAATAAAGCAGAATGGAAGGACGGAACAGTGTGCAGACAGGAACAAAGAAAGTACAGTGACATACAGTAGCACTGACATGAAGCAGTAATGATTCAGAAAAACAAGTATTAAAGCTTTAGGGGCAAGACAACAGACTGATGACTTCTTATAGGACTGATTGACTCTAAGATTTTATGGGAAAATAGCTGTTGCATTTGTACCTCGACTAATGATTAAAATATGTATCAGCAGCAACAGGGTGGTCGAACCAGTAAAGCTGCTTGTAGCTTAGCTGATGCTCTTACAACGCAATTCCTCTTTTCCTGTCACATTTTGTTATGAATCAGTTGTGTTTAGTCATCTTAGTGTTTATAGTGTTATGAGCAGTCACCATGTGGAAATGTACACTGTAATACCGTAACAACACACCAGTAAAAAAAAAAGAGTAGTAAGAAAAAAAAAAAAAAATCAAGATTAAACTGAAGAATCAGGTGGTGTAATTTTTAATTCCCACAGGACTGTAACTTTCTTCTCTGCATTTTATATTAGGGATTTTTCCAGTGGAGTTTTATATGTCTCTATGATAGGGATTTCTCAGCTGCTCTCTTGCTTTGCTTAGTTTTATCCTACTATTATCAGCTTTCTCCTAGGGCAACATGAAATAACTCCACTCTTTTCTTGGTGTTTACATCCTTATTCATAACAACTGAGTTTACAAGCACTCAAATAACAGAAAGGGAACTTCCAGAAACAAACAGGATTATGGACATAAACAGAGGATTACAGAAACAGAAAGCTGGAGTTCTTTGTAAAGTCTGCCAACATTTTAATATTTCAAGCAGAAACTCAACTATAGAAGCAACAGGAAAAAGGACTGCATGTGTTGGTATAAATAAGAGTTCTGCTGAAATAAATGTGTATTTTTTTAAAGTTATATAACAGTGATTTTAGATAATCAATATTTTCTCTTTTTTTTGTTTTTGGTGGGGTTTTTTTGTTTATGTGGGGGTTTTTTTTGTTTGTTTGTTTGTTTTGTTTTTCTATTTAGAGGATGGAGATCAAGCACTTCAACTCATCCCTTTCATAGACTACTACCCCACTCCATTTTGAAGTAATTTCCCCCCTCCCCCTCCAAGTATATAAATTTGAAAACTATTCCATAACTTCGATTCTCTTATGGTTATTATTTCTAACCCTGATTTTTTCTTTAGGATGATATTATGTGGAATTTTTTTTTCTTGGAACATTCACTAAGCTTTTCTTCTTCCCTAATACTCATTCCTCCCCATCATGTATTCATAAAGAGAAATTATATCTCCTCCCAACTTCTGATTCACTTGGCTAGACAAGCTCTCATGAAATAGAAAAGATAATTTGAGCATTCTCCTAAGCATCCCAGCAGCCCTCTAGTTGTATTCCAGTATGTGTACTGTGAAGGCTAGAACTGAGAACAACATTCCAAATGACACCTTCATGCCATTATTTTCACTGAACTTTTGATAAAGGATCACATATTTCTTTTCATCTCTCTTAGAGCTCATATTCATCTTATGATCAACAGCAGATCATGTATTATAAATAGGAGTCACTTTGCCCCATTTCATGTTACTTCATGGACCTTAGAGACTCTCTTTCATGATGTTTTGATCCTCCTTTGATGATGCATCTCAGCTTTTTTATCTCCAAATGCCACTGGCGAAAACCTTGTTGTGCCATAATCACTAATGAGAATATTAATAAGATCCACGCTCAAACCTATCCTACAGCAAGTCTTCAAGCAATCTGCTTCAAACCCTAGTATGAGATTTCCTCATTAATGTTCCTTACACATCTTTTTAATTATGTACTAATTTTAACTTTCTCTATCTTAATAAATACTTCCTCAGATGATGATTGACTTTTTGTGATCTATTATATATCCTCCAGTAAGAGGGGAAAATGTCTAGTCAAGACAAGAAGCTATAACCTCTGTGGTGCGTCCTAATTTTGTTTGTACCTTTGGTTATGGTTGTGCCCTACCCCGACCCCCCCATAAATTTTCAAATTTGGTTTCTCCCTACAGCTACTCCTCTCCTAAAGCCGTCCCCCTTACTGTCTGTTAGCCCAACTCCTCCCCTTGTTCCAGACCCTTCCCTGTCACTCCCCACACAGACAAATCCCTGAAGTGTCCACCNCCCTACCCCGACCCCCCCATAAATTTTCAAATTTGGTTTCTCCCTACAGCTACTCCTCTCCTAAAGCCGTCCCCCTTACTGTCTGTTAGCCCAACTCCTCCCCTTGTTCCAGACCCTTCCCTGTCACTCCCCACACAGACAAATCCCTGAAGTGTCCACCCCTTTGGAAATCCCCTAAACGTCGACGTGCCATTGGCCCATGTGACCCAGGTTTCTCCACCCTCTGTTGCCATTTGTCCCTTACCCTTGATGTCATCCCCAGCCTCCGCCCTTTCTCCTCCACACCTGCTCCCCTATTGGATCTTCCCTTCTCTCCTCCCTCAGTTCTGGCTCCATGTTTAAACTGCTGCACAGTATCGTGCTCCCTCTTTGTTCCCTGGATTTCCTCGAATAGATTTCTCGCTGTTCAACTGCATCCCGGAGCAAAGAGCCCTTCTTTCCCTTTTGCCTTTGCCTCGTCTTCGGCTCTTCACCTTCGCAGCAAGCAGGGGCTTGCTAGCCAGCGCTGCCGATTTGCCATCCGAGACCCACTCGTCTGGGGCACCTGGGTTGGTGGCACAGAACACCGTGCCACTTGGGAGAGCTAGCCATAGCTCCAGAGGGGCCCCGACAAACCTCCCTTGTTAAAATCCGTGTCACTTCCTTGTTTGTTAGTTAATTCCGTCCACATTAATTTTTCTTAAGTATTCCATAAAGTATTTTAAGTTCCTTGAATTATTTTTTTTCTTAAAATATTTGTAAAACACGACTTTTTTGTTCATCTAGTGCAATCCCTAGTTTGATAGTCAGTAAAACTCAAGGCCTGAGGTTTTATATATGCCAGACTTGTCCCCTGCCCCTCCCCCTCCCCCCCATTCTGTACTTTATGAGCAAAAGATTCTAGTCCATTTACTGAGAATAAAGTTCTTTGTGCCTCTTGGGTATGGTAATTTCCATTTTATACACTCATTTCAGTTGTTTAGTCACTTGGCCTTTGGCCTCTTGTTCAACATCAATATCCTTAATGAAAATTGACTCAAAGTATTCACTGAGGAAATACCAGTCAAATATAACATGAAAGTGAACCTAATTCCATGTGGTACATCAAATGTGTTAATGGAGAGCAAGTTGGCTGTATATAAAATATATACTTACTGGCTACTCCTCTGAGAACAGGTTTTCAGCTGTGGTTTTGGGTTTTTTCTGAAGTTGCTTTTATATTCCAGAGCATTTCAAAATACGACTCTGAGTGACTGTTTAACCCCTCTGAGATAGGAAGACTATGTGGGCTGGGAATTGACATGTTTCTGGTTTCCCCCTCTAACCTCTGTTTTAAACTGTTTACATTTCATGGTTGTGCATATCTTGGCTAACAAAGTTTGGGGATGAACTCTGTTTTGCATTTGAGTGAAGAATGCAACCAAACCTAGAAAAAAATATATTCAAACCAAACCTCATTTTAGAAGCTGCCACATAAAAGAATCACATGTCAGAAAGCAGGGACGTGCTGCACACTTTTCTAAGGACCTTTCGCCTTCTATTTAGCCTAAAGTGTTAGAACTCTACCCAAAGAACAAGAAAGAAGATCTTCCCTAAGAAGCAAATGCTTGAAGTTGTACTGCAGAAACTTAAAGGAGTATTTGGTCTAGGATGTACTTTGTAATCTGACCTGAATATTGGTTTGCCTTATGATATTTACTTTAATTCCATGTTCATGGAACAGTGCTTAATTTTCTTGTAGGCTCAAGTTAGAATCTCTTCAAGTGCAGTAACTCTGATTGTGTGGCCTGAAATGAACTGCTGAATATTGAGTGCAGCTTTTTCATAGTTTACTTGTTCTCCTCCAATTACACACCACTCACTTTAAAGCTATTATTCTTTATATTACATTTTTTCATAATTCTCTTTCCATCTCATGCTTCATCCAGAATGGACATCTAGAGCTTTAAAAGCTTAAACTAACAGAGACACACATAGCTTAGCTTTAAGGCACTTAGTTTTACATTCACTTCCTATTTTGCATTTAAAAAAAAATTAACTGAGGTCACTTAGGCAAGGCTCAAGGGCAGTTAGTGGGGTGTAAAAGTCTTTTGCAGTTAGTGGGGTGTGAAATTCCTTGAGCTCACCAGCAAACACACTGACACTAGGAAACTGAGGAGAAAAACTCAACATTTTCCCTTTCTGAACTGGAAACTGAAATTCCCATGGGTGTTGGTGTCTTTGAGCATTTAGCAAGGCCCCCGTGGAGAGAAAATGCTTAGTCATGTACTTACCCTACTTCCTAAGACCCTCTGTTATCTCCCTGTAACACTATTGGCTACATTCCAGATGTCCTAAGACTATAGGTCAAAACACCAAGACCTCAGACTATTGGCTAGTTATCCCAATCCTACCTAATCCTATAAAAACCCCTACTTCTGCCCACTTCGGCAGAAGACGCCGTTCCTGGACCCCTTCACGGAACCCCCAATAAAGACTTCGTGGAAAAGCTCCGGACCGGGTCTTCTCGTCTCTTTTCCCCTGGGCTAGCAAAGCGACTACCTGGCAAGAGCTGATTAATCACCAAAGAGCTGAACCGCCTGATAGCCTCAGGCTGATTGCCAGGATAGTTCGCGGCCAGACGCGTCTGCCGGAGCAGGACGTGAGCCGCTCCTTAGGACCGGAGACCAGGAACCCTCGCTATCTGGACGATCTAAAACGGCACCGGGGGCTTTGTCTGCCACCCAGGCTGGCCACCCGGGCAGGGCGGGCAACCCCCCGGCTCAACCGTTTTACGTGGGAAGACATATTTTGGAAAAATTTAAAAGAATTAATTCCAGGCTTCCATGAGGACTTTGACAGCTTGCACAGAGCATCTCTTTAAGAGAAACAGCAGTTGGAGGAAGAATATCTGAAGGGACAGCCTTGAGAGTTGACATAATTTTCATGCATTTCTGCTTGAAATTTCTACTGTATCATGTCAAACTACGAGCTTTGCTATAAACTCCAGGCTTCCTTTTCACTACCCATCAGACCTGAAAAAGCTCATCTTTCACTTATCTTTGAGCTTGTATGCAAGTAATGTATGAAATCTAAAATCGTATTTAGAACTTAAATCTTATTAAGGAGAACAGCTTATACTGGAAACTAGACAAAAGACAAAATTAAGCCTGTTAATAGCAACAAAGGAAAATAAGCAAAAAACTTAGTAGAAGCAACCAAAGATCTTGCTTACATTGAATTAAATACTGATGGAATTCCAGCAGACTGAGAAAGCTGGAACTTTAATTTTTCCAAAATGAAAGCTCTAATTAGGTAGCAGCCGAATTTGAAAACTAGCTTTAACTATTATTGCACATAAGAAATTATTCCTGTTTGTAATTTTAAGCCAAGAAGGCAACATGTGGTCATTTTGCATGCATGAGACTGGGACATAGAACAAGGGTAGAAAGACTTTTCCAGTACCAACAGAGGACTGTGAAGTGAAGGGCAATGTACAAGACTCAGCATATTTCTCTTTGGGAAAAGGTTATTGCAAATTAATGCATAGAAGAGAGAAAAAATTATGGCAGGGACTAAAGGGCGCTGAAATTACAGGGATTTGGCAAGGCACTTTAATTCACTTTTAGACTCAATAAATCAAATCCCACTTTTTATCAGTAGCTACACATAAAATCTGAGATTTCAGAATATTTATACCTAACTTTGAAAAGCTTTAATTTTTCCGTAACATGGGCACAGTTCTCCCACCTGAACAGCTTTGTGTATGTTTCACAACTGGGTTGGTTTGGGTATTTTTTTGATAGCTTACTGCTTTTATTTCATATATATTTATTTGCTTTTCACTGCCTGGTCAAAATGCCTAACTATTTCAGAGCAACAATCAATTTATTAGAATTATGCAGAACATAAAAACATGGCTTAAAACTTGACCAGACCTCAATCTAAAACCACTGCATGCTGTTCAAGGGGCTGGCTGAGAACTGTGTGCTACTTCCTTTGATACATTAACCTGTGCCAGGATACCCATCACACTCATTTCTGTAACAGATACATGGGGAATGAAGGCCCTTTCAAATTGTTTCAGAGTATGCAAACAACTGGCAATTCTGACAATATCCAGTAGGTGGCAGATAGCACATGCAATACAGTAAAGTTACAGAAATGTAAAAAGGCCCTCTGAAAAACACTGATAATAGTTGAGATAAGTTAACCTGTCCTCATAGTTAATTCTTAATTATATAAAGTACTGAAGAAGGAATGTCAATGTCATTTACATGCAAGGCTGAAACACAAACCTAAAAGCTCTTTCAAACAATGGAAACCATCTTTTTTTCTTTTCATAGAACACCATGGTTTTCAGTTTCAATACAAGGCACAATTCACCATGTGCTATCTCAGGATAAAAAAAAATAAAAAAAAATAAAGAAGTAAACAAATTTGATATTATAATGATTTTATAAAACCTGATATTCATTTTCAGCATTTTGTAACATTTGTAAATGTGATGAAGGAAACACAGAAATTGTTAAGAAAACACCCTGAAATTTAATTTGAATTATAAATTCACTTACTTTCAAGAGTCTAAAAGCATTAAGGTTATCTTTAACATTTGTAAAGCTGTCTCTATAAAAAGAGGTACACAATCTTATGGAATGTACCAAAATGGGATGTCTGTCACATTTTTTTTTTTCCATTTAAAATGAAAACATAACTATTCTTTAATAGCTGGAGATGTAGACTAGGCTAACATGGGCAGAAGTAACTGATGAAATTAAAAGGGGAAGGTCACAAACTGTAACCGAATTGTCCAACCATGACTCATGACATTGAGTTTTTAAATGTCTGTGTGTAATCAGGCTTCATAATTCTCAAATCCCACTTGACTCTCCATACCACCTGTCCATATTCCCAACTGAAAAGACAGAATGAAGCCACTTTTTCTACATTTTTAGAATCTTCCAAAATAATTTTGAATCCTGAATTTATGGCTCCATCTATAAGTACAAAACTCTGTAATAAAGGAAATGTTTTGCCAGTGCTTCTTAGCTTATATTAATTTAAGCAAAATTATACTTGAAGAAAAAATATCTAACTATCTATCAGTATTAGCAAAATAGGATTTTTATCTTTTTTCAGCCAATGTAGTTTATGGCTTGTATTTACACTAATCAAGTTATTCCAGCTTAAAGTACTCTAATGAGCCTCTTGTCCTTCAGCAGAGGAAAAGTGCTCCATGAATTTGCATAGATTTGAGATTATGCATTAGGCTTCTAATGCTGTCTTCATCAAAATCTTCAAAGATCTGCTTTTATGTATAGAATACAAAATTCACACCTCTTAACAGGGCTTGGAATGAGAAAGTATGTGCTACTCTGTAGAAGCTGACCTTTTAGTCTATTTATGAAATAGCAACATTTTTGCAGGTACAGATGATGAAAAAGTAAAGTACATTAAAATTCCTTGACCCTAAGGGTTTTTGAGGGGGAGGCCTAAAAACAATTGTCTGAATTCTTTTTTTATTTTCCTTCTTTTGGCTTCTAAATATTCTTTCAAACCTACATAAAACTATTTTTAAATAAACAACTTTCCCAGTTTCAAGAACAGAGTTTTTGATGTTTCTAAGCTGCTAAAGGCTAAAAAAGTCAAATTTGAATAAAGTAAAGCATGTGTTTTCCTTGATGAGAAATACAATGATATAATCTTTTGCTCAGCAAACAGCAGAAGTCAATGATAAATCTCATTTATTTTTAATAGGCAACATTCCTTATTTTCAAAATGACTGTAAATAACTAGCCCAGCAACAAATGATGTAACATCTTCTGTGGTACTGACATTTCATAAATATCTAGTGTTGGAAGCAAAAAAATATTTATTTTAATAAATAGGAGTAATGAAGAAATGCAATCAAAATCGCTCAAGAAATTATGATAACTAAGAAGCTCTTCACTTTTGATCAGTACAAAGGGATTAAAAGAGAACAATGGCATAAGACTCCTCAACAGCATCCTGTAGTTTCTGTGATGAACAGAGATAACAAACCCATCATTTTATGCCTAAGTCAGTTCTTTCCCTATGTTTTCTTCTCTCTGAAAGTCCAAACTATACTGACAATTTATACCTGCTGGCATCATTGTATTTGTCATGAGGATACCTGGCAGTGAAAACTGAAGCACAATTGCCAAGTTATTTTATACACGATAAGCAGTTGGCAAGATAATAATGAATTTTCAGTTGCTAAAAGCTTGGAGTTCCTCTCAACAAGAAGGGAAGAGGTGACAATCACAATTAAACTACAGTTCCCTGAGCCTTATGTCTCCTCTCTCTCTCGTGAGCTGGGAAAGAAATGACATACATTTTTTAACTAAATGTCTACAAATAAGAGTTACTCCTTTGAAAATGTAGCACACAGCTCATTACCTCAAAGTGACATCACTTTCAGATGCCACATGTGAGAATATACTTTCCCAAGGTCAGACTCTAACATTTTCTGCCGAACTGCGTCTCAGGCTGATAGCTGCATATGCACCTTCTAAAATAAAGGAGCTAATTCAAATACTGCAAGCTTCTGCTATTGCTACAATAATTCTCAAGCTATCTGACTGAAAAGGAGAACCACAGGCTGCTCAAAATACATGCTAGATAATAAAAATGCAAGATAAAAATGTTAAAGGTGTGTTCTGATTGTTAACAATACTATGACAATAGGTACCAACCACCAAGGACAAGAACCGAGGGGCTTGGCACTACAGACCCCACGAGGAGGAGCTACTCCTGCAGCACTGCTCCTCAGGGACGTGTGGACTCTCCCCATGCCACCAGGAGCTCGAACATGAAGGGAGTATAATTCAAGGCATCAGTGTACAGAAAACCTCTGAGATTATGGACAATAAATGATAAAAACGTGCAAATTATGAGTGCATATGCAAGGAAGTGTGAGAGAAAAATTAGTAGGTGCATTCAATTCCACATTGTCTGTAATAATTCCAAATAAATGAAAGAGAATTTATATGCTGATAAGGTAATATGTAATTTATTACTATGAAATAGATGCATGGAAAACAAGCTAGTCTTAGGATTTTGAAAATAATAAATGCTGAATTATTTCAAAATATTTCTGAAATATCAACAAGTATAGAAATATCACAGACTAATTACCTGCAAAAATGCCATTTGAAAAAGCAACTCTTTCATTGTAGATGAAACATCTCCGATAAACATAAACAACAAAAAAGAAAGCCCCTGCATCTGTTCTGAAAATAATGTGGTTGTAAAATACCCCAAATTCTCCTTTATCTTTCATGCTTTTCTTGCCTGCTTCAGCATATTTGAAATACTGAAAAGGTTTGTGTATGTATAAGCTCTCACTTGGCACTACTTCTGATTAGTTTTATATACAGTAATCAAAACTAATTGCAACTGCTCCTTAAACAACATTATTAAGGTATTATTGCAGGCTGTGGTTTTAAGTGACCTAGAAGAATATAGAAAGACATTTTTATTGGCTTTAACAGTCTCCATTCTGCTAACAGTAAGGACACAAAACCAGAGCTGGAAACAGTTTATTGGCTGATAGTAAATCTAACTAAAAATGTGTTTTTTGGACATGGCCAAATTACTCACAATTTCAAGTCAGATTTGGCAAAGAATTCTGTCTGAATGAAAATCCTGGCATAGTTTCTTGACTTTTTATAAGTAATTTGTTAAACAAATATTTCAACCTTTTTTATCTGAAAAAGGATTTTTGTTTCAAGATTGACCTACTTAAAAAAAAAAAAAAAGCTGCAAGAAATACTGTTGAACTGAGATCCATTTTTTTCCAACTGAAACAAAATTCCTTTTTGACAGTACAGCCTCCATACCTAAACACTCATATTTTGTACTCTGCTATACAGAAACTCCCTTTCAATGGCTGACAATATAAAAGAGAACACAAAATATCTGCTTGCACATTATTTTGTGCCTATATATTTTCATAAACCTTGTTGATATTATGATTTCATTTTCTTCATCCAAAAGTAGCAATTTTGCACTCCAGTCTGGAATTAAGACAGAAACTAAAAAAGGAGGAATTTCCTGAAAAAAGATTAAATATAGCACCTGTTTTCAAGCTAAAGACAGTGAATCTCTTTCAGAAGAGGACAGACTTTCTTGAATGTCTGCTGACACATGGTTAATTTAACTCAAATTTCTATTTACATCTCAAAATCAAGGCAAATTTTGACTTCTCTAGTTTACTTTGAGCTCCTGTTCATGAGGAAAATTCACACCTGACATGCACAAATGTCTTCTAACAGCTTCCAAAAATGTTTTTTTCTGGTTTAACTGAAGGCTATGCTAATAAAAAATATTGTAGTTGCAAAGTCAAACCTTAAAAATTTTAGGAAATGTCAAAATTACACCTATTTGTCCCACCTTCATTCACCCTGCTTATCTGTCCTTCTAGGAATTAATTCATTGTTGTGTATTAGAGCTAGATCTTTCAAACAATAAGTCATAGGCACAGTACTCATTACCAGGATGTATTCTCACTAAACCCCAAAACACGGGCTTTATCACAAGGACAAAACCAGCACCTTTATACAAGCCTAAGTTAACTGAGAGTCATGTAAAAGGACAACCACAAAACTGTGAAGTCTCTACCCACAGAACAACTTTCCAGAACGAGAAGGAAGGAATCCTGCTTCACAACATATATGCATGTCTGACTGCTCTTTCTTAGGAAGCTTAGGAGAACTGCTTGCCAGAGTTTCTTCTGTGTTTCTGTTGATACAGGTTGATGTATATCAGAGGTGTGTATGTGTCAGAATCCTTTATGCACCTGTTTCTGCATACTTTGAACTGCATTCTGGGATGGTATGAAATCAAAAGAAATATAAAATTCAAAACAGGACTGCTATGAATGATGGATATTTATGAGACTGCAAAAATAGCGATATATATTGATGCTCTGTAGAACTGTAAAGAGCAGTGCCCTGTCTCAGTCTTCCGATCTTGTTCATTGTTGACCACAGGTAATTTGGTGTGCACAGCAGCTCCATGACCTCAAACTTCAAAGAGAAATGTGCTTGGGTTTTTAAGTTAATTTTTATTGCAATTATTCTAAGCAAAAAAAGTGTTCAAAAGATAAGTAAGTAGTTTTACTGACACTCCTAAGCTTTAAATTTATAATTAGCCATGTTCTTGTTGCTTTATGGTTCATGTATTTAGTCAATAATAATGTTATAATCATACTTGAAACAGTTCACTGAAAACATCCAAATAATAGATGATAATAAAGCACACAGATTCCTTCATAGTGGCATATAGCTTTCTTAAATAAAAAACACCTCTTAAAAGCTTCTTGTATTAGGTTTTCTATAAATTCAAAATAAAAGTGAAGATATTAAGTATACTAGGTGATAACTGTGAGTATGCAGTTCAATGAAGCTTTTGAATTTGAAGATACTTATTCTTTCTGGGTTTTTTTATTAATGGGGCTGAATTTAACTAAGTATTACCATCTTTTAAGGAACAACGGCATTATTCATTCGTAATTTAAATATTCAAGGGAGCCATAATTAAGACAAATCACTCCATTTTCTTACTGCTGAAATAGGAGCTATGTCAAAGTCATCAGGACATAAAGTTTATGAAATATCCACCTCCCTTAATTCATATCACTTTCACGTGTTGTTTTTATTCCTCCAATGGCTAATAGCACTACTTGTCTTCCTAGAAATCAGAAGCAACATATGTGATAAGTTAGTACCATGTAAGAAAGGCTTCCATATGAAGAGGTACATTTATATCACTTTTAGAGTTGTTCTATGGAGTATTGCACACTGTGTGAGCTGGCAAGCACAATGTCATGGTGGTCGTGCTGGTGCACTGTTTGTTTCAGTTGCAGAGTTAAAAAAAATTTAAAATCAAGCACTCTTTTTACAAGCACAATAAATCTAAAGGTACAACATACAGCTCTATATAAGAAACCTATACAACAGGTATTGGAATCAACAGTACTTGAGAAATACAATTTTATGAAAAATGTGCTTAGCACTTACCAGTAATGTTTACTAATATGATCTCTTTCAATAATTCAGAAGAAATTACTAAGGTAGCTATTGAGATCTATTGAATCTTTCATGAAACATGCTAAGCACAATTCCCTGGTAATGCAAACTGATTTGAACAGATTAAATTTTAAATTCAAAGTGCATGTGAGCTGTAAAAGAAATTACTCAGTGTCAGTGAAGCTTAACTTTCTATAGATAACACCAGAAGCTCATCCTTTATTTATTTTTACAATTTAGGGGAGGAGGGATGAGGAGGAGAAAAACAAACCAAGACGGGAAGAGAAAATTGAGACACCAGTAAGCTGGTGAACATGTTTTCATAATTAAATGTTGCTTACAGAATAAAATCCAGCTTCATATAGAAATATATATAAAAATATACTGTCTTGCATTTAAATACCAGGATATCTTTAGGTGGAAACTAAGCTTCTCAAACTTTTGTGGGAGGAAATGTTATACATTATAGTGACCATTATACAGTGCACGTGTATTTAATATACTACTGACTGTTCAGATTTTTTTTAAATCCTATTGTGTAATAAAGTATTACATATTATAGGCATATTTAATACACAAGGAAGACATTGCTATTTTATGGAGATGTGTCTGAAAGACAGAAAAAATTTCAGCATAGTTTCTGAGCTATTCATATCTACCTGGTTTAAGGCATCTTAAAGGAGAATAAGAAGAAAGGAAATTAATTATATGCTACTAAATTTCTTATCCTGAGCACTCTATTCCTCTTTGTACATCTGAGGTTACTCTTGACATGCTGAATTAATTTGTGGCCTTCTTGAATGTTCTACTTCAAAGATGTAAGATACTGAATCCATCTATGCAATATCTTCAATATGCAGAATTCTTACCCTACAATAACATTTCATAATTCCAGATTATACTCGGCAGTAAACACAAAGTTTCCTACAATGATGAATTAACACCTCCACAGTCTAAGAATTCATTTGCAAGCGCCTAGTATCAAAATCTACTATCAAAGTCTTCCTGTAGGGCTTTCTGTCTCATTTGTAATATGTCTGACACTTAGATTTATACTCATCAGGACAAACTATAGCATTTGCACCTACAAATTAAGCTATAAGCTCCCCCAAATCCATCAATCAATCAATCAATCAATCAATCAGTACTACTGGATAGCAACTGGTATACAGTAAATTACATGTTCCTAGCGCTGCCACAAATTTTAGAGTGTAAATTTGTATCACTTTGTATCTTACTGCCTTCAAAAAAGCAGAAATAAAATGCAAAGAATATTAATGGACCAGAAAAGAACAGCAAACAGGAATAACATACATAAAAGAAAAGGCAAAAGACAGTCTTTGTTAGCTCATAACTTGTTCTTGAAGGATGTACCTTGAAGATATACACTCACACATTCAATGGAAAGAAAAGAAAAGAAAAGAAAAGAAAAGAAAAGAAAAGAAAAGAAAAGAAAAGAAAAGAAAAGAAAAGAAAAGAAAAGAAAAGAAAAGAAAAGAAAAGAAAAGAAAAGAAAAGAAAAGAAAAGAAAAGAAAAGAAAAGAAAAGAAAAGAAAAGAAAAGAAAAGAAAAGAAAAGAAAAGAAAAGAAAAGAAAAGAAAAGAAAAGAAAAGAAAAGAAAAGAAAAGAAAAGAAAAGAAAAGAAAAGAAAAGAAAAGAAAAGAAAAGAAAAGAAAAGAAAAGAAAAGAAAAGAAAAGAAAAGAAAAGAAAAGAAAAGAAAAGAAAAGAAAAGAAAAGAAAAGAAAAGAAAAGAAAAGAAAAGAAAAGAAAAGAAAAGAAAAGAAAAGAAAAGAAAAGAAAAGAAAAGAAAAGAAAAGAAAAGAAAAGAAAAGAAAAGAAAAGAAAAGATCACTGAGCACAATAGGTTGAAATCCTTAATTAGCCTTGCAAATTTTAATCTGTCTTTTTACTTTTGAAGCCCTTGAGAAGGGGTAGGGAGTTATTCAACAAGGTCATTCAGCAAGAGTCCAGGCACACAAAACAAGAATTGCAAAAGCTGTAACAAGTGTGGGACAGTGATTTGTCAGCTAAATCTTGGGCTGGAAGAAAAGCCTGGTGATTTATGTTCAATCTTTCTTGATCAGAGCTAGACTGTATTGACCGTATGAAGGAGGCAGCTTGGGTGAGCCCATTAGATTGATCTGATTTTTGGTGCTATGGTTTCCTGAGTCCTCCTGCCATTTAGAACAGTATCTATAGGGTAGAATGCCATTCCTGCTCCAGTCTCTGCTTCTCTTGAGCCTTGCCATCAGTTTCTTTTGATCATGAGTCTTCCAAAGTCACCTGCAATGCTCCCATTTTCAGATTCAATTTCTATTTTCTCTGTGGAGAAAATTTGGGGATCACTGTATCAAAAGATGTTATCACCACATTGCCTAAGTTTATATATATATATATACACACATATATATATGCACATAGGTATCAATTTTAATTCAGGATATGACTCTATATGTTTTAGAATTAAAAAGAACTCACAGCACCTGGGCATTTATTTAGTCTTAGACAAGAAAATCAGTGGGTGTGCTAAGTGGTACTTATTCAACAAATTCTTGTTCATTAAAACTATCATTTTCAGTATCAGTTAACTTTCTTCTGTTATTTATTTACAATTTTTTAGACCTTGTGTGCTTCTGCAGTTATCCAAGCACTGTTCTGCAGATTATACTGAAAACTGCAGATAACAAATCCTCACTTTAGTTGACTGTATGTGTATATTAAAAATGCATTCTTAAAAACTGCTGAGTAACCTCATTCAGTCCCTACTGAACTGTTAGGATTATGAGATTCACTAAATGCACCAGGCTTAATTAGGAAAAAAAAAAAAAGTTCTGGCCTACAAAGTTATTTTTTTTTAAATCTCTGCTTTGCCATCATTTGAGTACATGGCCACCTACTTCTATTCTAGAGTGAGTACCTGCACAGGATCGTTGGAGTACATGGAAAGGTCATACAAGCAACTACACCTCAGGCATTTGCAATGTCATACAAGACACCTGTAAATTTTTTCTCCCTATTCTTTGCATTCATATTGGTTGATATTGACAAAATAAGATGTCAAAAATATTTTATGCCAGGAAAACATGAATTATGTGTTAGGAAATGCAGAGAGGGGAGCCTGGCAGAGCCTTCACTGTAGGACACAAAAATACATACACATACAAAATACAGGCAAACAACAGCAGAGCACCTCTCTGCTGAGAGGTTTGTATTTGAATGCTACATCACATTATAAATGAGTTTAATTCAATAAACTTGCCTCTGTCTCTTAAAGTGTAAATTGTCACCCAATGAGAAAAGAAGTAAAGCTAGGGGGACATATACAGATAACGTAAGTTATACATTTATGGATTAAGCAATGCACTCTTCATAAAAGGAAAGACATTACAGCAGCACTGCCTGAGTGAGAATTTTTATGTTATAATAATGGGCTTGGAAGAGGAGAAAGTCAATAACCAATTATCTATGTTTTGGAGGGACAGTTTCTCCATGGCCACGTCTATAATCAAAAACAACAGCTGAAGAGAACTCTCCACTATTTCATTACAACAACAACAACAAGGTTTAAGATGCTGATTTTTCAATGTTTTCTGATAGTACAATATTGAGCACTGTTCATGGCCTGAAACAAGGCTTCACTACAGCCTTGACAAATATAGCACACAGGTTCTCATGTGTGGCACTAGGCAATAGTGAAAGATTGCCCATGTTTTTGCAGTGGTGAAAAAGGGAACATGGTGACCACTGACTCCTACCTCAGGAGGAAAAGGACCCATCTTGATGGTAAACTATGGCAGGCATTAGGACAGGATGTGAGACAAAGAAAAGAAAATTAAGAATTCTAATATATAATAATGAATGGAGAAGTGAGCTAATAATAAGCCAGCTCCCAGAAGTTCTGTCACATTTTAAGGATTCAAATATGGTGCTTGCAGCTCCATTCTGACTTGCTGAAATTGTTTTCTTCTTTAAATGTAAGGGGACAGAATGAGCAGGAAGGGAAAATAAAGGCCAAGAAAATACAAATACAGAGTCACCAATATACAGCAGAGGTAAAAAAGGGAGCAGCTGTGAAAGTAAAATAACGGTGTGTACACACTTAGGAAAGCAAATTTTTTCAAGAGAGCAAACATTCAAAATTAACCCTAAGTGGAACAGATCTACTGGAAGTAAACATTATTTCCATGTCTCTCAAGCATATTCTACCACGTAAGTTCTTTAATGACCAAGGCACATGACATTACAATGTTGCACTCTGTACTGTAGCGAAATACAAAAAAAATTCAATTTGATAAGTAAAACATGGGCTAAGAAACACAAATATAAAGTATTAGAACATCTCACTTGTCACACCCATTCCAACTTGAACAAATTAAACCCATTTGTGTTGGGGTCCTTATGTCTAGGGACTATACCTTGATAAATAAATTGGAGCCATGAAGAGAAAGATTGACCCAAGGATGGTTACTTTATGGTCTGAGGACTGAAAGTGGCCTTGGAGCAAAACACCTCCACACATCTCTCTGTAACAAATCTGCTGCCAGTCCTGAAAGGAGGGTAAGAAGGCATCTCCCTAGAAGAAGAAGGTAGCTGTGGTGGTCTTCGTGCCCAGCCTGGGACGCCAATTGTGGTGGTCTTCTTGCCTAGCCTGGGACGCCACAAATGCGGGGATCTTCTTAACCCTAGGAGACCCCGCAATATGTAGGAAAGTCTAGGTTTCCGGCCCGTGTTGTTGAAGGAGTAGTCTGGAGTCGTTTGTTTGTGTTCTCAAGGCAGTTTATTAATTCCTTATCAAAAGTAGATTTCTCTGCCCTGCCAGGGTTGACACAGAACGCGTCCAGAGATACACTGCGCCCGCCCCGGGTGAGCTGTAATCTTTTATACTAAAAACTACGTATCCAATGTTTACCATTAATTTCCAATCCGTGACCCTTACATTACATTGTCTAGCTCTCTGACAAACCAATCCAAAAGTGCTAACATCACTAAGAAGATGGAGGTTAGGAAGAAGAAGAAGAGATAACATGCCACGTGTAAGAATTCTCCATCTTGACTCCCAGACCCCCCTGTCCAGAATCTCAAACCCCCCTGGACATGGGTCCAAATCTTTTCCTTTTCATCTATAATTACTACTATTCTACTCTTTAAACTCTGGTGACTTGCAATTCTTCTTATGAGTTAGTAATTTGTCTCATGGATTAAAATCAAAGCCATAGGCATTCCCAGTATTAATCTAGGTTCTCCAACACCTCTGGCAAGGCTGAAAAGCCTCCTGACCAGGGTTTGGATCATTCTGAGATGCCACAGGAACCCCCTGGGTTCCAACAGTAGCATAAACACACTGGAGAGGAAAAGTCAGGAGACTCGCTGTGCCCATTTTCCACACAAGAGAGGTTATTTGACATAGAGGGGGTCTAGGGAAAGTTTATTCAAATCTCCAAGTTTTTTAAATATGTCACATATAAAGCTGAACGATTTTATCCTAGATTCCACACAGTGACTTTTCCAGGGCACACAATAAACACTGCAGAAAACTTATGCTTGGTAATCCTGCTATTTAGTGGTTTAAGTATAAAAAACAGCCCTTCTATTAGCCTGCACTGCCACTAAATCTTCAAATGTTGTAGTTATGAGCTCCATTATCAGACTTGTAAATTTCTGTGCTATTATTGTGACCTCAGCTTTCCAGTAATTCCCTTCTCTTTTAAGTAAAATCATCTACTATAATAAGTCATCTACTGAGAGCTTACTTACAGGAAGGAGTACTGTACTTTTCACATCACTTGTATTTAATTTTTAAATTTGAAGGCCATTGAAACAACACTCATCTTCTGTGGTTCAGGAACACATTCTAGGTAGGTCAAATGATCTCTTTTATCATACAAAGCAGACACTGTAGAAAAATCAAGTCCTTCCTATCTGTTTAAGATGCAACTCACACTGACAGCTAAGCACTGATCTGGAGATCTAAAGATTTAAAAACCAGGCTTATTTTTAAGTCTCTCTCTCTCCCACAAAGTGAATTAGATATTGTCTTGGGTTAAAAGACAGGTATCTGCTAGGGAGGGCAGGAATCTCCCTTGGAAAACCCCTCCCTCCAAATTATTATAATTTTTAAATTAAAAGGCTCTCAGGCGAAGATAAGGGTGTAGGAATAACAGTCCTTTACTAGTGTGGATAACAAGATAAACAAACCAACAATAACTATGGTACTAACAGCAAAACAAATCAGAGACCCCGTGGCACAGCTGGGAAAAAAGGAGGGAGGGGAGGCTTTTGATTCACAAACCCCCTGTGGGCAGTCGATCCCGAGTGCCTTGACAGGACTCCGAGGAAACACCGAGCTGGAACGGCAGGAAGCGAGCAGAGATCCCGAGACAGTGAATGGCAGAGATATATCAGAAACTCTGCGGTGGTGGCTGCACTGCAGGACAGTCCTGGAAGGGGCAGGAGGTGTGGAGGGACCCATGGAAGAAGGAGAAGCAGCAGCAGCAGCAGAAGAAGCTCTGTCCAGGTTAAGGCGAACTCCTTTTTTCAAGCAACCGCAGCTCCGAGTGTGTCCTCCCCGGCCGAAGAGCGAGATGACGATATTCCCCGCAGCCCTACCCCGGACCCCGTCTACCTGCCCCCCTCCCCGCTTCCCCCTGGGCCCAGCCAAACTCTCTGTCGTGTCAAGCGCCCCTAAGGGTCAGCAATCAGGTTTCCCCGCAACTAATGGGAAAATTCTATAGGTGAGAAAGAACAAAAGGAAGGACACCTAACCTCCAACGGATATTAAGGCTTTAATCACATGCTTCATCAGTGCAACTGGATTGTTTGGCTTGGTGGAATGGAGGGTGCTTCTTCATGTTTGAAAAATTAGAAGAAGGCAAAAGGAAGCAAGTTTTATGTATGATTTATGATTTATGATTCATATTTCTTGAAGAATACTCCTTTGAATCACTGGATTCTGGTTTGTACAACGATGTATTGCCAAAACAGTTTCCAGAGATAAAGAATAAACATTGTTTTGAAGACTATAAAATTTGGGTAAAAAAATTAATGGACTCTGAGTACTGGTCCTAAATTCAAAGAATCAAGATTTTATTTAAATGGTCTTTGACATTAACTGCAATTTGGTGAGTGTTATAAGTGCATATTATATTGTTGGCTTTTCGCAAATATCAAAATAAATGCTATGTATATATATGTAATGTTAGATAGAATGGTAATATAAAACAAAATGGGACAAAGGACTTTTTTCTATTCGTGGAATCAGTTAGGAGAGTGGTGAAGGCTAAGCAGAGGAATTCCTTGCATTCTTGGAGGAGAAGCACCCGAGCATCAAGGAAGGGGTTTCGATGGCCCTTTATCAGAACTGGTAAAACTAGACTGATGGACACCAGGAGAGTGACTGGAATGTAAGATTTACAAATGGGGGGGTGGTACAGGTGGGGTAGGGGGGACCCAAAAGAATGTTTTGAATGATGCATGACGGTTTATGAATATACAACATGTCTATGCATTTAAAGAAGTGTTTTCCGAGTTAGTGTGTGCTCCTTGGTATGAACCCAAGGCATCCAGCCGTATGTAACCCTTTGCTTTATGTCTGTCTCCTATTGTCTTTTTATTAAACCTTTTAAATTTTACCAGGACAGTGAACTCTGTTTTTCACAGTGAGCATTCACTGAATGGATTATCTTGGTCGGATTTATTAATGACAGGAAACCATATTAAACAGGCAGATTTTTAAAGGTTGTTTTTTTTTGTTGCTTGAACTGTTAATTTCGCCTACTCATCACTGTTAGCATGCTGAAATATTCGTTGCTATTTCATGCAGGTCTTTCACCTTCCTCTTTCATGCTTTAACTCACTTAACTATTAAAAATTGTATTGTTCCTTGCTCCCTTTGTAGCTCTTCACTGGCTCTTGTTTTTCAGTCATGCTTGTTTTCATGGGCATCTATGCAGTGCTCAAGAGGAAATTTTGTATGTGTACACAGGAGTTAGGCTGTTAATATGCTTCTGAGAATGTCTGTAAAACAGCTAGAAAGCTTATTACCGTGTTCTTTCCTCACTGCATTTTTTATTTTTAATTTTTTTTTTGTTCTATCATGAAGTTCGGTATTTAGATTTTTCAATTCCCCATGCTGTTTGATTACTAGCTTCTTATAGAATATGCTTCATATTTCACAAGTTTAAAAAGAAGAAATGAAGGTATGCATTTCTAATAAGACAATTGGAGGAGGATAGCTGAACATAATACAACCAGAAAGGAAACTTGTAAATCAAGCATGAGGATGTGCTGTCCTCGTTTTCAATGGCAGTTGTTGTCAAGTGGATTGCAGAATGTCCATTACTTTTCCAAAGTTGAGACTTTCTATTTTTGCCAAATCTCACACAAAGATACGTGGGCTAATTATCCATTTTTATCAGCCATCATTCACTTGCTACATTCCTTGAGACCATAGTCTTAAAAAAAGACAAAACAACAAGCAAAGCACATCCTCACTAGGGTTTGTGATGAGCACTATAATATAGATACTAAAAAGAGGTATCCCTTGGAAGTGGATGTGCATGAAAACAAGCCTTTACAAAGGCAGAAATGTGTACTTTTTTTCAGAGTTCAGAGATATGCAACCCATTCACACTGAAAATAAAATAAAAAACATCTTAGAAATTGAGAAAAAAAAAGCAAAATACTTAATTTTTAATTGAGTAGAGAGAAAAAATTACTTAGATGCTGATTGGGGTTGCAGGGGTATACTTTAAAATACTGATGGAAAACCCCTCCGTTGCAGACTTCATTGGCAGGTTGGAAGAGCCCTAGACTCTGGAGTGCTCTGGAGAGAACAAGATATCACTGGGGAGTTTGGTTTGTAAAAGTAAAATCTATAGGAGCTTTCATTTATACTCTATAGGCTCTGTCAAAATCAAACAGTGTTCTGTTACTTACTGAGCTTTTGGTTACACTATGATTTTCAAGATCCTATGTAATTGCACTAATCCATCAAAAAAACCTAACACAAACAGTCTGTACTTCTGAGTGGTGGGAGGCACCTAAGAGCTCAGGCACCTAATTAGATTCAAATCCTGTTATCCTGGAGGTGTTTAATAGCTGCACAAAGCATTACTGTTATTTTTTAATTTATTTTTTCAGATCAAGATCTGCAAGGTTTCAGGGACTCCAACTTCCAATTTCCCACTGATTGCTTAAAACTCCACTACATTGACTATCTAGTTGTTTGACATTTGTGAATTATGCAGCAGGCAATCACAGTGCACACTTGAGTGGCTAATCTACCATGAACTTCACTCTCAGAATCTGTGAAAGAAGTGCAATGGGCATGAGAATACAACTATAAATTAAGTAACATTAAGTCGATGATACAAAGTAACATAGACGTGGACATTGCCTCCTGCAAATCCTTGGCTTTCTAGCAAGCTGTTTCTGTAGATTAGGAAAGCAGTGGTGTGTACTTCACAGGGTCTGGTGGTGGTTTGTTTTTTTTTTTTTTTGGGGGGGGGGCAGGGGGAAGGCATGTTGAGGACTGGAAATTGATTTCTTCATTAGTGATTCTCATCTTTCTCTGGTGAAGATAATTTTGCACTGGCATATTGCTATTTCATCATTTGGGGAATTCTGTATAATTAGTTTAAAGTAAGTCTTAATGAAATCTAAATCTTTTATTGTCATTGATGGCTTTCTCTGAATTCCTTCCACCTTTCTGGTGCCAGCTTGTCCAGGATTCAAATCTACTCCTTGCAGCAGTTCCTAAGATCTGTGTGTATTAATACAGGATGATCCAGTAGGAAAGCTGTTAGACTGGGCATAGTTTCTGAATAATTGGCCAACAAAATGTGGACTATAACCTCCATTTGAATTCTGATGCATAAAGTCTCTAATTAGAAAATATGAGGCATTTGAATTCCACTTACACCAATGATAAATAAAAAAGTTAACAGCAATGAATTACAGTATAAAGATTTCTGTCAGTTGAATGCTGATTCTCTTTCGCAGACCTTTTCACATGAAGAGCACAAATCCTTAAAGGAATCAGCTAGAAGCCTCTGTCTATAATAAAAAAAATATTCCTATGCTTCCATCCCAATTGTTTACGGTATGGCATCCCTTACACTTCATCCTCTTTTGATATCTTTAATAAAATACCTTGTCAGAAATCTGCATGGCTATGGTTTCCCATACTCGGCAGGGAGCTGACTATAGTAGTAGTTCAGGTGAATCCCAAGGGAAAATCTGGCAGCTGAGCTGGAGCTGCATTAGACTGTAAGTCAATACAGGTTGGCTACTGTTGGTGTCTTTGAGCATT
>VXBU01002796.1:37913-50175 GCA_013400315.1 Bombycilla garrulus | reverse complement strand
GTGCCAGGGCCCCCTGCCCAGCCCGGAACATTCCAGGGCTTGTGGTGCCCTGCTGCAACACACAGCACAGAGAACACTGAGAGTTTAATTAGCATCTCCATAACCAGGATGCCTTGGCAGATGCAAACAGAAATCTGAAAGATTACAGCCTGGGTGCATTAAGACTCAGGTGCCAGGAAGGAGTTTGAATCATTCTCTGCAAGAGATCTTTGTAAAATGCATGAGTTTGTCTTTTGTAATGTTTGACATAAAGATTGCAACAAGATTACTAACCAATGGAATAGTATTTAAGCATTTTGGAAACGTCAGTAAAATCAAATTCTGATCATCAAATCAGTGTTCCCATCTCTCTAAATCGCAGATAGTGCCCCAGAGGCTGGAGCTGGCACTCAGCCTTGCTGATCCTCATCCCAGGGATCCATCCATCCTGTCCTGGTCCCAGAGCAGAGCTCCCTGTCCCCACCACACTCACACCCACAGATCCATCCATCCTGTCCTGATCCCAGTGCAGAGCTCCCTGTCCCCAGCACACTCACATCACAGGGATCCATCCATCCTGTCCTGGTCCCTGTGCAGAGCTCCCTGTCCCCAGCACACCCAGAGATCCATCCATCCTGTCCTGGTCCCTGTGCAGAGCTCCCTGTCCCCAGCACACCCAGAGATCCATCCATCCTGTCCTGGTCCCAGTGCAGAGCTCCCTGTCCCCAGCACACCCACATCCCAGGTTTATCCCAGCCAGGAACAACCAGTAAACCCAGTCTAATTCCCCTGTTTGTACCCTCTGGTGCTGGAGAACTGGAGAAGCCCCACGGAGCAGTTCTGCTTCAGGCCCTGAGTGCTCCCCAGGAAATCAGCCCAGGGAGGCTGCTCCAGAGCCTGACACCCAGGAGGAACATCCTCACCCAGGAGAAACGGGCCTGGCCCAGGAGAAACGGCCCTGGCCCAGGAGAAACATCGTCATCCTTGAGGAATGTTCCTGCCCCAAGAATACTGCCCTTGTCCAGGAGGAATGCCCTGACCCAGGAGCAATTTTCCTTGCCCAGGAGGAATTTTCCTGCCCAGCAGGAACATCCTTGCCCAGGAGCAACGCCCTTATCTAGGAGGAACATCCTCACCCAGGAGAAATGCCTTGACCCAGGAGAAATGTTCCTGCCCAGGAGGAACGTCCTTACCTGGGATCAGTGCCCCTGCCCAGGAGGAACACCCTTACCTAGAACAAATGTTCCTGCCCAGGAGGAAATGTCCTTGCCCAGGAGGAAAGTTCCTGCCCAGAAGGAACATCCTTTTCCTTGAGGAATGTTTGTGCCCAGGAGGAAGCTCTGACCCATGATCAACGCCCCTGCCCAAGAGGAACATCCTTCCCTGGAAGCAATTCCCCTGCCCAAGAGCAATGCTCTTGTCTAGGAGGAACACCCTTACACAGGAGGAAAGTTCCTGCCCAGGAGGAACATCCTTATCCTTGAGGAATGTTCCTGCCCAGGAGCAATGCCCTTATCCAGAAGCAATGCCCTGACCCAGGAGGAGTCCAACTGACCCACGATCAACGCCCCTGGAGCCACGATCAACGCCCCAACCCATGATCAACGCCCCTGGAGCCACAATCAACGCCCCTGGAGCCAGGAGGAGTCCCCCTGACCCACAATCAATGCCCCTGGAGCCACGATCAATGCCCCTGGGCCCAGGAGGAGTCCAACTGACCCACGATCAACGCCCCTGGAGCCAGGAGGAGTCCCCCTGACCCACAATCAATGCCCTGACCCACGAGGAAGCTCTTACCCAGGATAAATATTCCTGCCCAGGAGGAATGTCCTTATCCAGAAGCAATGCCCTGCCCATGAGGAATGCCCTGACCCACGAGGAAGCTCTTACCCAGGATAAATATTCCTGCCCAGGAGGAATGTCCTTATCCAGAAGCAATGCCCTGCCCATGAGGAATGCCCTGACCCACGAGGAAGCTCTTACCCAGGATAAATATTCCTGCCCAGGAGGAATGTCCTTATCCAGAAGCAATGCCCTGCCCATGAGGAATGCCCTGACCCACGAGGAAGCTCTTNTCAGCCCAGGGAGGCTGCTCCAGAGCCTGACACCCAGGAGGAACATCCTCACCCAGGAGAAACGCCTTGACCCAGGAGAAATGCCCTTATATCCAGGAGGAACATCCTTGCCCAGGAGGAAAGTTCCTGCCCAGGAGGAACATCCTTGCCTGGGATCAGTGCCCCTGCCCAGGAGGAACGCCCTTATCCAGAAGCAATGCCCTGCCCATGAGCAATGCCCTGACCCACGAGGAAGCTCTTACCCAGGACAAATATTCCTGCCCAGGAGGAACGTCCTTACCTGGGATCAGTGCCCCTGCCCAGGAGGAACACCCTTACCTAGAACAAATGTTCCTGCCCAGGAGGAAATGTCCTTGCCCAGGAGGAACATTCCTGCCCAGGACGAACATTCCTGCCCAGGAGGAATGTCCTTGCCTGGGATCAGTGCCCCTGCCCAGGAGGAACGCCCTCATCCAGAAGCAATGCCCTGCCCATGAGGAGTGCCCTGCCCATGAGCAATGCCCTGACCCATGATCAATGCCCCTGCCCCATGAGGAAGCCCTCACCCAGGACAAATATTCCTGCCCAGGAGGAAGGTTCCTGCCCAGGAGCAGTGCCCTGGCCGTGGATCCATGCCCCTGCCCTTACCCAGGAGGAATGCTCCTTCATCTGGTGCTGGTTGCTGTGGGTGCCGCTGGCGTGGCCCCTCCAGAAGCAGTTCTGGCACAGCTGGTAGTTGTGGCACTGCTGGCAGCGGTACCTGAATCCCATCATGCTCTCACAGTGGCAGTACGAGCACTCCACGGGGTGGAAGACTTGCAGACAGGGGAAAAAAAACAAATAAAAACAAAAATTTCAGTGAATTCCTGGTAAACGTGGAACATCCCATTTGACTGGAGCTCCCAGACCAGCCCCACCTCCTTCAGCACTTATTTGGGCAGGATTTTGAGGGCAGAGCAGGGAATTTTGGTTCATTAACCCTCAGATGGAGCTGATGACAACACAGCAGTTCCACCTGGCAGCTTCTGACAATATTTCTTCTTCAGAAAGGCCAAGTCCTGCCCCACACCCCCTCTGACCCCCCACTCCTCCTCCTGCACAGCTCCCAGCGAGGAATCCCCAATCCCGAATGTGAACTCAGCTCAGTCTGGCCTGCAGAGGCACCAGCTAAAATAAACATCAACAAATACTTCCTGCCTGTTCTACCCCTGCATGGACAACCCCGCCCCACTGAAATCTTCGGAAGAACCCAAAGAGCAACGAGAGAACGAGGGGAAGGAGATTAAACCTCCCCACGGCAAATGCATCCTAAAATGGGAGGGACAAAACAGAACCAGGGGCTCAATTCCTGCCCCAAATCCCATCCAGCCCTGCCCTCTGGCACTGGGATCCATTCCCTGCCTCCTGTCCCTCCATGCCTTGTCCCCAGTCCCTCCCCAGCTCTCCTGGAGCCCCTTCAGGCCCTGCCAGGGGCTCTGAGCTCTCCCTGGATCCTTCTCCTCTCCAGCCTGAACATTCCCAGCTCTCCCAGCCTGGCTCCATGGAAATTCCTCCCCCAGTTTTTCAGAGCTGTCCCTTCCCCTCCCTGGCTCGTGCAGGCAGCAGAGATTGCTGCAGATACCAGGGAGCAGGAGCAGCCCAGACTCCAAGCCCTGATATCCTGCTGGGGGGAGCAAAAACAACGCTCTGATAACAGAAACCACGGGGCACAAAGGGACAGGGACAGGGACAGCACTCGCTGTCCTGCACGGGGCACGGCCTCAAAATGAGGCACAAGGAGAAGANAAGACTGGAACAGCCAGGATCAGGGATTATTAGATCAGGGAGATGGGAACAAAAGAGATGGGAGCTGTTTTGGTTACCTGCAGGGGTTTTTTTGTTCTATCTTGTTTTGGGGTTTGTTTTTTTGTTGTTGTTGTTTTGTAGGTTTTTTGTTTGTGGTTTTTATTTTCTGTTGTTGTTTTCTCAGGGCTTGTTTGTTCAGGTTTTTGCGGGGTTTGTTTGTTTAGGTTTTTGCAGGGTTTGTTTGTTTAGGTTTTTATAGGATTTGTTTAAGTTTTTATTTGTGGGGTTTTTCTGGCAGTATTTTTCTTTATTTTCATTTTTCTGCAAGGGACAAAGTTCAGCTTTGGATGGGAAACACCCCAGAGGGAAGGGGAGCAGCCAAGCTGGTCCCTTCCTGTTCCTGGGAATGCCAGCATCAAATCAGGATCCTTTTCCCTGGAGCTCCCCCAATATTTTAACCAGACCAACCTCCTCACCTCCTGGGAACCATTCCCCATAGGACTTGACACCACAAAACTGCCACCACCAAAATTAATTTAAAAACCAGGATCACTGAGGCTGGAAAATCCCTCCCAGCCCATGGAGTGCCAGCTGTGCCTGATCTCCACCCTGTCCCCACCTGAGTGCCACCTCCAGGTGACACCTGCAGGGATGGGCACTCCAAACCTCCCTGGGCAGCCCCTGCCAAGGCCTGGCCACCCTGTCCAGGGAGAAATTCCTCCTGCTGTCCAAGCTGAGCCTGCCCTGGCCCAGCCTGAGGCCATTTCCCCTTGTCCTGTCCCTGTTCCCTGGAGCACAGCCCGACCCCCCCTGGCTGTCCCCTCCTGGCAGGGACTTGTGCAGAGCCACAAGGTCCCCCCTGAGCCTCCTTTTCTCCAGGCTGAGCCCCTTCCCAGCTCCCTCAGCCTCTCCTGGGGCTCCAGCCCCTTCCCAGCTCCCTCAGGCTCAGCAATATCAGAGCATGAGTTTTTCTTCCACTGAATGCTGTAACACTAAAATCCATCGGGTTTGCACTGCTGCTGCTCTCACTCACAGCCACCACCCCACATTGCCAGGAATCTGAGCCCAGCCAGGCTCTGGCACAGGGCTGGTGAAGGCACAAAGTGCTGGTTCCACGAGCAAGGACAAAGAATTTCCAGGTGTGAGCACAGCCTGCTCTGCAGTTACCATTTCATAACCAAACCCAGAGCAGTTCAGGTGTGAGCACACCCTGCTCTGCAGTTACCATTTCATAACCAAACCCAGAGTGTTTCCAGGTGTGAGCACACCCTGCTCTGCTCCCAACAGGACAAGGAGACTGCAGTTACCATTTTCAACGTGGGCCAGTCTGTGCATGAGGGGCAGCCACACAAGGCACTGGGGAGGAGGGTCGGCCATCAGCGTGTCCAGGAACATGTTCAGCATCACCTTCTTCTGCAGGGAGAACAGCATTGTAGAGAAAAACATCACTGCACCCTTCTCCAGCTCCAAAACCTCTCCTGCCCGTCAGGAATATTTCCTGTGCTGTCACAGTTATGGAACCAGGGAAAAATCTGGATGGGAAGGGACCTTAAAAATCATCCGGTGCCCCCCCTGCCATGGCAGGGACACCTCCCCCTGTCCCAGGGACCCCTCCCCCTGTCCCAGGGACACCTCCCCCTGTCCCAGGGACACCTCCCCCTGTCCCAGGCTGTCCCAGCCCCAGTGTCCAGCCTGGCCTTGGGCACTGCCAGGGATCCAGGGGCAGCCCCAGCTGCTCTGGGCACCCTGTGCCAGGGCCTGCCCACCCTGCCAGGGAACAATTCCTGCCCAAAATCAAATGTAAATCTGGAGCCTCCTTGATTCTGAAATCAAAGGTGGTTTCCTACTGTGTCATATTCCAAATATGCTAATTGCTAATTAACTTATATTTAGTTAGTGTAGGTTTTACATCAAACGCTGCAGAAATGTTTCTTCTGGAACATCACCATGCCCAGAGTCTAAACATTTAATTTTAGGCCTAAGATCAATCAAGTTCATGTTTACACTTGATTTAAGGATTGGTTATATTATTTACATTAGCTCAAATGAGGAACAAATCATTGGAACAATTAAAATAGAACTGCAATGGATTTAAAAATAAACTGGAGCACAGAAGGTGTTTATTCTGAACAGATCCTAGAAGTGACTTGTTGCAACTCATTGTCTTAACACAGTGAAAAAGCTTTGAAAAGTCAAGGGAAAACAGTAAAAAATGACATGGTTTACATTTTGGAAAGGAACTGAGTCACTCCTGCTGCTCTGATGGGGAGGGAATCCCTGTAAGGAGGGGAATCAACTGAAATGACAGGAAATCCTTTAACTGCTTATTTTGGATGGCTTCAAAGTGCTTGGGTTGGACCTCGGTGCCCCCCGGCCATGATGCCCTAGGAATCCCAAATCCTGAATCTTGAATCCCAAACCCCGAATCCTGAATCGCGAATCCCCAGTCCCGAATCCTGAACTCCAAATTCCAGATCCTGAATCCCAAAATCCCAGATCCTGAATCCCAAATCCTGAATCTCGAATGCCAAATCCCAAACCCTGAATCCTGAACCCCAAATCCCGAACCCCTGATCCCAGGAATCCCAAATCCTGAATCCCAAATCCCCAATCCTGAATCCCAGGAATCCCAAATCCCGAATCCCAGGAATGCCAAATCCTGATTCCCAAATCTCAGGGATCCTGAGTCCCCAAATCCCGAGTCCTGAATTTTGAATCTCAAATCCCAAAATCCCAAATCCCAAACCCCCAAATGCCAGTGCTGACCTGCTGTGGGAAGCAGGTGCGCACCGAGTGCTCCGTGTAGCCGAAGGAGGGCCCCTCGAACACGGCTGTGGGCAGCTTCAGCACTTCCCTCAGGAACTGATCAAACTTGGTGAAAATCAGCAGCCCGTTGGAATCTGAGATCTGAGAGAAAATATCTGTAAGAAAATACAATAAAACCCCCCGGTGAATGCGGGTTCACTGGGGAAACCCCGAGCAGCGACGCCGACTGCTGCTGGCACCGCAGGGCTGAGCAATATCAGCAATTAATTCATTCATTATTAGTAATCAATTAATTAAATACTAGCAATTATTTATTTCAATATTAGCAATTAATTAATTCAATATTAGCAATTAATTAATTCAATATTCCCAAAGTCTTTTGCTTCCTCCAGCCCATCTCAGCCGAAACAGTTCCTGCCAGTGCAGGGCTGGGACAGCCAGGGAACAAATCCCACAGGAGCACAGCCTGACCCTGGAACTGCAGAACCCCCTGAGGAGGCGGCCAGGGTGACACCAGCTGGGACAGGGACAGTGACAGAGCCAGAGCTGGCACAGCTCTGGGGAAATGTGCCCAGCGAGGGCACGGGGGATGGCAAAACATCCCAGGATCCACCCAGCCCAGCTGTGCTTGATCCTTATCCCACCCTGTCCCCAGAGCCCTGAGTGCCACCTCCAGGTGCCACCTGCAGGGATGGGCACTCCAAACCTCCCTGGGCAGCCCCTGCCAAGGCCTGGCCACCCTGTCCAGGGAGAAATTCCTCCTGCTGTCCAAGCTGAGCCTGCCCTGCCCCAGCCTGAGGCCATTTCCCCTTGTCCTGTCCCTGTTCCCTGGAGCACAGCCCGACCCCCCCTGGCTGTCCCCTCCTGGCAGGGCCTTGTGCAGAGCCACAAGGTCCCCCCTGAGCCTCCTTTTCTCCAGGCTGAGCCCTTTCCCAGCTCCCTCAGCCTCTCCTGGGGCTCCAGCCCCTTCCCAGCTGCACCAGGAGCCGTTGGAAGCTGAGGGCCCTGAACTCATCCCCAGGTGCTGCACAGGTGGGAAGGGGAATCAGATCCCATCTTGCATCTGGGATTTGGGGCAGGAATTGTTCCCTGGCAGGGTGGGCACGCCCTGGCACCTGTGGCTGCCCCTGGATCCCTGGCAGTGCCCCAGGCCAGGCTGGACACTGGGGCTGGGATTTAAGGTCCCTTCCAGCCCAAAGCACTCTGGGATTCTGAGAACATTTGTGATGAGAGGAGTTTGCACTTTTCAAGCAGCTCTGTGGGGACAAACGCGCTCCTGAAAGCCAAGAGGAGCTGAGCAGATTTCCCCGAGGGCTGTGAGGACACAAGGACAGGAGGGAGGTGCTGCAGGTGCTCCTGTCCCTGTCCCTCTCTCTGCAAGGACAAAGCCTCCTGAGCCTCGGGGCTCCCTGACCCCTCCCCACAGCAAATCCCAGGGCAGGGACACACAGAGAGCACAGGAGAAGCACATCCCAGGAACCAGAACTGCCCTGGGATCAGAAATCTCCTGTCCCAGAGCTCTCCCAGAGGGGCAGCTGGGCCCTGCTGCACTCCCAGGGGCTCCAAAGGAGTTTCCCTAATGGTAACAAGACCCAGAATTCCCCGGGATGTGACAGACCCCAGATCTCCTCAGCAGCACTGAGCCCTCCCTGCTGTTATTCCAGGCACCATCAGTAATTAAACATCAAAAAGATCATGCTGGCAGAAAATAACCTGCATTTCAGTGATCAAAACCAGCTTCAGAAAAGAAAAAGACAGTTCCAGAAAGGCACGTTGCCAGTAAACTGGAGAAATTACTCAATTTCCTGAAAGAATGAGCTCAGGAAGAAGCCTGCAATGCCTTGGTTAAGAGGGATAAACTACCTGGAATTTGTATCTTTGGCTACAAACAGAGCAGCTTGACCTGAAGGTGTCTTGAATAATGTTATAAAATAAAACATGTTAGGAGAAAATGGAGGGAAAATAAAAAATATTTGAAATTGTGCATTTCTGTATTTTAGGAAAATAAGCCAGCCAGAAAAATCTGACTTAACCTGGAAACTGAATGTGGAAAAAAAGTCAGGATGAAAATGCACACAAAATGAAAACAAGGGGAACAGCTAAAATTAGAGAGCCAAAATTCCAGAACCCAAATCCATTCTGGGGCAGAATCCCTGCAGGAGCTGAAGGTCTGCACTGAACTGGGAAGGTGGGATGGGTAGGACATGACAGGGACAGGACACAATTGTGATTAAAATGGGCTGAAAGCTGCTGGGTGTGCTCAGGGGCCAAGTGATCCTACAGAGAGATAAATTAAAAGCATGGAAATCAACTGAAAATGAGAACAGCCCAGGCTGTGCCAAGGGTAAAATTAAAACCCCTCCAGACCCCACCAGCGTTTGCCTTGCAGTTAAAAAATTTGGGTTTATTGTCAAAGCGGGAAACTTCCACACGGGGAATCAGCAGTGAAATTGGAAATGATAAAAACCAGGATGTAATTACACCCTGGATGAGAGGGGAGCAGCCTGGGGCTGGGATCAGGAAGGATTTCTGCTGGACTGCCCGTCCCTGGATGTCCCACGTCCCTGGCTGTCCCACGAGGGCCTGCACGTGGCACTCAGGGGACAAGCTGGGGACACGGTGGCACTGGGAAGGATTTCCCTGGCATTTCCTGGGAGCCCTGCCATGCTCAGCACCACGGGGAGCGGCTCTGCAAGGAGAGCACGTCCCAGGGAATTCCAGAGCCAGGGAAGGGCCCTGTGGAGCTCTCCCAGCCCTCTGTGCCATCAGGGACACTCCTGGCACATTCTCCTGTCCCCAGCGAGGGCTGACAGCAAGCCCCACCATCCACACAGACCATGGGGGGAGGAAACACGGAAAATACAATTCCCAGGATTCCCAGAGAGCTCCAGCCTGGCCAGGGAAGGGAGGTTGGGCTGGGATCCCTCTGCACAAGGAGACTGTGGGGCTGAGGTGGCTCACAGACACAGAAAGGAAAGGGGGAAAAGGAAAGGAAGAAAGGAAAAAAAAGGAAAGAAGATGTGGGAATCCAGGACAAAGAAAATATTCCTTTGCCTGTCCTGAGATGTTTTGTTCCTCAGGAGAGCACAGCTTTTAGTCTTTGCCCATGGAAAAAGCTTCCAGGACTTTGTGAGATGTTGTGTTAATATGTATAGCAGATGATATTGCAGTTTATCACAGGGTGGAAAAGTAGAGTTTGGATTTTAGTATGGAAGGGAGATGAAAGACAAAATGGAGCATTTTGGGTGTTGACTCAGCTTCTTCCTTCTTCTTCATCTCCTCCATTTTCTGCAGTGTTGGTGGCACAGTGATTGGTCAGACAAAGTCACAATGCAGATGTTACGTGACTGAAGAATAATTAGGAATTGGTAGAAAAATAAAAACATACAACGTGTTAGGTACGTTGTGGAACTCAATTGGATGAGGGATCTGTACAAGAACCCTTGGAATTGTCCATTTTGTGTCTTTGTGGCACATTCACTGAAGTGTGCAGGGCCTGTTGTCACCTGAGGCTCTGAGCTGAGATAAAGAAATAATAAACACCTGCAGAGCGAAGGCAGCCACTCCTGCTGGTCTCATTGCTGTTCCTGAGCCTGGCACAGATTTTTCTCAGGGGATTCCTGGGAAGGGAACCCCTGGGGTGGGAGGTGAATCCCACAAATGATGGCTCCGTGTGCGGAAAAGACGAGCAGACTCCGACAGAAGGGACAGGGCTGGGACACCTAACACGGACAGGTGGTGCTGGGTGGCTCTGAGGTCCCTCCCCACCCAAACCTGGCAGGGATTCTCCCTCAGAAGCCAGAATTACAGAGTGAGGAGCTGCAGAGAGCCTCAGGGGAAGCACAACATCCACAGGAGCCTCCAGCATCCTCAAAGCAGGGAAACGGTGACCACTGGGACATTCCCTCTGGAAAATCAGTCACTGGAAAATTCCCTCTGGAAAATCAACCCTCAAGTTCTGCATTTAAAGAAGTGGCCAAGAGCTTAAACTAAAGAAAGGGGCTTGGGAAGCCTCCTCAGTCCCGGGCTTGGGACAACCAGGAGCTGGAGCATGGAACAAAACACCCCTGGAGGTGTCCCAGGAAGGGCTGGATGTGGCACTCAGTGCTCTGGGGACAAGGTGGGGACTGGGAATGGTTGGACCCGATGGGCTGGGAGGGACTGTCCCACCTTAATGGCTCTGGAATTCTGGGATTCACAGCACAGCTCCAGGTCAGCGTGAGGATCACAGAGTCAGAAAAAAAAAAAAAAAAAACAGAAAAAAACCCAACGAAAACAAACCCAAAAAGGCTTCCAGAAGTGAATACAACAAAGACAGGAAAGGAAACAGCCCACAAAAGCTGGGATTCCTGGGGAATACTCACATCTGAGCTTGTCCAGGATCTTCCCCCCACACATGGTGGCCAGCATGGCTTTCACTGAGAACACCGTCAGCTTCCCGTGGCCCTCGCTGCAGGGAAAAGAAATGTGAGAATTGCTCTGGGCTCTGAGCTCTCCCTGGATCCTTCTCCTCTCCAGGTGAGCACCCCCAGCTCTCCCAGCCTGGCTCCAGAGCAGAGGGGCTCCAGCCCTGCTGGAATCTCTGCAGGTGGGGCTCACCTGAGCACAGGGACAGAATCCCCCTCCCTGCTGGGGATCAGCCCAGGGCAAAGCTCTCCTGGAAATTCAAACCTCCCTAAGTCACAGTCTCAGCCCCCTCCCCTTTTACTCTTTAACAGACACTTGTTTTATATCAAAGGAAGGTTCAGCTTGGAATTAATTCCCAGAAAAGCCAGTGCCCAAAGCCATCAGTGTCTCCTCCCAGGACACAGCCTGTCCTTGCAAAGCTCTGTCCTGGTGCCCTGTGTTTATAAATCATCCAAACCCCAAACTCCTGCCTGCACTCTGCCAGGGGAGCAGCTTCTGAGGAATTTGCCCACCCCTCTGCGCCAGTGCCACTCCACCTGAATTCCAGCAGGAGGAAAAAGGCAAAACCTTCCGCATGACCTAGAATTTCCTGCAAGAACCACGACTGGAGGTACAGCTGAGGACTGGTTTATGTGGGATTTACCCCAAGCCCAGCCCTCTCTGCTGGCCCTGCCAGAGCCCACTGCAGCATTCCAGCTGTGCAGATCCCCAATTCCTCCTCAGGGCACCCTCCCAGCAAAGGCTCCGGAGCTCGCTGAGCTGCAGGCACTGCCCAGAGCAGCTGGGGCTGCCCCTGGATCCCTGGCAGTGCCCAAGGCCAGGCTGGACACTGGGGCTGGGACAGCCTGGGACAGGGGGAGGTGTCCCTGGGACAGGGGGAGGTGACCCTGCCATGGCAGCGGTGGCACTGGATAACTGGTCCAGTCCCTTCCCAAACCCAAACCATTCCAGATTCTGGGCCTGTAGCTGCCAAGGGGAACGTTGCAGGCTCTGCTGGCACTCTGTGTGACACTGAGCTGGCCCGGGGATGTCACTCCAGCATGGAGGGACACTTTTATCCAAGCCCTGCCTGCCGTGCTGCGGAGCTACTGGAGAGGGAGCCTGAGCCTGCTGTGCTGTGCCACAGTGCAGGGCACAGAGCAGCTGCTGTCCCTGCGGCTGCCATCCAACTGCTGTCCCTGCTGCTGCCATCCAACTGCTGCTGCCATCCAACTGCTGCTGCCATCCAGCTGCCCCTGCTGCCACCCAACTGCTGTCATCCAACTGCTGTC
>VXBU01002796.1:21018-31910 GCA_013400315.1 Bombycilla garrulus | reverse complement strand
CAAAGCACAGCTCTGGGGGCTCAAAGCACAGCTCTGGGGGCTCTGCTCCCCTCACCCCTGTGCAAAAAGGCTCCAGGGTGTCCTCACAGCATCCCCAGGCACAGCACACATGAGGATCCTCCCCTGTGCTCAGGTGAGACCCCAGCCTGGGGATTTCAGCAGCACAAGGACCTGGAGCTGCTGCAGAGAGTCCAAAGTGCTCAGAGGTGTCGTGGTTTGGGCTCTAGTCAAGTGTTGGGTGTATTTCTGAGAACATATTTTCTTTTGTTTTTGTGTGAGATAGGACTAGAAAAGGAGTATAGCTAATTTAAATTTAAAGTATAGGATAAACTTTATTAACTAACACCAAAAAGGATGGGAAAATAAAAATGAAACTAGAATGAAAGAGGGATGGAGCAGCTCTATAAGGAAAGGCTGAGAGAATTGGGAGTGTTCACCTGGAGAGGAGAAGGATCCAGGGAGAGCTCAGAGCCCCTGGCAGGAGAGCTGGGGAGGGACTGGGGACAAGGGATGGAGGGACAGGAGGCAGGGAATGGATCCCAGTGCCAGAGGGCAGGGCTGGATGGGATTTGGGGCAGGAATTGTTCCCTGGCAGGGTGGGCAGGCCCTGGCACAGGGTGCCCAGAGCAGCTGGGGCTGCCCCTGGATCCCTAGCAGTGCCCAAGGCCAGGCTGGACACTGGGGCTGGGACAGCCTGGGACAGGGGGAGGTGTCCCTGGGACAGGGGGAGGTGTCCCTGGGACAGGGGAGGTGTCCCTGCCATGGCAGGGGTGGCACTGGCTGGGATTTAAGGCCCTTTCCCACCCGGAGCACCCCAAGATTCCAGAACGGTGCTACTCTGGAAACAAACCAGTGTCAAGTCACAGTTTTATACAGTCAGAGTTTTTTATAGTTTTAAGTCAGAGTTCCCTCAGTCTGTAACTGGAATTAAGGACATGCTGGCCTAACCCAGGAATTCCCTTCAGCCCTGAGTCCTGGCAGGACAGCAGGACAATGTGATATCATACAAACACAAATTCAACTCTTCTTTCCCAGAGGACAATCCTGCACAAATCAGCCTCCAAACCTTTTCTTGAGTCACGTGCCCATTGCAGGGCCATTTTTAATATTTTTTTTTAAGGTCAAAGGTGCTGTGTCTGTTGTCATTACTCATTTAAATAGCTGTCCACAAACCTCAGGCGCTGGCATAGATGAGAGGTGTGAACATTCCCTAAGGAAGGAGCTTCCCAAAACCCAGGGATAAATGAATGCCCAGGCATTTGTGACTCCTCCTGAGCAGCCTGGATGATTCTCCCCGGGACAGGACGGGGCTGATCTGCTGCAGCTGTCCCAGGGAAGCTCTCAGGGAGGAATAAATGACATTATGTCTCCAGATTTCCTACTTACTCATCTCCATGAACAGCTGCCTCTTCTCCGCCATGGTCCTCCTCCTCTTCCCACTCTCCTCAATCATTCTGGAGACAAAAATGGCAAACACCGTTTGTGCTGGAACTCCTGCTACAAGAACAACTGCTGTGAGCAGCAGGATCCTGTCCCTCCGTGGGAACAGCCTGCTTCTGTCTGGGGACTGGGAATTCCAGGACACAGACACACAGCTCTCATCGTTATCCCATTCCACACACACTCTTCAGGCTGTTAACACCTTCCACGGCGGGCACAGCGCAGGAAACATGAACTCTGAACACCTGAACTGATTCAGATTGAAAAGCTCAGAGCTGTATTAATACAGGCAGGAAACGTTAACTCTGAACACCTGAACTGATTCAGATTGAAAAGCTCAGAGCTGTATTAATACAGGCAGGAAACGTTAACTCTGAACACCTGAACTGATTCAGATTGAAAAGCTCAGAGCTGTATTAATACAGGCAGGAAACGTTAACTCTGAACACCTGAACTGATTCAGATTGAAAAGCTCAGAGCTGTATTAATACAGGCAGGAAACGTTAACTCTGAACACCTGAACTGATTCAGATTGAAAAGCTCAGAGCTGCAGTAATATAGGCAAGAAACTTTCATTCTGAACACCTGAACTGATTCACTTTGAAAAGCTCAGAGCTGTATTAATACAGCTGCATTAAAACATTGATTCTGAACTGCTTCACTTTGAAAAGCTCAGAGCTGTATTAATACAGGCAGGAAACGTTAATCCTGAACTGCTTCAGATTGAGAAGCTCACAGCTGCATTAACACAGGCAGAAACATCCCATCAGGAATTCCTCTGTGTTCCAAGGGGTTTTGTTTGCAAAACACAGAGCAAGCCAGGCCTCTCAGGAGCAGCTGAGCTAAAAAAAAGGAGATGCTGCAAATTAGAGATTTGGGGGTCAGGAGCAACAAGCCCAGCCCATTCCCTTCCCTGGCTAACACAGATTAGTGACCCCCGTTCCCTGCAGGATCTCGGAATCCCTGAGCTTGGAAAAGACCTTCCAGGATTTGTAGGGATCTTGGCTTTGAACAAAACTGGTTAAAATTCATTTAACTTCGAGCCCCGACACCTGAGGTCAAATGGGATTTGTCAGGGAAGTAAAGAACCTCAAGCTAATAAAGTTGGAAATAGAAACAGTCTGGTGACAGAGACCTCCCCTTCCCAGGAAAACAGATTAAAGGAGTGACAGGAGCTTGTACCCCAAGGTAAGGGGGCACAGGGACAATTCAGCAGCTCTCAGGGTTTATTTCACCACATATTCCCAAAAGATGCCAAATTTCAATCCACTGCAGCAAAAAAAAGGCAAGTTAAATCAGCATCAGCGTAACAATTTATAATTCAACTAATTAGTACATTATTCTTTGGTTACCAAATTCACCAACTTAAAAACCATTAAATATAGGTTAAAATTATGTGTCTAACCCCAAAAGAAGAAAAAAATCCCAGACAACCCCTCCACGGTTCCATCCAGACCTACAGGAGGCAGCTGGCTCAGCCTCCCCAGCCTCAATTCTATTTCCTTGGGTTTTCCTACTTTAGAAAGCCATGGACTCAGAACCAGTGGGCTGCTGTGTCTTTATTGTATTTTTTTTACAGGAAAAAGCCACATCTTAGTGGCATTTTTTATGACTTGTAAAAGTTGAAGGGTTTGGGCACACGAGCTCCCAATCCCACCTCAGTCTCCACAAAGCACCCAACAGTTCCATGAGTCCCACCTTTTTCCAAGAGATTCCACACTCATGGAATCCCAGAATGGTTTGGGTGGGAAGGGATCTTAAAACTTCCCCAGTGCCACCCTGCCATGGCAGGGACACCTCCCCTGTCCTAGGGACACCTCCCCCTGTCCCCAGGGTCACCTCCCCCTGTCCCAGGGACACCTCCCCCTGTCCCAGGCTGTCCCAGCCCCAGTGTCCAGCCTGGCCTTGGGCACTGCCAGGGATCCAGGGGCAGCCCCAGCTGCTCAGCCTGGCACAGAGAGGCCCTGGACGTGCCAGGATGGGAATTCCAGAGGTCATTCCAGTGTCTGACACAGCACCCAAGGCTGGCACACGGAACCCCTGGATGGAGGGGTCAGGGTGACCAAACAGACACGGCCCCACTGCAGAGGAGCTGAGTGTCACCCTCTGTGCCTCTGAAAGGAAAAGGGGGACTGAGATCTTTCAAGCTGCCTCTGAAATGAGACCTGAGTGAGGGATCTGCTCTCTCCATGATCCCAGAATCCTCCAGCAGGAAAATCCCTCCAATTGAATCCACCCTGTGCCCCATCCCCACCCTGTCCCCAGAGCCCTGAGTGCCACCTCCAGGTGCCACCTGCAGGGATGGGCACTCCAAACCTCCCTGGGCAGCCCCTGCCAAGGCCTGGCCACCCTGTCCAGGGAGAAATTCCTCCTGCTGTCCAAGCTGAGCCTGCCCTGGCCCAGCCTGAGGCCATTTCCCCTTGTCCTGTCCCTGTTCCCTGGCAGCAGAACCCAACTCCCACACTGCTGCCAGATCTCTGGAAAAGTGGTGGAAATGAGGTTCTGTCAGAATAATTGACAAACCTGTTTTTCATCCCTGAACCTTCAGATGCAGAAGGATCCCTCGGTGATGAGAATCCCCATCTTCCTTCTTCCCAGTCTTCCTCAAGTTCAGAGCAGGAATGAAGCAAACCCACAAGAACTGCAGCTATGTTTGGGATGTAAATTACAGTGCTCAGCTCCCAAACCAGGGAAGGGAAGCAGCAGCTTGGCCTGAGCTGGTTTGGTTTGTTAGGCCAGCTTCTTTGAAGGGGGTAGGGAGGCTGGGTTTGGGTTTTGCAGGGGATTTTTTTTTTTGCGTGGGTTTTGCTTGTTCATTTGCTGGCTGCTTGCTTTTTTTAAAAAAATGTAGCAAAACCCGTGAGCAAAGTGCCAGGAAACACAACACGGGCTGGGATGATGCGGCAGCCAGGAATTCCTGAGGTGGCTGCTCACATTCCATGGGCACATGGAGGGGACACCACTCAAACACAGAATCCCAGGATGGGCTGGGTTGGATTGGAGGGGCCTCAGAGGCCACCCAGTGCCACCCCTGCCACGGCAGGGACACCTCTCCATGTTCCAGGGACACCTCCCACTGGCCCAGGGTCTTCCCAGCCCCTCCTGGCCTTGGGCACTGCCAGGGATAGAAATCCAGTTATTTGGAAACCCTTATTGAAAAGCAATGTTCAGCTAAAAGCAAAACCTGCAGCTGAGTGTGTCTGATGTAAACTTGCAGAATTTTCTCATTTCCCTTGATCCTTTCACGCTCTCCCCCTTTCCACGGGTACAACACTTGCACGGCCCCTGTGCCAGAGCTAAGAGCAAAGGTGATTCATAAACTCCACACTCAGCACCACCCAAATATCTTTATTAAACTCACATTTTTCTGACACCTTTTATTTCTCTGTGCCAGGGCTCTGCCCAGCCCCAGCACTGGGGGAAGATTGGCACCCACGGGCTGCAGGGAGCCCCTGGCTGTGCCCACCTGGCTGTGCCCACCTGGCTGTGCCCACCTGGCTCAGGCCAATACTACAGGACCTTGCTTGGCAGGTTTCGCTCTTCTTGGAGCTCATCAGCTGTAGGTAACGGCCCAGCAGAGCTCGCAGGCACAGCTCTGTGCTCAGCACTCCCCTCCCCACAGCCACTCCTGGGCTTCTTTTATCCAAAACTCATTTCATTTTGTTCTGTACTCGCACCTTCAGGGAACACTCCAAAGGACATTGTGACCTTTGGGGTCTGAGAGCCACTTCCAGACATCGGTTTGCACACAGCTTCACCAGCCAACGGCAGGGACACAGAGACAAAAGTTCACCTACTGATTATGAAATCTGACTTGGTTCAGATTCCTGGCCTTGCATGCCATTAGCAGAAATAATATTTGATGTCACTGATTAAACTGCAGTTGCTGCATGAGGATAAAATCGTGCCCATAGCTATTTATGGTCAGAAATGAGCTGTAATTAAAAGAAATCAGAAAAGCAGTTTCTGGCATGGGCTGATCTGAGCTCTGCTTGACACAGGGAAGGAGCCTCGGTGACTTGCTGGATTTTTCTGATCAGAGGAAACAAAAGCTTTCCTCCCTTGTCAGTTCACTCACTCTTAAAAATGTAACTTGAATAAATAACATAACTAGGATGAAGATATTGAATAAAAATGGAGGGCAGAACAAGTTACTGGTGTCCATCTGCTCTGGCACTTCCTTGCTTTGAGCTTCTGAACATGAGCTCAGAATCAAACTGACACTTGATTGAAATAATCCAAAATAATTTCTGAACTGTCATAAATGTTTTGTTGAAGTATGAAATTAAACTTACTTATGCTATAAAGGTGCTTACATTTGTTCGTCTCAGATTGCAATAAAAATATGAAGTATTTTTCCTTTCCTAAGGTGAGCAAGGACCCCACAGTGACTGATTTAATCCCCTCCCCTCCCTCTGTCTATCCAAAATATCTGCTGCTCTTGTTCATGTCTTTGTTCTCCTGACTCATATTCCAATCCCTCTGCTCAGCAATCAAATATAATTAATCACAAATGCTCCTTTCCTGGGAAGAGGGGTGACCCAGAAGTGATTTCATGGGGACACATCTGACCCCTGGGAGAGACAAGACAAACCTTTCATACTTATTCAACTAGACTGGCAGCATCTTTTAAAGCACATTTTAACCACTTCTGACAATTCTTCTAATTTATCTGCAACATTTTCACCTCTGTTCCCATCATTTCTAGGATAAGTAACTGCAGCTAAAGCAATTGTGCACAAAAGCATGAAAAATACCCTAAAACGTCATTTCTGCATCTCCAATGAGTACAGGAGCTCTGGGAACCTCTGCACTTTCCAGCAGCAGCTTCCCCAAAAGCCAAAGGTTTGGATCTCATCATTCTGTGATGTTTTTACATGTCCTGGACTTGGATGATTGTGCCAGATCTTTACAAACCACAACTGACCCCAGCTGGGAGGGTGAAGGAAAAACCCACTTGGCTACGAGCCAGGAAATGGACTGTAACTTCACAGTGCTTACAAACCTGCAGTGAAATTCTAAACAAGTCAAGTTCCTTTTTTATTCCTCAATAAATCCAGTGGATCCAAAGCTGCTATGGAAGATTCTGCAAAAACCTGCCCAAACAACGCAGGGAGCTTCATTACAAATGAACAGGCAATCCAGTAGTTTAGGAACAAAACAATATTGAAACATAAATCTCTCCCTCCTGCAACTCTGAGGTTTTTCCGAGGCACGAGAGGCCAGGAAGGCTTCTCAGGAAGGGAAGACTCTTTTTTTGTGAAAGACTCTTTTTGTGGAGGGGATTTGGAGCACTCAGTGCTTCCAGGAGAACGTGGCAGAGCCTTCCTTCTCCTTGTCACCCTGCAGGCCCAGAGCACAGGAGAGAATCCTGGAACTGCCCCTGCAGCTGAGTGCAATATTCATGATGAGGAGGGTTCTGAGCTGCACTTTTGCCCTTTTCCCCATGAACCCAGCCAAGGAGAGGGAGCAGGAGCAGGTTCCAACACCTGGCAGCACTGCAGGAGCCAAAGCAGAGCTCAGAGCTCCCCTGGGCAGGAGGGAAATTCCAGACACTGAAAAACACCTGGAAACAGGAACTGCTTTCCCCAGCACAACTGGTGATGCCTTCAGTTTTGGCTTTTATATTTTTCAGCTTCTGGGCTGGTTTAGTGTGCAGTTCTTCATATTCAGGGTTGGGGAGCTCTCTGCACAGAGCAGGGAGACAAAACAATTCCTTTCCAGCTGAGTACCAAGGATGNGGGTTCCTGCACTGCCCAAGCTGGATCCTTTCAATAAATCCCTTTTATCCTTTTATTCTCCCAGTCTCTGTTTCCAGGACAGCCTGCCCAGGCCTCGCTGACTTCAGGAAAAAGCAGCTTGCTCAGTTTTAATTCATTAATTTCACCTCCGACATTAACTTACAACGTGAAATCTTCCTCACAAGCTTCACAGGTCTAACTGAAATAATTCCAAGTTTGTGAAGTGTTAGATATGACTGCAAGGGTGCAGGAGCACAGAAGCAGGAACTGCCATTAATCTGCATTTAAAAGTCTCTGTGCTGCTGCCCCAGGCAATGGGAACTGAACACCCACACAGGCCTGGTAACCTGAACTTTGTCTGAGCTGCCAGACACCCACAGCACCCTCTCCAAAAGCCTGGCTGCAGCCAAGCCACTCCTCACCGCTCCACCCGTGCTCACAAAGAGGTTTCTTTCTGCAAGAACAGCATAAGCCAGAAGGAAAAGTCCAGCTGGTGACACTTGCCACTGCCCTTCTGTGAAACAAGGTTTTTATCCCTTAGTTTTGTCAGTTCCTGTTTCAAAAAATAAATTTAAAAGTTAAGTTAGGGCCTCAGCTCCCTCCCTGTTTGCTTCATTCCAGGATATCCCTTGCTCCCCACCTGTCAAATCACAGGATCACTGAGGCTCTTGACTGAATAAAGTCAAAAGTTGCACTGGCAAAGACAGAAAAACACCTCACCTCGCAGTCAGTCAGCAACCACTTAAGTTATTATGATTTCAAGTGTTTTATAACCACAGCACATCCTTTAGACATCCAACTCTTTTTAAATTTAGTGATGAATTGGCACCTGCTGTCATAATTCCATTTGTTTCCACAGGAACACCTGGCCAAACAGAATGTGTTATCTGCTGTGGAATTTTAAGGTCTCCTACTGTTCCTCCCAGATCCAGGCTGCCTAAAAATCTTCATTACATAAGATTTTAATAAATCTCTACTACTTAAGCACAGCTGAGAAGTTAAAATACTTCAGTCCTTAAAGCCCACAGGACTGGGAAAGACCCATGAAACGATTTAAATTTAGGTACAGCTTATCAGAGACAACAAAATCATGGTTCCTTCTCCCTGGCACCAAGCAGAGAACAATTAATGCAATACATTCCAGGATAATTCAAATCCCAATCACCTGAATGACCTCATCTGAATCCCTCCTTAGGCTCTCCAAAGCTGCCCCAGCGCAGCCCACGCAGGCAGGCTTTGCTCCAAACCTCCAGTCTGGTTCCTGCCCTCTCCAAAAACCTTCACAGCTCCCACCTGTGTGCTCACACCTGGGCACTGCTCTGTCAAAACTCAGCTTCTTCCTTCTGAAGTCAAAATTAAATGAACGAGACGCTATTTCTTATTTAAACCTAAATATCTGTTCATTCTTATCTATGTTACAGTCTCCCGAGTTATGAGTTCTACAACACTTCAAGCCAACACACTATAAATAGCTCTTTAGTTCTCTCTCTACAAAACCTTTTAAAAGTAAACTATCCAATTAAAAATATCACCTAAATTATTTTTATTTTTAACCCAGTAACCAACCATCCGTAACTCACAAACTTTTCTATCTAATACACAATATCACCTAAACCCATTAAAAAAAAAAAAACCTCCACCCTAAAAGCTCCATCTCATTATATATATTACTTTATTCTAAAACATCAAACTCTAAGCTTTCTACTATGTAATATTATATATACACTTTTATATATAATATTATATATATAATATTATATATATACTTATATATACATATACATTTTTATTTAAACTACACACTCATAATCCTAATTCTATCATTTGATTTTAAAAGCATTTTCTAACCTCAAATTAAAAAAAAATCAATTCCTAAAAAATGCCACGTTGCTTTAATGGCAGCACTGGGCTGGGAGTCCTCACTGCCACCTCACCTGTGCTGTGTGTGATGCAATTGAACTGCTGGAAAAGTGACTTTTCTGCTGCTGCAAAAGCCTTTTTTCTTGCATTTTGTCTCCTTCCTAAATCCCCTCCACCACCCCCTAAAACAGGGGCTGCTCTTGGGTCCTGGGATAAACCAGAGGCCTGCCTGCTTCAGCTGCAACACAGGCAGCAAATAATCCCTTTTGCTGCTCCAAAAGCCCCCAAAGCCAGGGAGTTTGGGACAATGCTGGCAGGGCTGCTGCATGCACCACCACAGGAACTGCACTGAACAATGAGGGAGTCCCCTGGAGCTCCCAGCAGGTCCTGGATCCCTCAAACACAGCATTCTGGAACTGCCAGGAACCAGCCTGCTCCCTTGGGACTGACCCAGAGCCCGGCAGCACATCTGGGATGTCCCAAACTGCCCCAGAACAAAACAAGGATCCTGTGTGTAGTGGTGGGAACGAGCAGAAACCCCGGGAGGATTTAACAGCACTATGTGGTCAAGGAAAATGCCTCAGGCAGACACCTCTGGAGAGAATCCTGCACACAGGGAAGCATTTAAGGGTCAAAGGAAACCTGGAACTGACACTCGTGGCCTTCTGAACCACTGGATCGGGCACCTGGCATGGTTTGTCACCGGGCAGCTGCAGTAGAGCAGAGAAAGATCAAAGGTTTGAGTGGGAAGGGACCTTAAAGCTCATCCAGAGCCACCCCTGGATCCCTGGAAGTGTCCCAGACCAGGCTGGAAGGGGTTTGGAGCACACTGGGATAGTGGAATTAAATGTTGTTTAAAGTTCTTTCCCACCCAAAGCATTCTGTGATTCACCTTCCCCAGACGAGGGACGCGTTGCACAACAAACATAACTCTGGAGGAATTTTAAACCAGAGGATTCCATCTCACAGAGGAATGTCTCCACATGTCCAACAAACAACAGAAAACGCAGCAGTCACTGCTTCACGACTCAACTTTGTCATAAAGGAGAAAAGTCAGTTTCAGTTTTGTGAGTGCAAGAAACAGGCAACCGAACACACAAAACACAAGATTATAGAGTCAACACCACAGTCAAGCTCAACAGATCTCGTTACCTGAATCACACTGAGAAGTCTCTCAGGGCAGCTTCCACTTTGCTGGGTTCACTTCCTTCTTCAGACATTTAAACCACAGCCTAAAGAGGTGTGAGAAACACCAAGTGAGAATTGTATCTGAGAAATCAGCGGTTTTCCACAGAAAAATTACACTGCCTTATTTCACAGTCACGGCACGGAGCTGCTTCTGCTCCTGGTAACCCCAGAGGAGCCCGCACATCCCGGGGCTGCTCCCGGGAACTCCAGAGCCATGGAACCCGCACATCCCGGGGCTGATCCCGGGCAATGGAGCCCGCACATCCCGGCTCTGCTGCTCCCGGGAACTCCAGAGCAATGGAACCCGCACATCCTGGGGCTGCTGCTCCCAGGAACTCCAGAGCCATGGAACCCGCACATCCCGGGGCTGCTCCCGGGAACTCCAGAGCCATGGAACCCGCACATCCCGGGGCTGATCCCGGGCAATGGAGCCCACACATCCCAGCTCTGATCCCGGGAACTCCAGAGCAATGGAGCCCGCACATCCCGGGGGTGATCCCGGGCAATGGAGCTCACACATCCCGGGGCTGCTGCTCCCGGGAACTCCAGAGCAATGGAGCCCGCACATCCTGGGGCTGCTCCCGGGAACTCCAGAGCCATGGAACCCGCACATCCCGGGGCTGATCCCGGGCAATGGAGCCCACACATCCCAGCTCTGATCCC
>VXBU01002795.1:265642-306991 GCA_013400315.1 Bombycilla garrulus | reverse complement strand
CCCCTGGGTTCCAACACTGTACCTGCTACAGGAACAAAACTGACTCTATCCCTGCTGAAACCAGCATAGCTGTTTCTACCAGGACCCTCTGTTAGTCACAAACTGGAGTAACATCAGTGCTCTTGTTGCTAAACCAAAAGGCAATATCAATCTTTGCTTATCTAGCTTAGAAATGAATACAAAAGCCAGTGAGCAATAAGAAGCAGTTGTAATTACTATGGAATTACACAGCCTGTAGAATAGTCACAGGCAAACAAAAACCACTTTCCTGTGTTCCACCTTCCATTTGGCTACAAAAAGGACCCAAACATGCTAACAATGTGGAAAATCAATTAAGAGGTAAAGACATTCCACCATGCTTAGACTCACTAGGTTTGGAGAGACCAAAAAAACCTCATCATCCAGCCTGATTTCACTGTGCATCACCCAGGCAGACAAAAAACACTAACGAGAATTTGTTTCAAAGTTATTTGGTACATGTTTGGGAATAAGGTTCACAAGAGGAAATGCAAGCTCAGTTTTTCTTCACTTGATTTCAAAATCTGGATATTCATTTCCAGTGTGCTGCAGTTCCCTTCCTTTGAAAGTCACAGAGAAAAGGTTAAAGTTACCCTTTGAAGTTAATGGGGTTTCCATACCCCAAGCCAGGGGTTCCTGCCTGGAAAAACAGAACATCTCAACCCAAAGAGCAGCCAGGGCAGCAGAACTAAAGACTTCCTGTGGCGAGGGGCATGCAGCAGCTACATCCTCTGTGAAGAGCATTGGGTTTTGTCTTTCCCAGTTTTCTGGGTGTCTCAGGGATCTTGGATTGCCAATATCTAGTTTATTTTGGCATATTTACATTGGCTCAGGGTCAGCACAGTGTGTCACTTCTGGGATGAGCAGGTGAAACCCTTCCCTTCCTGTTCTACAGCTTTAAATGCTTAAAGCAGCTCAGAGCTCCTTGATTTAATGAAGTCAGCTCTAATTTGACACCAAAATCATTGAAAAGCTCTCTCAGCACTGCTGCTCCCCCGATTTTCACAATCACTTGGAAACCCGAACTCCTTTCCAGCTCTCCAAATGATGGATGTGTGTACACATCCTTCAGGTCTTACCAAGATAATCAGCTGAATCTTGTGACTTGGCTGGGTTTCAATTAGACATGATTTGAGAGCAGCCCGTGGAGATGTTTGCTTTGAGCTGCTGGGTAAGATTTTTCACATCAGGGAGAGTTGCAGCCTGGAACAAGCAGTTGCCATGGCACAGTCCCAGGCAGCACCGACAGCATTCCCAGCTCGGCCCACACTCCTTGCCCTGCACAGCCCTTCCCTGCTCCAGCCACCCAAGAGGGAACCCCACCCTGGGAATGGGACCTCCCGGATAAAATTAGCAACATTTCCTTGGGAATGTGCAAACTGAGGGAAAGCGCACGCCTGAAATGGAAAAGTGGGAAGCTTTACATTTTCCCACTTTGAGACGTAGGAAGTTGGGAGGGATTGGGTTTTCTGAAGGAGAACAGCAGCACAGCATTCAGGTTTAAAAGCAATCCCAAAGGCGATACAGGCTGTGAGTAATCACTGAGAAATTGGGCAAATTCCCAAGATATGTAGAGGCAGCAGAAATGTTGATGGGCAGCAGCGATGAATGGCAGCTGTCAGAGGAAGAGAAAATAATTATCTGCTTAGTTCAAGACATTTTTGTGCAATTCTGTGTGAGCTTGTTTATTTTCCAAAAGAAAATATCACTCTAGCAAAATCAACAGGGTCTACTGGAAAGCGTTGATTTTACAGATTAATACTTAATTTTTCATTAAGAAAAAAAGTCAATTAAGTGCTCTGAGACAACTTTAATCACAGTTTGAGTATTTCAGTTGGTAATTAACCTGATACAACTCAGTTTGAGTGGGCCCGTTAACCTGTATTTTCCCTCATGTTGTATTTTTTTTCACTGCAGTTGTGCTGGAGTCCTCAGCCTTGTCTAGGCTGGGATCCCTTGAGAGTTATATCTTTTTTTATACAAATACAATGATTTTACTCTCAGCAGATGATGTGGGATCTCATCAGAATCACATGACTCCAGATATAATTGGAGAGATAAAGATGTGTTAGGGCCTAGTGGGAAAAAAAGGGGACCTTGTGTGTCGTAGGCTGGGAGCCAGGGTGTTACTAAAAGGGAATGTTGTTTAAAAGAAATGTAATCATTTAAATTTCCATCATAACTGCACTTTTGAACTCGTAAAATTTTATGCAGAGTAAGTGGATACAGACAGCTTTCCTTTCTTCTTTTTTTTTTTTGTGAGATGAAAAGTAGAGTTATAACAGAGTTCAGCCAGAACTACCAGATTTCTTTTAAGTCAATTTATTTAACTTAAATATTTTCAAACCGTGTCACTGCAAGACAAACCAAGTAGGATTTTTCAGGGTTGTTTTTATTTTGCTGCTCTTATTATTAATCAGGCATTTACCCCTGGCTCAGAAAGGAAACAACTCGGGAATGCAGGACCAATATGTAGGACCCAGAACATCAAATTCTGCTCTTTGCTATGACAACAGCCATGACAGACACAGAATATTGTCTTGAAGTTAAAGCACATCTTTGGTGGTTTTTTTCTGCCTTCTTCCTCATTTCCAGTCTGAACCACCATGTTCCTGGCCTGTGTGAGGTCCTGAGGACCAGAGTAAACAAACCACACCTTTTAGGTGGAAGAAGGAGTAGAAGGTGGGTCTCCCACAAGCTTAAAGGCAGAGGGCACACGGGGTTTGGATGAACATCTGTGTGCTGGAGTTCACTCAATGTGCACCTGCCTTTCAGCTGCCCTTTGCAGCTCTCTAATTCCATGGGCCCAGGGAGGAACTCCACGCTGGAAGGCACAGCCAGGCACGTGTGATGTACCCACAAGATGGGCAGGGCAGGGCAGAGCAGGGAGGGCAGCCCAGGGCCCTGGAGCCAGCAGACTGTTTTGATGGTTCTTTAGGACCTGTTTGTCTCGATTTTCTGGCAGGATTGAACCTGGGGGAACTTGGGCTTTCATATTATGCTCAGGCTAGAGAAGTGCTGAACTCCGAACTCTGCCTTGGGAAGGTGTGAGGATTTGCCTCCAGCAGAGTCCCAGCTGCCCAAAGTGTGTGTGACACTGACCCTTCAGTGGAGCAGGTAATGGAGCAGCCTCACTCCATCCCTGTGTAGGGACAGGGAGGTGTCTGGGGACTCACCCACCTGCCTGGGGTGAGAGAAGCCATGGGTGAGCCCTCCACCCTGTGCAGCTCTTGCCAGCAGTTCCTCCTCCCTCGTCTGCCTCAGCCCTGCTCTCACCAGCTCACCCTGCCCCCGGCACAGCTCTGCCTCCACGGGCCTGCCCTGCACAGCCCTCTGCTTCTTCCTCAAACGGGCTGATACTGCAGACAGGAGGCAGTTTGCATGAGGAGACCGTGCCACAGGCTTGGAAAGGTTGGGAGCTCGGGACTTCCCAGCGTGTTGTGAGCAAGAAGGCAGAGAAGGAGTACAGGCCTCATGCTGCAAGCAAGACATAGAGATCATCTCCTAATACTGCCACAACTTTCTCAGTGTCCCTGGCACTGATGCAGTGATCAAATCCACACCTTCCTCTGCTTCCTGAGACCACACAGCATCCCAAAACTGAGCTTTCTTCAGCAGAAACTGCCACGGAGCTGGAAAGCATTCCCACAGAGCTGAGGGATCTGCCTCAGCTGCAGAGCCATGGGATGGGAAAAGTCTCAGAGAGCTTGTCTGAGAGGATGCTGAGCATGCTCCCAGGAAGCTGAGCCTGGGGACTTTAAGGCCCAGGGAATTCCTTTTCCTTCATCTGTTTGCTGCTGGCCTCTACACCTAGTACCCACTAGATACGGTACCCACAACCTCAAGACTCTTGCCCACCCACCAGCTCAGTCTTTCCAGATGTGTCTCCTCCCACTCTCTGTCTGCTCCAGTTTGAAGTTCCTCAACAAGTTACAAGTCCTCATAGACATGCACATATACAGAATTGGATTAATTAATTAAGATTAATTAGCCACAGATAAATTTTGGACTCTGGCTCGCTCCCAGTCGTGCAGATCCCTGTGACCCATGTGCCCTCCTTGGGAAGCCCAGCAGAGGCACAGCTGAGCTGGTGCAGTGTCAGTGTGATTAGGAGGGAGTGTGTTTGCAAAGACGGGCACAGGTGATGGTTCTACCTCACCCTTGGGAAGCTACAGAAGCAGCTGGTGCCACGTGCTTTGTTTATGGCTGCTTAGGTGTTGGTCAGTCCTCTCTCAGCCTCCAGCAGCTCCCTGTCGCTGCTGAGCTCCACAGAGCCTCACGTGCACTCTTCATGGCCACTGCTCCTGTGTGGAAGTGCAGAGAATTCCAGCCAGCTCCCACCTCTTCTTTCTGCTTCAGTGAAGTGCAGGAGAGGTCACTCCTTGGCTTTCTTCTCTGTCAGGATCACAGCCACAAAGGGATGAAGGCAGGACTCTCAGGGGATGAATCCCAGAGACTTTTCTTGTTGCTTCTCTGAACAGCCTTTCCTGTATTCTCTAAAGACTCTCCAGGAGCCTGGTTAGGGGGAGAAGATGCATCTGGAAAAGGACAGCACAGCAGGATAAACTCTGCCAAGTCTAAAATTAAACTTAAGAGGGCTTAAGAGATCAGTTATACAAGATACCCAAAAATAACTTAGAATAAATCCTAAGAGGAACAGTGAAAGCGCTGCTGACATCTTCAGTTCTCAGCGAGATGCATGTCTGCATGTGCAAGTGTGGCAGTGCTTTATAAATACCACCAGTGGTTACCATTGTGAATGGAAGAGGGTTTTCCAGTGCTCCAGCAGCAGGAACAGCAAGGGGAGGGTCAGGAACTGCTTTTGCAATGACCTTCAGCTGCAAGCCAGGCACAATCAGCCATTGCAAGTGAGGTGACAACCAGGCTCTTCTCTGTATCCTGTCATTCTTTCTGCTATGACTCCTAAAGGACCTTTTCTGGACAGTCCAGCACTTTCTGTCCATGCTGCTAAACTGGAGCCCTCACCACAGGGAGAGATGCTGTTCTGGGCAAGCTGAATTTGAGGGAGGAAGAGGATGCACATTTCCCCCAACAGCCTGTGACCGCCCTCTCCTCTGTCCTGCAGATAAGGCACTTACAGCCAAACTCTGGTAACTCAGAGAAACTCTGTCCCTTGCCAGGTGTCTCAAGCTCTCAGAGTGACATGGGCAGTTTTTCTAGCAGCAAAGGCCATTCCCCTTCACCTGTATTGGGATAACATTCTGGAGAGTCAGGCATTTGTTAAAGGTTTCCAGTAATGTGGCTTTGGATTTAGTGTAACACAAGTGAGAGATGATTACTGAGAGACAGCTTGAAGTCAGGTTCAAATAAAACTGTGATAAAAGCAAAAATTTACATCTGACCAAAAAAAAGGGAAAAAAAAACAACCCAAAAAACCACCACAAAGACAAGACCCCAACCACAGATCCATATGGCTAGAATGAAAAATCCTGCTTAATCTGCTTATATCAAGTCCAAATCTAGAGGTCACTCTCCCTGTACTCCCTTGATTTTATATCAATAAAATTCCTGAAAAACCTCGTGCCCTAAAACTCAGAGGCTCTGGATGAGAATGTTTTCTACTTACACTTTAGTATCTTTTATAGTGCACTTATTTATCTGGATTTCTTGGTCAGGAATCTAAAGTAAAGAACCTGAGGGAGCTGGGCTTCTTCACATCCCTGCAAACAGAGAAAGGATGACTACATTGATGCCAGAGCAGCTACAGAAGTTTGGATTGGGTATAAGGAAACACTTCTCCAGAAGTGGACCAGAGTGGGAAGAAACTCCATCTTTGAGGCACTATGGGATGGGTATCACCATCCTTGAAGCATTCAGAATTTGGGTGGGAAAAAAGTCAGTTCCTGCTCTGAATAGGAAATGTGCAGGGCTGATAATTTCTGTGATCCATCAGTTATCTGTCCATCTGTCTGCCCAAAACTTCCTGACTCACTCACCTGGCACTCCTCCTGCTCAGATACAGCCTGCCCTGCCCACTCCTTTGGAAACAGAGATGGTGCTTTGCAAGCCAAGTGTCACTTCCTTTTCTTGGCTGTCCTCTGGATTCTCAGAGTAGAAATCCTTCCCGTGGACATATCAAAATGTGCATTTCAATGTCAAGTGAACCTTTTCTTTTATAGCTACTTATCCATAGACAATGGACTATGTACACATCACCTCTCACTGTATTTAGCATAGATTTAAAACTGCAAAAAGTAAATAAAAAGTAGTAATAATAGCATTATAATAGTGGATTCTTATGTCAGCACAGCTATCATTTGAATGATTAGGTTTATCTCAATCTTGCCCGCAAAGACACTAGAAAGATGAACACTTTATATTGGTTTTTATGTATATTGAATTACAAATGAGGAAAAAATACACTTGACTTCACCATCACTGTGGCATTTCAGTTTATTCTTTTTTAATGGCTCACCTTGCCTAAATTAGTCTTTTGAACTTTGTAGTTAAAAATGAGCAATGGTAATTAAAAAAAACTAGCCTATTTCTATAACTGCCTTTGCATCAATTAAAGTCTTAAAGGGCAAAAGGGACTTTATTCCATGACCTCTGGCAGATGTGCCAGCACACCTTGGAGCACATCATGTCAAAAGGAGCACATACACTTGGTGGAGGGATTCACCCGGGGCAGAGGAATTATTTTATCATCTTTGGTTACCAGAAGAAGTAAAAAGAAAGGTCAAAGCATCCATCCCAAGATACATTTCCTGTTCAGAAACTTCTCAAGAATTCCTGCAAGGTCAAGGGTGGGGTCCTAAACGGAGAGATTTTTATTTACAGTGGAGCACAGGGAGTGGCACAGGCTGTGATGCTCAGAGTGAGGCATTTGCCTGCTTTTTAAACATTTTTTAAAAAAATATTTATACATTTGCTTAGCTTCTTTGTGCTTCAGGTTTTGTCTTAGTCGTGTGTGTCACAACTGTCTGTGGAGAGCTCCGTGCCCGTGGCAGTGCCCCCCAGACCAAACCAGCCGGGGGTTTGGTCACTCCGGGTGGGGCACGGGCAGTGTCTGGTGATGAGACAGAGGAGGACAAAAGTGGGGGTGAAAGAGGCCCATGCCCTCCCAGTGCCACCTGCTGAGGTGTTCGTCCTGTGCCACCCTAGACCAGCACTGTTCCTGCCCTTGGGAAAGAGCCCAGCAGGGACTCAGCCGGCAGAGAAGGATTTCCTTCACTCCCTGCAACCCAGATTCCTGATCAAGAGGCTGCGGTCCCAAGGGAAGCCCAGCCCTTGGGCACAGGGCGTTTGGAGAGGGTGCAGGGGCAGGGGAATGTCCGTCCCCAGTGTGAGACAACCCCGAGGTCCTGGAGACACGGGACTGGGAGAGAGGGCAGGAGCCCCAGGCAGAAAGAGGAGGCAGAGCGACACCAACCAACTTCCGTCTCCTAAAATAATCCTTTTCTTTTAAAGGTGAAAAATGCCGAAGTTTTATTGACCTTGCCCCGGCTTCTGAAAAAGGTAAGACCACGCAGCCAAGGCTTCTTCCCATTTTACAGATTGCATCAGTGTTGTGTCTTGTGGTACCTGAGTGCCAGGGGAAGCACGAGTCCCTCGGCACACAGGGGCCCACATGTCATCCACATTACAGCCAGCTGAAACAAGTACCAAGGGTTTGTGACAGCTGTTTGCTCACTTTAGGCAGGTCTGTCATTTATTTGATCTCAATTCAGATGGTTTTTTTTTAAGAAAAGTAAAGATCTATATTGTAAGACAGACATTTCCCTTCTTTCTCTAGAAAGGAAGGAAATGCTGCGTTGTCTCCTCAGACATTTATGGTCAGAAAAATACAGTCACAGTACCAAATATCTCTTTGTGAGAAGGAATCATCCAAATGCTCCTTTGGTTGTTTTACCCTTGTGAAAAGTTATATATTCAAGTGCACAGAAGCAGGTTGCAACCATTTTCGTCACCCTGGTATTGGAGTTTAATTGATTAATTATTGAGATTTCTTTTGTTTTCAGAAGCAATTTACCCCACATTTGAAAATCTATAAAGAAAAAAAAAATCCTAGAGTTCAATTAAAGTTATCTGAGCCCATCCTGGTCCCAGCTGTTAAGATGCCCCGTATATTTTGTCAGACCACTCGAGACAATCCCAAAACCTTTTGGGCACAGGGTGCCTTCCTCAGGCTTGGTGGAGCAGCAGTAAGTGGCATAAGGAACAATTTTCCTTAATTTGCCTGAATTGCTGATCCACTGGAAAACGGGAAGAAAGGCAATTACTGCTAATAAAGCAGGGGGATATTGCAGGGAGAGAAACAGCCACAGAGCCTCTGTGAAATTCATTGTAAGCAAACCTAAATAAATTATGCACATAAGGGAAGAACAAGCCTGGGATTAGTGTCGCTAATGGGCTCCGAGTTAAATCTCACACACACAAATGGGACCTTGGGGCACAAAGGCTCTTACGAAACCACCAGCTCAACACTCAGCAGCCACCAGAAAACAAACTCGGTGCTAGAAAACCTTACAGAAGAACTCAGTGATGCCTTTTCAGGCTGTCTGAAAACAGAGGCCAGAGTTAAGAGACTAAAAGCAGTTATATTTATTGAAGGGCCTTCAGGTACATTTAGGGCAGACAAGCCCCCCCGGGCTACACCCAAAAAATGGACAGGTCACAGTTTTCACATTTTATAAGTTTGGTCCATTTGCATATTGGGGGTTAATCTTCCAATTGCAGCTTCAGGTAATGAAGTCATTTACCCCCAGTTTGCTCCACCCCACTGTTGTTTCCATCTCTCGGGCCTGAGGCAGTGAGGGGCCCTTGATGGCCAGGCCTGGAGAGGAATTGTTGTGTCTGACCAGAATGGGAGAACAGCAGCTCACACTGCACGTGGAGTTTAGAGTTACACACTAAAGGAATGCAGGATTAAAAATATATGAAAAATATAAAAGCTGAAATCCTAAGGCATCATCAGGAGCAGGGCAGAGAGCCACACAGCTGAAAGCTGCACTTCTCTGGAATGCATGGGGGTATTTTGTGCTTTTTAGTGCAGCTCCCAGAATGGCAGCGAGGATATCAAAGTTCTGGAAAGTTCTGTGCAAGGATGGTAGTAGGGCTGCATCCTGAAGGAGAGACACAGGAGAGGAGACAGAATGGACAGAGCCAGGGGTGTGAGAGGAGCNCTGCCTTTCCCATCCCCAGGGCTGTGGCCCCTCCAGCAGACAAACAGAGCAAGCCCAAGGTGCTTGCTCTAAAGGCAGTGGGGTGCTTTGCTGATTTATCCCCTTTCTGTAGAACTTCATTATGGTGCATAATGCTTGGTGGCATCACCCACACACTTTCCAAAACAGCATTTAGTGCTTTACTTTTAGGATTTCTTTTGGTTGTGTGAAATGCTGTCAGCATTTTTTTTCCAGGAGAATTTTAGAGTTGCTGCATGATGTCAGTACATATTTCTAGATGATTCTATTTTTCTTTTTTGAGGAAGGAAGGCTCTTTCTGTGTAGTGTTATAAAGAAAATTCTGTCTATTTCAGAAGACTTTCCATGGAGTTGTAAGGCATATTGACAGAAAGAGAGGGGAATGCTTTGTCAGAGTTTGAAAATGCTGACCATCAGACTAATAAACAAAACCAGGATAAATTCCACAATTGAACATCAAGTTGGACACTGCAACATGGTTAATCTGGAATTTTCACCATCAGTCTTGTACTCTCCAGAGCTACTTTCACCACATGTGAAGAGAAAATTGATGCCTGATTTACTTTCACTGAAGAATTCTTTAATGTCTTGACTTAATCTGCTCTTTTCCAGTTAGAAGGAAATTCCCATTCCTTTAATTTCTTCATCCCCTCTCTCAGCATTGACTTTCATGGTCAGAGGCTTATCAACTACTCAGTTCCAGCCAGTCCAAGTCAATGAGAAAGGATGAAATACAGTCAATTGCAAATTTGAGTTCAGTTCAAACATTGTGGTTTTCACAGGTTATCATGTAGCTGGAAAATTTGGGAGTAAACTTTTCACAATGAGACTGCAGCTTATTCCCTTTCTGTACATATTCTTAGCATCACTTATCACCAAAAAGTGGTTGTTTATATGAAAAGTCTCTGCCATGCAAGCTCCATTACTGCAGCTGAGCACTCAGGTTTCCCAAAGTTTTCCTTTTAGTTGGTTTTCCCTGATCCAAAGAGGATCCCTGTCTGATCAACTTCTAAGTTAAATACAGGCTCTTGAAGTCCATGCCTTTTTTCTGAGTGCAGCATCTTTCACTTTTAAGACATGTTAATAACAAACTCAGTGTAGCAGTACAGCCCATCTTTGCTTGAGTCCACCACCAATTAACAGCAAGGTGGTGTTAAACACTTGTAGGTTATTTAAAACCTTCTGATACAGAAAAATAATAAAGAAAAGACTGGCATAGAAACTCACAGTAAATAAAACCATCCATGATGAGGTCTAGTCACATCCTTACCACAAACTTTGCATTCATAAATGAAAATTCTTACAGTAAAAATCTAATAGTTTATGGCTGAGCTTCCTATCTTTATGCATTAGTGCTGATCTCCAGTGTAGCTGGAAAATGTATCTCTGATCAGTTATTGTACCCTTTGCATATATCTCACCAATGACATCTACTAAAAGGAGGCAGCAAAATTTGGGGCAAACAGACCCACAGTATGGTATAAATAAGCATTTCCAACCCACACTAGGAGAGCTTTTTCCTGCATTTAAGGCAGCTGCCAGCAATCTGTCAGAACCTCATAAGCCTAACATTGAATTTATTAGCTGTTGCTGGTTCTTAGTGCCAAAGCTGCTTAGCAAAATCAGCTTCATGATGGTAGATATTAACTAGAAAAAAAACCATTTTCCTATGAGAGTTTACATTTGCTATTGATTAAAATGATAGAGCAATAGCTGGTTACAGTGGCCAGGACTTTTAATGGGCTCTCAGAGAGCAGATGTTGGAGCCCACAAAGTGCTCTGATTTTCACTACAGACGTGAGCAGTAAGACAGCAAATATTTCCAAAAGGAGTTGGAAGGGAGCTGTGAAAGTAGGCTGGACCTGATATTTCAGTTCTCAATTGCTTCTGGGATATTCTCCACAGAACTTAATTAAAGTTTTGTCGCTGCTGAATATTTTGCTGCCTGAGGAAGAACACTTCAGCGAGGGACACTTCTGTCCCAGTTGTGGTGCCCCAGCAGAACACTGAGGCTGGCACTCTTCCTACCACACTCCTCCTCCTGTGGCACCTTCTGTCATCCCTTCCCTCAAACCTGTGCCCGAGAGAAATCCCAAGAGGCCACAGAGGATATGTTCAAAAGGAAGAAACCCAGACCAAAAATTGCTTTTGGAAACCATGATACCGCAATGGAGAGCTAAAGGTCCCATCAAATGATAAATAAATGACCTCAGTGACCTGAAAACACCACAGCTGGACACACCCACAGGTGTTCCTCCTCCTCCGTGGGGCTGTGTGGGGATTCCAGCTCCTGCATCCTTCTCTGAATGCATCACTGCCAGCTGCAGCCCCAGGGAGAGCCAGAGGGTGAGCGGAGCCCAGCTCAGCTCCTTGGGCACGAGAAATCAGCTGGAAGCAGCACTTGTGCTGGAAGCATTGGAGAAGAGCAGGGCTTTGCAGGAAATGTGGTGCCCCCAACAGTTTCTGGGATGGTGATCGTGGGGGCTGTGACTTTGCAAGTGCCCACAGCGGGGAAATGAGGGGCTCTGGCCCCAGGAGCCCTGTGGGGAAGCTGCTGCAGGAACAGGCTCAAATGTCGGGGTTGGCTCAAAATGTAGAGATGGCCACATAAAAACAGGGCAGGATTCCCAGGGCAAGCTCCTCACAGGTGTGGTTCAGCCTGGTCCAGGTTACTCCAGTGCTCTGTAGTACCCTATTTTGTGGAACAATTCCCACAAGGAATGGCAAGGCAGCTCTGCTCCCTACCTATTGATAAACTCAAATGCATAAAATAAACAAGGCTTTCCAGAGACCCCAGAGGCTGAGGCAAGGAAAATGCTCATGGCTAATGAACATTGCACAGTCCAAAATCTTACAGGAGAGCTTTTTAAATGAGAGACTGTCCTGGCAGAGGTAGGAGATGCCTCCTGCACGTCCTCTACACAGCCTGTGATGGTGCATCCTGGAGAGATGAAGCAATAACACTTCTGTATTGCCTAAAAAGTGGCTGGCAGAGCTAAAGTAGCACATGGCAAACAGCAAGTAAACAAATCAAGCCTCACCTAAACACAGCACAGAAAAAAAGAGAAAGCTAAGCCAGTTCTGTACATGCTCCTAAACCAGCACTCCAACAGCAATTAATGAGAAGAGAAAAACTAGATGCCTGATTTTAATGGATCCTGACATAATAGGTGTACCAGAAATTTAATGGGAGAAAGATAATTAGAGGGACAATAACGTCTTGGTGCTGATTACACTGAAAGACAAAGCAGATGTCATGTACTAAAGCTGAATCAGAATAACAAGGTAATGTCGTTAATGAGCAACACAACCTCCGTGGATGGATTCCATGTTCAGATAAAAATGCAGAATCATGTTAGTGATCACCCCCTGGGACAGCTTCAGAGACAGCAGGGTTAAACTTGATAGCAGAGAAGGTGTAAGGACAGAAAACAAAACAGGGGGAGCTGACTCTAAAACACCATGCACAGACCAAGAAATGTTATGCATGATGCAGAGACAAAATTTGGATATGAACATGGAGAAAATAGTGGGAAACTTGTTACTCTTTACTTACTCCTGCACTTGATTCAGAATGTTAGTGAGAGATCCCTTGTATGGCTGACTAATAGATTCAGCATCCTTCAGAAGCAATAAGTGTTTTTAGAAGTTGTGAAGAAGGGAACCCAAGAAAAGCGAGAGCTGATTAAAGTACATTAAAATGTTCAGCTAAAAGGACAACTGAAGCCTGAAAGCCTGAAAACCACTGGCATTACTGCAGGCCCCTGAAGCATGTACAAACCTCTCTCAGTCACTGAGTGACTGAGAGCAAATGGCAGATAATGATCAGTGTTGATAAATGCAAAATGGGGAACATGAAGAGTCATCCTACCTTTACATATATAGTGATGGGTTCTGAATTAGCTTTTCCCCTCAGGATAGAGTTCTTGGAGCGATGACAGACACTTCTATGAAAACATTAATTCACTGCTCTGCAGAGATTAAGATGAAAAAGAAATATTAGGATCATTGTGGGAAACAAAGAACAAAACAAAAAAGTCACCATGCCACCACAAGTACTCACGATGTACCCACCTGCAGCTCCCTGAGAGCACCTCTCATCCCTCCCCTGCCAGCCCCAGCACAAAGCACTGACAATAAAATTTAAATACATAGAGAGAAGAGTGACATTGCTGGTCAAAAATAGGGAAATACTTGTTTGTATGAGAAGGACAACACAGAGCAGATTTCAGGCTAGAAAAAAGACAAACGAGACTTGTGACAGCCAAGTTAAAAAACAAACCTCCTTTTTTATGTACTGGGTGGATGTTCCCAAGAAGAAAAACAGAGGATCAGTTTTCTAAGAGGAGCACTTAGAAACCTACATCAGTAAAAAGAAATGTAACTGGGTCTCCCAAAAGAAATGTACACTTTCCAAAACAGGCTCTATATTCCTCTTGAATACTTCCTATTGCAGTATTGTTCATATATCTGCAATAGGGTAAATCCCTACCCACACAGACAAATACCTGTGCACTTCTCATAGGAGAGCTATGATTGAGTACGCAGGAAAAAATGTGTTACTTGTATTTTATCTGTGTTTTCTTACACATCTTTTATGAATCACTGAAGTTAGTTTTAAAAGGCAATTAGACACATAAAGATGAAACCATTCTTACCAGCAGAATTCAAGCTAAATTCCTAATTACTGAGGGAGGGAACAGTCCTGCTTTTGACACTGGAGATGCCAAAGACATGGGGAACACTGCTTTGAACATCATTTATTTCTCAGCCCAGTGCTGAGGGTGGAAGTACATCACAGGCCCTGCACTGATGGTCTTCAAAGGGAACCTTGAGCCCAAATATATTTAGTAAAGTACATGAGATAGTCCTCCTTTAGAGTATTTTTCATCATCATTTCCACTCTCTTGCTCTACTCATTATATTTCTACTACACCAGGAAAAAGAGAATGTGGATACAAAGATATCCCACTGTCTGCTCAGTATCATACACAGGATTCAATCTGCTCGATGCCAGAGCCATCAAAAGTCATAGAAAACACATCTTCACAGAGGAGAGAATCATTTTATGAGTCACAGCCCCATCTCACCTTCCAAAATAAAGAAACTGATGAAGAGCTAAAGCTAAACAAAATCAAAACACAGCTTTTTGTCTTTCCCCTTGGCAGTGTCAGGAATTTCTCCTCTGCTTTCCCATGTCCTGCAAAGCGCAGTCCCTTGTCTGGGTGCCAGCCCTTTATCTACCCTTGCTGCCTGATTTAGTTGAGTAGAACAGGCAGCTTTAGGTAGCTCAGGTGACATTTAGGGTCAGGAAGCCTGCTTTGTGTGGTGTGCCTCTCGCAGAGTTTTCCCTCTGCAGCACCAGAGGAGCGGGCAGATGGTCGGCTCTGCTGTGACGCATTAACCAGCAGCGCTCAGTCCCAGTGCCAGCCACAACAACATGCTCAGGGTTTATTCTTTTCACCATTTTTTATTGATCACTCCAGATTTCTGGCTTGTAATACCCAGTATTGGAATAGCAGAGAAGAGCAGATGACTAAAACCATCCGAATGGCACTGAGAGAGATCTGCGTGAAGCTGGCCTTACTGCTCTTCCAAAACAATGTGCACAACATTTCTCAGTGTGTGCCCATTTGCTGTATTATTTCCTCTCTTCTCTCTTGAATAAGAGAGATTTAAATGAGATCCAGGTGTCAATTCCAACAAAGTCACTAAGTCTGAAAAATCAGAGCAATGAGTAAAGAAACACAAGGACACTAAAAACAGACTAGGACACGTTCGAGCAGGGTTTTTGTTGCTGCTAACATGAGCAAGGGTAACAACTCCCCATGTCCCTGGCTGCCACAGTGTGAATGAAGACCAAGGAGGAGAATTAAATACTTTTGCACAAAGAAGAGATGACACCAGCAGAGCTTCCTCTGTGCAAATTCACACCACCCAGAACCAGGGCTGGCCCTCAGACACGGTTCTTTTCCTCTCACATGGGGTGACATCTGTCTAGTTGACTTCTCACAGCCTCTTGTGGTTTCCCTGTGTTTTGTGGCAGCTCAGGGATCTTGGGGACAATGACTGTGACCCACAGGGTGAGAGGAGCACTGTCTCCCCCAGGTAGCAGCAGCAGTGTCTGGGTTAGCAGCTGCCAGTGGGGAGGTGAGAAGGTTCCACCCTCTCCAGGACAGCACTGTGCGGATGCTGATGTCTCCTGAGCTGCTCAGCAATGCAGGACTGGCTTGTCCTTCAAGTGCCACAGTCCTGATTTCATCTCAGTCAGGCACGAGGATCTCAGTGGTTATTCAGGAGCACACATTGCTTGGCTCCACTGCTTTGAGCAGACAGAAGGGTTTTTGTCATATGATGAACTGTGATGCAGAAAATCCCCCAAAGCTTCTACTTGCCTGCATCAGACTTTCCCAGATGGCTCAGGGTTGAAGTGGCAGAGGAGTGACTGGAGCTGGTGTCTCAGACAGACCCTGGCTGTCAGGACAGACGTGTGACATTGAGCTACGAGGAGCTCCAAACATCTCCCAGAGCTCCCTGGCTGCCTGCAGCATTGTCCGGCCTGGTCACCTGCTCAGGGACAGCGTGGCAGAGAGTGACAGCTCAGGTGAGGCTGCTTTGGTCAGGCCCCTGACCCATGAGGGCAGCTCTGCTCTGGGAAGGGCTGGGATGCAGCAGCCACAGATCCACAGGGAGAACAGGCTGAGGCAGTGGGTGTTCCTAAGGAGGATGAATTCCCACTGAGGCGTTCTCAATATGAGTCTGCCCCAATTAGGAAGCTAATTTTCTGTCTGAAAGGGCCCTCAGAAATCAATACAGATTCCAGACCATTTCTTCTTGGGCTCTGCTCAGGAAGGCTGGGCTTTCAGCAGGCAGTCACACAGCATGGCAGGTAACACATTCATTTATGGGTATCTTTATGCTGGGTAATTTCCAAGCCAGTCTCCAAAGTGCATGACAGACATTTCCAGGCACACAACCCCTGCCTTTGCTGGATATAACATGGTTAACATGACTCAGCAACATCCTTCAGGAACAGCAATATGAATTTCCCTGAAGAAATCCTCTAAGAGCAAACAGCTCATGTTTATGGATTCAGAATGCTTTAAACTCGCCCAGCAATTCCTCTGTTGGCCACCTCTTCAGTGTTTCCTTGAGAACATGCACCAACGCTGGATCTTTGACAGTCATTTCCATGGCCTGACCAGCCTGGAGGAGCATCCAGAAGAGGATTTCATTATTTCATCTGGAGACAGGACCTCAAAATCTGGCGTCAGATCCCGTTGGCATAGTGAGCTGGCACCAAAACCCAACTTTTCTGATTTGACAAGTGTGCATCAAACTCTGTGGCTGCATGTGACTGTAGGTGGTAGGAGGTATAGATGTCATTTAAACTCTCCAGAACTGGTCTGTTGGCCACATTCATCTCAAAAACTCAACAATAATTGAAATTATGGAACTTTGGCATTCCAAAAACAGCTGCAAATGTTTCTTTATCTTTATCATAATCCCATTCAGATGTTATCCAAGTTGTTGGTGTTTCAATCCAAATTGCTAACAAGCCTGAGAATGGTTTTAATAATGCAACACAAGTATCATCTTGGCATTTTGTGGGGAAGGAAAACAGAAGAACGTGTCAGGCTTGATATGCCTCAGTTTAACCAGAGCTCTCTTGTGGAAAAGATGAAGTGAACTGTTGCTGTTTTGTGTCAGGAAATGGCACTGGATTTGAACAAGGAATGAACTTTGGGTGTCAAGCAGTCAAACAGCTCAAACCTCCTGGAAGTCATTAACAACGCCGTTCTTTGGGTTCCTTCATCAGGAACTCACTGAATGCCTCGAGTTCTTCCAAGAAGAATTCCCAAGACTTGAATGAGAATCCCTGTGTGACAGAAGCTCAGCACTGGAACTCCCTGACTCGCTGCTCCGTGGTGGGAGGTGACAGCGTGTCCACTCACGGGGCCTTCCTCAGTGGCCAGGGCTGCCTGAAAGGATTTCAGGTTCTGGGAAGAACTTTGTGAGACTCACTGCCGGCTGAGGTGAAGATTCTTTCTCTCACTGTCAGAAGAAATGTTCCATTTGTTTCATCCATTCAGGACTGTCTGCAATACAATTTTTCCAACACGTTGGTTGAGGCAGATGCAGTCAAGATGATCACCACCTTTGCAGAGATGCACTCAGATCTGTGGATCTTCTCTCAAAATGCTGCTGCTCCCTGCTGTCTGACAGAAAGGCAAGGGACTGATCCTGCCAGATGGTTCATGGAGTACTTGAGTGCCTAAGGACTCCACAGATCTTGTGGGTAACAGTTCTCCTCTCTGACACAATGAAGAGTATGTTCACTTCATTGGAGAGTGCTGGAAAGTTAATTTCCTTGTAACAATGCTGCTGGCAGGGGCTGAGCCCTTGAGGAGGTGGCACTGGTGCTTCTCACCATGAACTCCACAGAGAGGATAGTCTCTCGCACATTGATTAGGAAATAACAAAGCTCAGAGACACAAAGTTCTTTAATGTCCCAGCTACTGCACTGATCTTCTTCCTGCCATGAGATCAGATGACATGAATGTGATATGATTCCTTTTGGAGCAGGAGCCCTCTGATATAAATTCATTTATGTGAAATCTTTTGTCTAGTCCCAGCTTTTTAATCTCAAATTCTGGGTGAGAAGTTGAGCCCAGGTCCTGTACTTTCAGGGATTTTGCTTCACAGGGAGGTTGTCCTGAAGCTGGTGACCTCTTTTCCTCCAGGAAAAGCCTCACAATCTGTGGTGCTCGGGTTCAGAGCAATCCTGGGACACACAGCACATCTGTGGAGTGGGAGAAAAGATCCAAAGTGTCCCACAATGCACAGAAGCAGCTCTATCATTGTCAGCAGCACTGCTGAGGAGTGACAGATTGGCTGGTGGAGAAACACCAGGGACAAAAATGACAGGAAAAGGTGTGTTAGAACAGGAGGTGTTGATGGTACTGATGTCAGTGGTCATCCAGATCACAGTGCCCACCTCCCTGCAGCTTCTCAGACACCAGGACGGCAGATACAGAACAAGTAGATGTGCCACAGAAACGTGACGGGGCAGCAAGACAGCTCCCTGTCAGCTCCTGGCCAGCACAGAAGGGAACATGCAAAGCCAGCACGTTTTTCTCACCTAAAAAAAGCCCAGCAGGCATGAGGAGGACTTGACAGCTGTCATCCTCTGCATTATTCCAGGGAATCCTGGAAAGGTTGGCTGAACACGTCGTGTCTTGGTGCTTGCATGCTGGGTGGGCTCCTCGCACATACCCGCCCTCGTGAGGACGTGGGTGCAGGAGTGCCACTGAAACCACTTTGGGTTTAGTTTTGCTTTAAAGTCCAAGACTCTCCTTTCCTGGAAGGGCTCACATTGGAATGTCCTTGGCACAGTGGCACATCCCAGCTGAGCTCCTCCCCTGTCCCTTCTCTGCACAGGCAGCAGCGGGCTTGTTGAACAAACAAACGTGCATAAACAGGATGAAGACCAAAAGATGAGAGGAATCTGTTGACTGATGAGAGTACAGATCCTCAGTTACAGGCCATCCAGGTAGAGCTCTCTAAGTGAACCAAGCACTGACTCTTCTGAAGGAAAGATTTTTCATAAAAGCTGAGTTAGGCCAGACAGATCTCTGGGGCGGAGGATGCAGGCTGGAGGGGAGTAAGCAGACAGAAAAGATGACAGCAGAGAAGATTGGAAAAGAGAAAAATCCCTTGGAGAACTTCTTCCCTGTCACCTGGAATGACTGAGGTCCTCTCAAGAGAAGGAGCTCTCTGCTTTGCAGGAAGGAGGCTGTAAGAGGTTGTGAGTGGAAGTGATGCCAAGTGACTGCCTCATGAATCTCATGTTGAGAGAGGAGCAGTGGGAGATCACTTCACCATCAGCACAGAACAGAAAGACTCTGTCTCCTGAATTAATAACCTGAAGTAACTGTTCTGCTTCAGGCAGCCACAGGAAAATGCAAAATTCAGACACAGGTTGCATTTTCTGCATTTTCATATTATTTCAGATGAAATTCAAAATCAGAGAAGCAGGACAAGACATAGAACTATGCAAACACTGCATGTGGACTTGCCTTTCCCCACACTAGGTGCACTTAAAAAAAGGCACAGAGCAGGTATTCAGTTAAACAATGGAATAAGACAAGAGAGTTCTTTGGTAGATATGAACAGGGCCCCAAAAAAGTAGTAATTGACTATGCCTCCCACAGCAAACTCATCCAGCCTTTGTGTCTCATCAGGAAAAGAATTTACAGGAGAGCAAAACTCACGTCTCATTGAGCTTTTCATCATTTCCTTGAAAGGTTATCCTGCTGGCAAAGCCACTCTTATCCCAGCTCTGTGGGAAGAGAAGCCAAAGCACTCCCTGTGACACCAGCCACACAGTCAGGTGTTCCTCCCTCCTGTTCCTTTCTCCTTCCTTAGGAGAATAAAGGACACCAGCTGGGCCCCCAGGCCCTCCAGGCTCAGCTCCCAGAGCCCTCCTGTCCCTCTGAACGTGTCCCCTTGCAATGGACACACAACCCAGATGCTCCCACAGGGATATGTGCACCCCCCTGGCTCCCTGCTCTTTCCAAAATCATTGCACTGGTGCCTGCAGTCGTGGGCAACAGGTAGAGCGTGAATATACAGAGCTGAGTACATCACCTGAACCCCCTGAACCATCAAGCAAACCCCCAAAACCTTCAAGCAGATCCCCAACCCCTCCTGCAGGGCTGCACTCCAGCTTCTTGCTCCCCTCTCTGTAGGTACATCCAGGATTACCCTGGCCCAGGAGCAGAACCCAGCATTTGTCCTTGTTTCATTTCAAGTGGCTGGTGACACACTCAAATCTACCAAGGTCTCTTTTTTTAAGGACCCTCCATTCTCAAGGGACTCAGGGTCTCCTCCTGATTTAGGATCACCAGAAGCAAACTTCCTTAAGTGTGTCCAGGTCATTGACACAAACATCCAAGAGAACTGGCCCTCCACCTGTGCCCCACAGCCCGATGTTACCGCATGGACTGCAGCTCTTTGAGCCCAGCTATTCCCCCAGGGAAGCAGGGATGAAGCCACACCACAGTGGTGAGCTGCAGACACTGTCACAGCACTGCCCTGGTGTGCACAGAGCACCAGTGGGGGTCCAGCAGGGTTGAATCAGGGCAATAAACACCTGAGCAGGTGTGTTGGACATTAATATTTCAAGTGTGAGTTAAATGAATTGCAGTTAATGAATCATTAGTTAGAGCTCTTTGCTGCCTCAGTTTGTGGGTCAGGTTTACATCATCTAATTCTTCCAAACTCAAATCATTCCATCATTCTCTCATCATAGACACTGCTGCTTTGAGAAAATGAGGCAAAATCCCTTCTAAACCCTGCTGTATCTCAGAACAACACCCCTGCTCTCTCTCACTTGCATTCCCTTTTGGAAGAGTGTGCCAGTTGCCTGATACCAAATTGACTAAGAGGAGTGAGATAAGCAGCTGTTTGCTGTTGATAGATGCAATATTGCACACACAGCCACTGTGAGCAATTAAAAGCTTTATTTATTGCTATCTCTGTAGTGTGGTTTAAGAACTCAAAAGGTCAGCTACGGTGGCAACAACGAATAGCACATATTAATTAGATGTAATTATAAAGATGAATTCCAAGACAAAATATGAGCTGGGATCAGCCTGGTCACCAAGAGGACACTCAAATATTTGATGAAAGTGAGACTGCATATCTGGTTTGATAAGCTGGACTGTAGGCTTTATCACACATGTGCTCTCACAGTGAGGAGAGAGGTATTAATATAAGTGAAGCCTGTAGCAGTCTCTATGGTTACAGCTAACATTTTCTAATATAAGCCATTGTCTTCAGATGCTTAACTTTCCATGTTTCAACTGCTTAGGCTGAAATTTTCCATCACTGCTCATTGTTTCCAGGTGAATTCTCTAGCAATCAGGTTAGCAAATGTACTGGAGAATTCGAGCAGATTCTCATGCTGAAACAGCAATTGGAATTTGGGCAGGGCCTCAATCTTATCATCTGTTCCCATCCCCTCCAATTTACCCCATGGCCTGGTGACTTTCAAAGACTCAGCAGATCCCGCTGGAGGTTTTGTGCTGGAATTCCCAACGGTGGTGCACATCTCCTGGAGGCGCCTCAGTCCCTGCTGGGCACTGCCCCGTGCTCCCAGAACCCCTGTCCTGAGCACTGCCCCCAAGTCCTGCAGAGCTCAGACTCTCAGGGCTGCACCCAGGGGCTCAGGAAACTTGAGCCAGGCCGAGTTTTGCACCTGCAGCTCCTCAGCTGAGCATGTTAGGAACACCTGTGCCCGCCCTGCTGCAATGGGGGCAGGCTCTATGCCAGCCCCAGGGGCACCAACCCTGCGAGGTGGATCCCAGCGCCCCGAGTGAGAACAGCCACCCTGCAGGGCTCCAGTTTCTAATAGCAGCCCCCAACGCTAGGCTGTGCAAGAATTTGAAAACACGAACTGAATATATTTTCTTTGTGGAAAAGAGGCATCCAAGCCTGTCCAACTCCCACCAGCACACAGACAGGCAGGCATCCTGTGCCATCACCTCCCTGTGTGGTGGATTGTGTTCATCTAAACTGTGGCACAGGTGGGAAAATTAATTCTGTGAGCTGTGCCTTGGCTCAGAGGAGCCAAGAGGTTCTCACACATACCCACAGAGGTTCTGTAGCCAAGCTGAACAAGAACAAGCAACAGCTTGTTCTTTCTGCTGTGTCTTTACCACCCTGCCACTCTTTACATCTTCATTCAGCACTTTTTCTATTTTCCAGAGTTTGGGCCATGGTTTGCTGAGTTCAAACTCTGCAAATCACAGAATCATTAAGGCTGGAAAAGACCACCAAGATCATCAAGGCCAACCTTTTACCAAATCCCCCCATGCCCCAAAAACCATTGGGAAGTGCCACCTTTACTTGTTTTCTGAACACTTCCAGGGATGGTGACACCACCACTTTCCTGGGCAGACTGTGCATAATAACATTTTCAGTAAAGAAATTTTCCCCGGTGTACAGTGGATGTGATAAACATTAAAAAAAATTACAATTGGCAACCTTAAAAACCAACCAACTTTTAAAAAAATTCCTAATACACAGAAATACCCCTAGATGTTCCTGATTTCCTAATTAATTTTTGCCAACTTTAACCTCTTGAAAGTAATGTCTGCTTGCTGCTCTTTGCCTGCAGGTGTGCTGTGGCTCTCCGTGGTGTCCGAGGTGTTGTACATCATGCTGTTGGTCGTCGGGTTCAGCCTCATGTGCCTCGAGCTCTTTCATTCAAGCAGTGTCATAGATGGGCTCAAGTTAAATGCCTTTGCTGCTGTCTTCACTGTGCTTTCAGGTATGAACTTCCCCTTTTACCACCACAAAGCAAAATTCTACAACTCTGAAAGAATAAAAAAAACGGAGGCTCCAAGACTTTCTTATCCCCATTTAGCTATCGCAATTTTTCACTGTAATTTTTTGTTCCTTTGGCACAAAGACTGCATGATAAATTCGCCTCTTGCCAGGGAGAAGTGAATATCCTCGTTCCTGATTTCTCAGCAGCAATGCAGTAATTATCCTTCCCCAGCCCGCACAGCCATTACCACAGCTCCAGCCTCAGCTCCATTTGCAGCATCATCACACTCCTTTTCCAGAGGAAAATTAAAAACATCTAACGCTGAAAAGTCTTTTTTCTTACTTAATCCTGAAAGTAAGTGAAGGCTGGAAAACCAAAGAAAGGAGCTGATCTTGTTAATTAACAAAATCGAGAATGAAAAGGGTTCTAATGATGGCACAGAGGAGCAGCCCCAAGAGTGGCCTGGGACACGTACCTCTCTCAGAACAAGTGTTTTGGGCTATTTTGGTGCTCAGGCTGTGCTTGGGGCCTCTCACCATATAAACTTGAGGAATTCGCTACTCTGAAAGGAGTCCAACCATGTGGTTAGGTGCCCCTTGACTTCTTTGAGGCTTTTTCTGGCTAAACCCCCCCTTTCCAGGATTTATACAAGCAGACAGGGTGCTCGTGTGAGCACTCCTGCATGGAGCTCTCTGGCAGAAAGAATTTCTGCAATAGAAGGGAATTTTGTTCTTCCAGCATTTCAGGCTGGAAGGCATTACAACAGGCAGTGTACATTCTGGGAAGGACTTTGTATCTTCAGGGATAGCTGCAAATGGTGAAATAATAACAAAAAGGAAAGGTCAGATGTAGAGCTGAGTGACAAAAAAATCTGGTAAGAACTGCCAAAGCATATTTTTTCAGCTTTGGATATAATTTGGAATGTAAAAAAAAAATCAGTTCCATTTTCAAAATCAAACTATGTGGAATTCTTCAGCATTCAATCAGTTACTTCCATGCTGTTCCTCTCTCCCTTCACCATTAACTGCAGTTTTAAAGTTTTGTAGGAATGATGAAGTTTTCTTTCCTACACAACTTTCTATTTTTATTTTGGCCTTCCCTCTTTCTAAGTACTTTGCCAAGATAGTCCAAATATAAACTTCAAAATTTAACAGGGAAAAATGATAGAGGAATTGAAACAAGGATAAAACCCCAAACCCCGGTTCACTGCTAGCTGTTATTTTCAATGACAGGGATATCAGAGGAAAGAAGAAAACTATATTTATTTAAGCTTAGCATATTTATAATGACATAGCTTAATAGAAATTAGGTAATGAAGAGGACTTTCCATTGGAGCATAACACTCCTCATTAAATTCATGCTTGAGTTCCCCCATTAAAATGCAATGAGATCTCCATATTCTTATAGCTCAACATCTAAAGGTTAGGAAAAAATATCCCAGCAGTGTGGTCAGTTATTGCTGTTCCTTGAGCCACTGAGAAATACCCCACAACATCACAATTTTGGTATCCCTCTTAACCTTACACAAACTAAAAAATGTACATATGTATCTCATGTAATTTTTATAATAAAACATTTTAATTCATGTGATAAATTCCATAAATAGCATTTCTAGTCAAAAATATGGGAAAATGCTTTAAAATACATTGTCTTTTCCAAATTTCCTTCATCTTCAGTTTTCCAAAGTTCCTTTATTTCTCCATTACTGACACCTCCAAGCAGCTGTGGTCCTGCAGGGCTCAGGATCTCAAGCCAGCTATGAATGATCTGTGTTTCTGCACTGCCAACCACTCCAGCACACCACATCACCATGGTTTGTGTTTCTGCACTGCCAACCACTCCAGCACAGCACATCACCATGGTTTTCCATCTGCAAACACCTCGTGCCCCGGAGCCCACGTGGGCACAGGCACTGCGCCCTTCCTGCCCGGCCTCAAGCAAGCAGCTGGGGGGAAGAGATGATCCTGAGCATCGAGCATTTGTTGATTTGTGTTACAGGCAGCTCGGTTTACGTCATTAAGGGTACAGCAGAAAGGACAAGAGGGTTTCCCCATGGAGAGCTTGGCAAGGCACAGCTAAATTGACCACACCAAAAGTGAATGAAGCAGCACAACAGAGGATTTGCATTATTCTGCTTTAGCTTGGAAGCTGCCAGGTGCAGATCCAGCCCCACCCTGCCTTGCCATTAAACAGATAAAACAAAGAACATTTCCAGTGTTTGCTGGTGGCCTTCTCCTCACCTGGCTGAGTGTCACCTCAGCCTCCCACACAGGCGCAGGGCTGAAGGTGGCTGAAACCCTGTGCAAGGTTTGACAGAACCGAGCAGCTCAGCTCTGCTGAGGCTCCTCCTGGCTGTGTCAAACCTCCTGCTGCCTCTGAGTGACTATGACAGGTCTCAGGGCAGGCTGTAATATTTTATTAGGATTGAAAAATTACTGACAGGACATATAGAAACAGCAAACTCCAAACTTAAGATCAAAGCACAGCTGTCAGCTGAAGAAAAATCCCCTGATTTAAAAAGTTCAGCAAGCTCCCGGTGCATTCTGGAAATTAAATACAACCAGAAAAAAAGCAAGGTGTGCAGCACTTTGCTGTGCTCCCATTAGGCCACCCACCCTGCTCAAATCTCATTTCTCCTGGAGTGAATTGCTCTTTCCACCTCCTATCTTTGCAGTGTGTCACTCTAACACGAGGCAGCAGCTGAGCAAATCACCCCAGCTCCCTGTAACACAATGTCTTCCCTCAGCCTCTGCAGTTGTTTGTATCAAATCTGACATTTGTCTTGCTGGAGGTCCTGCTCAACATGCCCACAACACAAACATTCCCCAGCTTCCCTCCCCCAGAACTGCCCTGAATCATCCACATGTCTGGGGCTAATGGAGTGGTTTAAGTTCTGAGAGTAAGATGGAAAAAAGAGCCAAAAATTAGGTGTGGTTGGGGAAGGGAAATCAGGATCTTCCATGTACAGGAAGGGCAACCATGGAAAAAATTAAGTGGTGAGAGAGAACCGTGAGTGAATGGTCAAAGTGTAACACACAGAGCTCACTGCACCCACCATAGCAGAATATTGGTGTTTCTAAGTGCCACTGCAGCACAAAAGGCTTTTGCACACAGCTTTTGCACATCTGTAGGTCCAAGAACTGTTTGGGATATAGAGATCAGCCCCACCTCCTCAGCCTGAACCCACACTTCCCAGAGCTCATTGGGGATCATCACCCCGCACTGCCCGGGTGCCATGGCAGGAACATCCCAAATTACTGTAGTTAGAAAATTCTCCAAGCCTCAGAGCTGCTCCTGACTAGCACTGCAAGCAGTGAGGTTTGGTTCTCATCAAAAGGATGTTTAAAAATAAACTTCAGGTGGGTTTTTTGTTTAAACTGCAGGACCACACTGGCCAGCTAAAGGCAGAGCCACTCAGGCCATCCTGTGATTTACTGCAGCCTTGTTCTTTAACATCACAGAGCCTGAAAGTCTAACGTGTTGTCTAATCCTCACCCAGCTGCAGCTCTCTCAGAGAGCTCTGAGAGTGTCACAAAAGCACCACCAAAAGTATCCCAAGGGTGTCCTCTCACCACACATCATCAGGAGAACCAAGCTCACTTCACTTCCTGGTGCAACTTCCACGTGTTTTATGAGTGTTCAAATTCATAAATCTTAGCAATTGCTGGGACATGGTTGTGTGGAATGAATGCATTGAGCCTGCACTGCCTGCAGAGCCTCTCTCCTCATTGTCTCACCTGAGGCCTGTCTGTGATGGGCTGTGAGATGGCTGTGGGTGGCACACCCTGCTTTGCAGCAGCAGGGCTGGTAGGGATGCTCATTTGTGCAACATTTTCTTCAACGATTTTCTTTCTTCAACTCCTCTTTTAATTGAGAATGCAGAATGATGTAAAATAATGAGCTCTCAGTCACATCTTTCCTCTGCCCATGCAGCTCCCTCCTCCACAGTAGAACAGGAGGCATAAAAGTACAACAAAGACTTTTTTGGAGCTCTCGAAGCACTTCCAGCAGTAGCTCCCTCAAGAATGATAAAAAACGTTGGCACAATTATTCCTGTTCTAATCCCTGCTTCCCAGGTCTCTTGGGGATGGTGGCACACATGATGTACACTCAAGTTTTCCAAGTGACAGTCAGCCTTGGACCTGAGGATTGGCGACCACATTCCTGGGACTATGGATGGTCCTTCTGGTAAGTGCCACCCCACGTTCATCTCTTTTCCCTTTGGAGCTGTTCCATCAGCCCGTTGGGACACTGCACATGTCACCTCCAATCGCCAGGAACGTGCCTGTGGATTTCCAGCTGCCAAACCTGCAGGAGCACGAGCCCCCAGGGCCCTGCAGATTTGAGGTGTGGGGGACAGTCCTGGGGGGCTGTGCAGTGGCAGCTGTGCTATCAGCAGGTACAGAGCATTTGTAAATAAACAGCACCCACAATTACCAACACAGATTGAGCACTCTCATTAAAGTTCAATTTAGGAACGTAATTGCCATGGCATTTCTGAGACTTTTACTTTTTTTTTTTTCTTCTTCTTTTGTTTTTAATTAATGTCTCCGTTGAACCTTACGGTGCAGCTTTGAACACAACTGCAGAGGAAGGTGCAGTGCTCCTGGCACGATGAGACTTCCCTGTGGATCATGGGGAGAAGGCTTGGGAAAATGGACATGGCATATTTTTGGGGTTTTTTTACCTTTCCCATTTATCTTCTAAAATCACATAAAACTAATTTGGCAAAGACACAGCAACTGTGTTATATTGCTTGCAAGTTTATAAGAAGCTTAGCAAGAGCAGGAGGCTGTGGAGAATAAAAATACCTGCAAACAACATCCCCAGTCCTCCAGAGGCATCACTCTTTGGATAGGGAAAATACTTTCTACTTGTCATTTCTAAATATAGTACATTATTTTTCTTTCCATCTCAAAACAAAGACAACAATCTTTGCTAACACCGATAAATAAATACTTCTTATGCACAGCACTGCAGGGAATTATTAGTCTTTCCTTCTCACCTCTTTCTACTGGGTTTCATAGGAGGAGTTACTACCATTTTAGCAACATGTTACAAAATACAAATCACATTATATTTAAGATACAGCTTATTTGGTGTCTCAATAATGAATATTTATTGCATGTGATGATGGACTTATAAATACATTGCATTCACATATTTATAATATTTATATTGATATTCATAACAACTCTGTCACCATAATTGTATAATTTTCAATAGATTTAAATAATAAGGCGTATTTGTCTTCAGTAATCTATTTTGTAATTTACTGCAATACTCAAACTTCGAAACGTTGTTAAATATATTGCATGATAAACACTCATTAGATTATTCTCCTTCATCTTGTGCAAGCCAAGAGCCCCTGTGGCTCCGAGTGGGCACCAGGGACCCTCAGGGCATCCTGAGCTCTCCTTGGGTCCACTCATCCCACCCACACTCCCTGCTGGGAGCTGTGTCCCATGGAGAGGGAGCTGTGTCCCATGAGAGATGGGTTTGGGAATTGTATCCCATGGCAGATAGAGCTGGCAGCTGTTTTCTGTGACTCTACTTCCCGTCTATCAAAAGGGAATGATTTAAAACACCCTCCCCAAAATGAGGAAGGTCTGCTCAGACGTCTCAGGGTGGTGTTTGTTATCCTACCCCATTGCCAAGCCATTGGCAGAGCCTGGAGGTTGTTCTGGGCTCTGGCACGAGTCAGGAGTGGGCCAGGGCATTCTCCAGGCAGGGGATTTCAGTGCCTCTGAGGATCAGAGGATGTTCCAGTTCAGACTCACTAAAGAAAATAAATATAAAAATTCTGAGCTGTTTGTGTCATGGAGGAAGGTGAGAGCCCAGCCCTGAGCTCAGCTACAGGAGGCTCTATGAGTACACTCCCAGCACATCTGGGGCACAGCTGGCGTGGAGCATTAACAACACTGCTGTTAAAGAGGCCTGCACCTAAGGCAGGTGGAACTCCTAAGGTAGGACAACCACTCTTTACAAGTCAAAATAAATAGCATTTAACCAAGGTCCATAAAAACTAAAATACATCTATCCTAATTGCCTAATTACTATGATTTCCCAAACGTCAGGCACTGAGATTTCATTCTGTATTTCCTTCTCTGGACCTTTCAGCACTTCTGATTTCCTTAGAAACCATCAGAAACATCCAAGGGAAAATTCTCCTTCAAGCACCATTATCCATGCACCTCCCAGGCACAGTGAGGCATGTGGTTTTGGTTGGCTTCTTCTTGTATGCTGCTTGGGAGCCCAGCTGGAGATGTCTGCAGCTGCTGGAGCTCTTCCCCACACTCCACGTGGGAGGCAGACTCCTGCCAAGCCAGGAAGATGCTGTGCCTGGACACTCACACCTAGCACAAGCTCTCTTCCCACTTCTCCTCCCAGCCATGGGAAACTTCAGGGAACTTTCTCACCCCAGGGGTCACTACACTTCCCTCTCATTTGATTGCATCTGGCAAACAGGTTCAAAAATGACAGGGAAAGGGCTGCCTCCACACATCTCATTGCCTCAGGAGTCCCTGCAGGACTTGTTATAAGCTGAATTTTGAAATCATTGAAATTAGTCGTTTCTGTTTACTTGAGCCATTTTTCCCCAGATTTTTCAGTCCATGAATATGTGCTCTTTTTCAAGTTTTGTCTAATTTGAAATGAGAAACTGCTTCCTTGTCTGCAGGTCCTTTGCAGAATGGGAAAATAGCTCATGCTGAGGGCTGTGTTGACAATGAGTATTTATAAGATAATGCTACTGGGGCTGGATTCTTTCTGCTCTGCATAATTCAGATCAATTTGCTATAGAAAAAGTGCAAAAATGAGCAGGTAAAGTGTGTCACCATCACAGGTGATGGAGTTAATTCAGCATATTTAGGCAGCCACTGTGAACTATGGGTAGACAGAGTTGTTGGGCTGAGCGTGAAGCCAAGGGGAGCTGGAAGGCAGAGAAGCTCTGCAGACAAAAGGAGAAATTCAGGGCCTTTTTCTACAGCCTCATTTCATGCTAACAAAGCATCTCAACTCCCTTGGGCCATGAGTCCCTCACCAGCCCCACCTGAATTTGAGGTCAGGGAGGGAAAAAGAAGCTGGGGGGCAGCCCTGTCCACAAGCAGGGAACAGAGCAGCTCCCAGCTGGCACTGCTTGCCAGGAGACCCAGGACAACACTTGCTGCTGTTCCAGCCTGGCACAGGACCAGTCTTTTTTTTTCTTCCACTCCCCTTCTCCCTCTGCCTCCCTGTGCTTGGTACATGCAGGTGTCCTGCCCCTGGCTGGCCAAGGGAGTCTGGCACTGTCTTCACGCTGGGGGGGTCAGTCAGGAGTCTCCAGGTTGGGTGACTCCACAAAATGGAAGTGTTGTCTATTCTGGTCAGGCTTTCAGAGACCAGACACAAGCCAGGAATGCCAGAGGTGTCCATGAACCAGGAAAGAAGGAAACAGAGTGGTTTGATGAAGACACAAAAACCAGATTAGAAACCGTCCCTGCAGTGGCATTGTGCAGGTAGTGTCCCACAGATGCTGAAAAACTGCTCCAAAGGACTCTCTGGGGCACTGCTCCTTACAGGAGCGTGTGGATTTTAGCACTTCTCTGCCAGCTCTCAGGCATTTCAGAGGGAGATCAGGAGGTGTTTGGCCCTGGTGCCAGAGTGTTCACCTCAGCACAGGGATCTCCATGTGCCCCCAGCCTCCTGCCTGCCTGAGCACGAGCCACAGGTCTTTTGAGATAAGAAGAGCAGAGCGGGTTTGTCACCTCCGCCTTCCCTGCCGGGTCCCAGCCTGTGTGTTTGTGTTGGAACCCAGGGGGTTCCTGTGATGCCTTTGGCCGACCCAAAACCTGCTCAGGAGGCTTTTCAGCCTTGCCAGAGGTGTCAGGGAACCTGGAATGATACTAAAAATGCCTGTGGCTCTGATTCTAATCCATGGAACAGGTTGTCAACTTTGTATGAAGAAATTCAAGTCACAAAAACTTAGATAGAAAAATAGTAGTAGTTACAAGTAAAAAGAAGAGAATTTGAGTGTATGTCCAGGGGGGTTTAGGGCCCTGTACAGGGGGGTTGGAGATCTGTACAGGGGGGTCTGAGACACAAGATGGAGAATCTTTACACGTGGCGTGTTATCTTTTGTTCTTCTTCATCACCTCCATCTTCTTGGTGCTGCTGGCACTTTTGGATTGGTTTGACACAGATCTGGACATGGTAATGTGAGGGGCATAGATTGGTACTTAACTGTAAACATTTAATACGTAGTTTTTAGTATAAAAGATTACAGCTCACCCGGGGCGGGCACAGTGTGTCTCTGGACGCGTTCTGTGCCAACCCTGGCAGGGCAGAGAAATCTACTTTTGATAAGGAACTGATAAACTGCCTTGAGAACACCAACAAACGACTCCAGACTCCTTCAGCAGCACAGGCCGGAAACCTGGACTGTTCTACATATTGTGGGGTCTCCTGGGGTAAAGGAGATCCCCACATGTTTGTGTCAGAAATACGACATGAGCTGCTGTGCTAACCCAGCTGTGTCTGCTGGTTTCTCTCTCCACAGTCTGGCGTGGGGCTCCTTCACCTGCTGCATGGCGGCCTCCGTCACCACCCTCAACTCTTACACTAAGACTGTCATTGAGTTCAGACACAAGCGCAAAATCTTTGAGCAGGGCTTTCGAGAAGAGCAGAACTTCCTAGACCAGGAAGCCATCAAGTACTTCAGAGAAAGGTCAGTGCAGTCAGTCACTGGATCAGGGGAGGTTTCCACGGGCCCTGCTGGTTTCAGAGAAGCCGGGCTCTCACCCACTGCAGCACTCGTGGGTGAAGTCTCGGAGACACCTGGGAAAGGCACGTGCAAAAGGTCCTCCTTGATTTGGTTTTTCTTAAAGTTTGTGATTTATTTCTTATTTTGAGATGTGTCCCAGTGCCCACCTTTTCTCCTATACTCATTAAAAGTCCATGCAATATGCACCCAATTCACACAAAGCTGTGCTGCCAATGTAAGCTGATTTTTCCCTCTCTAAAAAGGTAAAATTGTGGCAGTGCACCAAATGTGACATCAATCTTTACTCAGCACATGCAACAGGCACCTCCCAATAACCCCAACAGCTGCTGAGGCATTTTCCAGCCACCTCCAGGCCACTTTGGAGCTGCCATCTCCCATAGCATGCCCACAATCCACCCCTGGCTCCAATCCTCTGGAGCAAATCCACACAAATACAGCAAAACACCCACACGGTGCCACCCACACGGTGCCACCCACCCTGCCACCAGGGTCTCAGGTGCACTGGAGTCCTGGTGGGTGCCAAGGCCCAGAGACACTCTGTCACTCTGTCCAGCAGCTGGCCTCTGTGGTTGCTCCAGGAACTTCCTGCCCTCATTCTTGGGTGAGAAAGTTCAGGCTTTGTTTAAAGCTGTGGATTGTGAAGAACACACAGATCCTGGGCTCACCCAGCAGGGAAGGGGCTCCACAGAGTGATGGACCTTCACAGGATGAAGAGTGGACAAGCAGAGAAAATCCTCACCAAAAGTCTCTGGCCTGAAGTGGTTTAAAGATATTTGGGGGCAGAACATATAAGCAAGGATGCATTGCTGTTTGTCAGAGCAGTGAGGCAGTTTCTCTGTGATGGAAGAGAGTGGTTGGGGAGCTCTGAGGGGACAGAAGGTTTGGAATGATCAGCATTTCAGCAGCAGAGTGGGGAGCTCTCCTGAGAGGACAGAACTAGAGAGCTTCCATGATTAGTGCTTTTCCTTGGTTATCTTGTTGTTTATTCTGTTGTTGCAGTTATCCCCCTGCTAACATCCAAGTTTTCCCTCTACCTTTCTGGAAGGAATAGAGAAATGAGGCAAACAAGCATGATTTTCCTAATTTTGCATTTGGACGTGACAGGCAATTCTAAAAAATTCTCTGTGGGAGAAAAGAAAGCCCAGACACAGTGAAGAGGAAGGGGTCAGTGTGTGCCTCAGGGTAAATCAACACTCAGGGAGGGAAACCAGACGAATTATTGAAGTGAGAATTGCAGATAAGAGCCCAGGAGAATTAAAGGGAACAGTATCTTCAGTTAGATTGGGAAATGCTAAGGAAACTTGTTGAAGTACCACTACTGCCCTTTCTGGAACAGTAAATAGCAAAATACATTAATGGCCACAGGACAGGGATCTCTTTCTCTCACGTGGGCATTGTGGGTTTGATTTGGGCTCCTCTTGCCCTCACAATATGACACAATTCCACCCCCAACAATTCCCTCCTCGGTCACCTCCTCCCAGCCCTTCCACACGCACTTGGCACACTCAGCTCAAGCATGTGGTGTTCCCTAACTTCATGATTATGGCTTTCTTTTTTTATATCGCATTATTTTAATTGTTGTATCTGAATACATAATAGGAAGCCCAGAGACAGTGTTACCATGGGATCATTCTAGAGATTTAAAGCTGTGCAGCAATATACAAAATTTTAAATTTTTGAAGTGGTCATATTCATGCTCAGCTTCACTGCTGTGCCCTGGGAATGCTGTGACTGCAGGGGTCCAGGGACTGTCCATTAGCAACACCCTGTTGCTGCACACTGTGGGTGCCCTCAGTCCCACACAACTTCCCTGAGCTCCCATCTGCCTTTGCACAAACAGAAAATAAAATAAATCCTCTTTCCTTCCTGTGCACATACCCAGGGATACTTCACATTCCCTCCTACTCCTCCACCTCCATGTTCCTTTTCATACCTCATGAATAAAACCCTCCAGCCTTTCTTCCTTCCAGTTGCTTTGCACATATCTTCACCCTCTTTGCCTGTTCCTCTGCCTCAGTGCAGAGCCAGCACCCCCTGGAGCAGACACCCAGGCTGTGTGCTGGACACACCCTGTGCAACAGGCACTTTCCCGTGTGCCTGCTGACAATTAAAGCTCCATCATTATTCCCAACAGCTCCATTTATCATCTGGGACTCAGGGAAGGAAAGTGTCAGCCCCATTTTGCATGATAAAACTTTTTTTGTTGGAATATTATCCTACAGGCCCCTGCTCCCAGGGAAGAAATCTGTTTTTTGAAAGGTACTGACAGTAAAATGCTGCTAATCTTGCACGTGTTTTCTCAGCTATATCATTGTTATCGTGCTTCGTTTTAATTGTATGCAACTGCATATAACAGCAGAAGATTTGCTGGAAATGTGGATGTAAGAGCTGAAATGGTCCCTTGAGAGCACCCAGTTGATCAGCTGAGCTCCTGTCCCCAGCAGAGCAGGAGGTGCAGGGGATGAGCCACATCATCCCATGGTTTGCTGTGCTGATCCCCCCTCCCTTCCCATCCCCTCACCCTCTGGGCCCTGCTGCTCCTTAACTTCAGCCCCCACATCCCGAGGGCAGCGTCTGCTCTGGAGAACGTGGGGAAGGCTTTGACACCCCATGAATGTCTGTGCACGCTCCAGATTCTGCTCCACAGCCTGGTTTGACTCCACCTTAGCCAGCACATGGAGTCAGCCAGCCCTCAGCCACTCACACAGGAGCACATCCAAATGCTCTGCCTCCCTGAACCCCAAGGCTCTGCCTCTCACCAGCCAAGCATCTCACTGTTCCTGCTGCTGGGAAAACAAAGATCAGAGATTCATGGTGTTACGTACAATTATGTCCTATCCAGGCCTGAGATACTTTGAAAAGTCCAGACAAAACAGACTCTGTGGTTCACAATATAAAATCAAAAGATCCCAGAGCTCTTCAGATATAATAGGTACAATAGCCCTCAAGGTAACTCTAAGAAAACCAGGTCAATTATACAGACTTGGAGGTATTATTTGTGCTTTAAGTGTTCTATAAAATTATCAGAACTATCTGCAAAGTCAGCTTTCAGTCTTTGTCCTTCAAGTGTTTTTCCTTCCTGTTTTTCTTGTTTTCCTTTGAAATGGATATTTGTGCATAACTTTTGCTCATCTTTTTCATTTTTTTAGTTCGTTGGGTGTCAGCTCATAACAAAGTCCCTCTGTTCCATCCCTCCCAGTTTCTGCTCTGTTTCACATGGATCCTCTTGCCCCATGTGGTCATGAGCACAGTCCCTTGTCTCTGGTTTACCCCAGCCAGCAGAGCAGGAACCCTCACTGCCCTCCTGCTTCCTTCCCTCCTGCTCTGAGGATCCCTCCAGAGAAGCCAAAGGGACAGGGATTCTTTGTTCTCTCCCATAAAGTCTGTCAATCTCTGGGACAACAGCTGCAGGAATGGTGACAGACCTTCTCCTCTTCCCCTCCCAGCTGTTTAGTAGCTGCTGTTTTAGCAGCTTTAGCTCTCTCCTGCTGTTTTGGCAGCTTTGTCCCTACGGCTGTGTAATAATTAAGACGCATTCACAAGAATTCTGCTTGTTCAGACCAAGCAGCTCCACCAACCCCATCATCACACCCATCCAGGCAAGGGCCAGCACAGCCAGCTTACCCAGACTCAGTCTCTTTCTCAAGTTTGTTCTCAGTTTTTTGCCTTCTTTTTTTCATATATTAAAAAAACCCTTTCAGGCACCCTCCCCAGCACACCTTTTCCTTCTCCCAGGATTCTCGCAGATTTTGCTTTCAGGTAAAGAATGAAAACTTCCCTCTCTTCTCCTTTGCTCTGCTGGGGCAGGGCAGGAACTGCTGGTGGGGCAGAGGAAGCCCCTGGGCAGAGCTGCAGGGACAAGGACAGGAATAGCTCCAGGGAGGACAAGGGAATGTCCAGGCTTGGGGTGAAGGCACGTGAGGACTGAAGCCTGAGGTGAGGGATATGGGCCCTGAAAGGCTGGAAATCAAATCCAGGTGAGATCCTCGTGGAGCGCTCAACCCTGCCTCAGGCAAGGAGTGAAAAGTTCGTGATGTGAGGAAACTGGAATTACCCATGGCCCTCATTACCCATTACCTATGATGTGAGGACAAGGGCAGCTTTTGGACTTGCATCCAGACTGGTCAGGGGTGCAGAGTCCCACTGGAGCTGAGGTCACTGCAGAGAGGGGTCGGGGGGTTATCCCACCCTGGCACCAGGGAGAGGGGGGACCCCGGAGATCAGCACAGCCCTGTCTCACTCTGGCATCCAGCCTCGTGCTCCCTGTGAAGCAAATCTTACCAGGAGCTGTTAAACCAACATATTTAGCAAGTAAATCTGGAAGATTCAGCCTCCCCCAGCTCACCCATCCGTAGCACAGCGTTTGCAGCTGTCCATCAACACCCATTGTGCCACTGCAGCTGATTTCACAACATTTTTCTTGCTGACTGGGCCCTTACTCTGATCTGCAACACCAACCTAAGCAGGCAGATGCTACTGGTGAAATTCTGGAGTGAGCTGAGTTCAAACTGCCATCGATAGCAGTGCAGACAAAACATCTCTGCAGGGACAGAAAATGTAGTTTTAAGTGCTAGGAGCAGTTTGAAACAGACAGCAGGACCAAAGCTATTGCAGAGCTAATAAATCAGGACTATTCCCAACACCGTGAGAACCAGAACTTTTCAAATCATCATTCACACACTATTTTTTCCCTTTTTGCACATTTTTGTAATGTATCATACTCACAGCTTGCTTCCTCTAAGTCCATTGTGCTCGTGTCAGATGTGCAGATCATACCAACGCCTTCCAAAGACATGCCAACCTTTTGCTCTGATCTCCTCCTTCGTCACCCAGGTACCTGAACGGGGTTTCAGTTACTGACCTGATGTACCTCCCGTTGGCAGAGTCAGTAGCTCTTCCCACAGACATCAATATTTCCAATCTTCCGTTCCCCTTTTTATCAGTGCACAGGGATGAGTTCAACCTCCTGCCTTGGATTTGTTCTGTACCTTATCCTGCAACACAGGAGGCTTTATCCAGAGCTGCTCCTTCTGGAAATCACATGGACTGGCACTAAAATGGTGCAGCAGCAGCACCATCCCCCCTTCCAACACACACAATGCTGCTGGGCCCCGGTGCTTAGATCCATCCTGAAGAGGGGAAGAGTGGACAGATGCAGCCCTGAGCCACTCATTTCTGTTCCCCATGGCCTCTTTACATGAGCTTTCCCCAAGAGGGGCAAAGCCAAGGGAACCAAGTCCTTCCTGAGCCCATCACAATCTCCATGGTGGGCCTGGCTAGATGGAGGAGCCCAGGTACGTTGGACTCTTATTGGTTTTGACCCTTCCATTTGGGTACATTGGGGAGCAGCCTCTGTTTCTGTTAAAGGTGCTACTTCTATATTCTCTTTTCCAGGACTGAGGAGGAGAGGGCTGAGGCTGGGGACCTGAGGTTACAGTGCCTCCATAGCTGCTCCCCAAATAGTAAGTGACCATGGCTCGAATGTGTCCGGCACACAATGGCTTGTACTGTCCCCACCGGCTCCCCGGGGCCCAGGATGAGGTTTGGAGTAGGAAGCTTTGGGAATAGAGGTTTGTTTCTTTCCCAGACAGCATTGCCCAAGAGATAACCAACCAGCATAAGAACAGTGCAGAATTCTCCGGCATTCAATTTAGGATGTGCACATATCCTATAATTTTGTGTTATCTCAAGAAGCTGTGACTTCATAGTAGTTTAAAAATATGCTCTAATTTACACCTGTATAACTTTCATTATCACTACCTTTTTTCATCTATATTTATCACCAATTCATGATGATGCATGCTATTGAATATAAAAATGATTGAAAGCAGCTTTGGTAGACAATAACGTTAGTATAATTAATGCCATTTCTTGCACTTTCTCTGGAAATTGCTGTGCTTTTATTCGGTGTTTGCAAAAGCTTTTGCTTTAAGCTATGGGAATCAGTGGTTCAATGTACAGAGCGGTGTTGGAGCACGGCTCCTGCCCTGCTCTGAATACTATACTTTTTCTTTACTCTCCAGGAAAGATGTGTGCAGTTTCATGCATCTATTTCCTTGGAAAGAAAGCAAGTGATCCTTCATTCAGCAGGAGGGAGCCTTGGGAGAGTGACTTGCTGGCTCTGCGCTGTTAAAATTTGGAAACCTCATGGCATTTTGCTGCCTCTGTCTTGCTGAGATGCACATCTCAGCCACATACTCATGGAAGCTTGGTGTCTGTAACCCCAACCCCTGAGGGTCCTGCTCCCTCCCCAGACCTGCTGGAACAGCTCTCCAGTCCCATGTCACTGCAGGTGGTGTCCCCACAGGCATGATAGTGCTGGCACTGCTCTCCAGCTCGGTTTGTCATCAGCTCACTTGGTAACTCCTGCTCCTTGAAAATGTCATGTCAGTCATGGACCTTTCCACAGGCAGATCCGTGTCCTTCATTCTCACAGGCCTGAAAATGGCTATTGGTACAAAATTGATCCGGGCCATGTTTCCTGAGCAAGTTCCTCACCTGCCAAGCTCCTGGCGGGTGCTCAAATGTGTTTATTTTATTGTTGAAGCCTGTCCAGAGGTCTTTGTTTCAAAGAACCAAAACCAAGTCTTGACAATAGGTGTTGCAAGGAATAGGCTCTGCTGGTCCTATGGCCAGCCCTGTCCCAAGTGTTTCCATTTTAAAGGACCCAGAGCTCACCCCTTAGAGTGCTGGTAGCGCTGGGAAAGCAAACCCCAAATGAGAAGCCCAGAGTCAGGTTAAAGAACAGTGGCTATGCCTCAATATTCCATCAGGCTCAGCCTCACATCCGTTACCTTTTGTAATGAAATCAGATCAATATTAATGAAGTGACAGGAGTGAAGTTGTGCTCTCAGTTCACAGTTTACTTACAAATCCAATCAAAGCCGCAAAATGCTCATTATCCATGCTTATTAGGGAGGAAAAACCATTAGTTACTGCTGCTTGGGATGGCACAAAGCCTCGCAACGCTCAGATGAACCTCTCCTTCCTCAAGCAAGTCCACCAAGCCATAACTGGCCTGGGCCTGACACCAGGATCCTCCCTGATGCTGGTTCCAGGGTCTCACACCCCCAGTCCTTGTCACATTCCCGCTCCAGGGGCCCGTGGCCAGCAGAGGATTGAGAACGGCGTGAGAAGGGCTTGACTAAAGGCACAGCAGCCACCAAGGTCACACCGGGAGGTGGGGAAGAAGGGGACGCATCACCTGGAACGGACCAACGCAGCAGCCACGTGCCACCAGCAGAGGAAATGCCAGCAGGTCACCGGGAACACTCCATGGACGCTTCCCACAGGGGTGGTTCCGTGGTCCCGTGCCAGCAGGGCACCAGGAAGCACCACCTGGAGTTATTCCTGCTGCTCTCCTCGACCAGCACCTCCTTCCCCGCAGGACCTGCCAGCTGCCCTCACCCAGGAGTGCTCTGAGGAGGTTCCAGTCTGCAGATAAGGAATGCTGCCTCATCCTCAGGCATCGTGAATCTCTGTCCTCCCACGAAGACAAAACAGGGCATCTGTCCTTGTTGAGAGGAAAGGATTTGGGGGAGTGTCCCTGAGGAGTGAAAGAGCAAAAGCTGTAAAGAGGAGAACAAGGCTGAGCGATTGTGGAAGACAAAAACTACCTGGCCAGGTGATTTTGGAAGAGAGAATGTTAAAGGTTTTTGAGCAGCCCAACAGCACTGTGGGAGCACAGGTAGCACAAAGGGCCTTATGCCAGGGCAGGATATCAGGTTCCTCTGCTGGCAAGACTGAGCTCTCCATTTTGAGAAGTGGCCTTAAATTATAAATTTCATCAGAAGCTTGAATCTAGAGGAGTCTCAGTCAGGACAATGCAGTTATTCAGTCTTGATAATTCTATATTAAACCATCTAATGTCCATCACTGAACTATAATTTTCTTTTAACAGGGTTAAAAAGAAAATTTTATTTCCTTTAGCAGGGCTAAAACTCACCTGAGCTGAGAACAGCACCAGGGAGCTCTAACTATAACTTGGCACCCTCTGCTCTCTCCAAGCTGCCTTCCTGTGCAAACATATGGCACTGGCCCCTATACATCTGATAGCCCTGGACATACCAAATTTAGCATTTTGAGACACTTTAAAAGTCTATTTTCTGTCATTTTTTACCTTGGAGGTCTCAACTTTTTCTTTCAGAAGTGTGGGGCTGGGAGCTCTCAATGCTCCAGCTGTGTATAGCCACTGCACAAAAATATAGAAGGAGTTTCACATCAGGATATTTTTGTTGTTGTTGCACAGTTATTTATTAGCAAGAAATACTCACTGTTATTAGGCTCCAGCCAGCAATATTCCCTGATTTCAGACATCTGTATGTCCATGCCCTTTCCTCCAGNAAGTCTATTTTCTGTCATTTTTTACCTTGGAGGTCTCAACCTTGGGAGCTCTCAATGCTCCAGCTGTGTATAGCCACTGCACAAAAATATAGAAGGAGTTTCACATCAGGATATTTTTGTTGTTGTTGCACAGTTATTTATTAGCAAGAAATACTCACTGTTATTAGGCTCCAGCCAGCAATATTCCCTGATTTCAGACATCTGTATGTCCATGCCCTTTCCTCCAGAGTTCTCCCATCATGAGGCATTAATATGAGGAGGCTGGATGCCATGGGGCAGGAGAGAGAGGTGCAGATGTGAATGTCAAATGGGCAAGAGAGAGATAGGAGAAATATCACAAAAGACAAGAAGGGACAGGTGTGGTGGCAGAGCCAAAGATAAATAGCCCAGAAGAGAAAGAGCTGAGCAGGAAACAGTAAATTCTTACTGTCTGTGGCTGAAAGCCTTGGTGTTATTTGAGGCAGATAAACCCAGAGTTCAGGACACCAGCTTCTCTTGTAGAAAACTGAAAGATTATTCAAAATTAATTCAGTGTTAAAGAAATAATATGTCACTGTTTTGGCAGCGTGGGCATTTCAGAAGGGTCACCTGACAAAGAGGAGGCCTTGAAAAAAATAGTTTTATTCTCATGTCATCACCCTGTAGGCATTTCCCCTGGGTCCATCCCACAGCTCTTTTACCATCCTCCCACCCCGGCTGTCTACAGTGAGATTTATGCAACCAGTCCCTCAATGCTTCACTCTAAAGCATAGTGTAATTTTTTCGATTCAGACAAGTTCATCAGAAGAACTCTAGGTTTAAGACACGGTGGAAACTATTAATAAATAAAAAAAAGAATATCCACTGGGCTTTTCTTTCCCTCGGTCGAGAGCGCCATGAAAGCGAAGTGGTGCTGAATGTGCAGGCAACTTTCAAATGTCTCCAGAAAAGTCTGTAGCACCAGCTCAGCTGGAGAGGGCAAGGCACAGACGGCAGCCAAGGTCACTGTGACAACGGGGAACATGCTTTATATGCTGAGCAGCACAGGCTGGGAGGCGGCAGACAACAAGGGCTTGACGCATTTGAAGTGTCGCTCAAAGTTGAGCCAAGGTTTCTCCTTGTGGAGGTACCTGACGGCTGCAATCAGCTGCCTATTTCATGTCAGCATTGATTCCAACTCCAGGTCTTGCAATTCTTCCTGTAATTTATTCAGTTCATAGTGATTCACCACATAAAAAAAACGAGTGGGGAAAAATCCCCTCTGCTAAAGCACCATGGTTACGGGTCGAAGATCCAGCCTTGCTGCACTGATGGCGGTGGGAATCTTGTTCCTGTCTTCAGGCAAAGCCTTGCCCACTAGGACATTCCAAAGCTAAAGGTTTCAGTTCTGTCCTCTTTTACCTCTGCTAACATCCAGACTGACATTTTGCTTTAACATTGCTTCTTGAGCTACCAGTTTTCCTGCTTCTGAGATAAGGAGGATGATAAAAGTAAATGCAGTCCCATGTGGAGCATGGCAGCCCGTGAAGACTGAGGGGTGGAAACGGGAAGCAAAATAAGCTGACAGTTTATAATACATTTTTTGTTTCCTCCAGTGCACAGGTGAATTGAAAGGTTTCTTATATAAAATTCAGTGGGATTAGTTACGAAACGTGCTTTCTGTCACTCTCTTAAATTGCATCTTTCAATAAATGCTTCATCTCCTACAGCTAATCCTGGATTTATGAAAAAAACTCCCCAAGCCCCCC
>VXBU01002795.1:156086-265530 GCA_013400315.1 Bombycilla garrulus | reverse complement strand
CCCCCCCCACCAAAAGCCAACCCTGTCCCACACAGCTAAACATGAAGTCTTTCAGACTGTATGTGCACCCAAATAGCCTTTCACTTTCTGAGCATATCCAGTGCCCCCCTAGAATGGAGGTAGGGATTGTTCTCAGTTCAGGTTCAGACAGTCTTACACAGTGAGATATCTGAGGATAAATACATGTCATTTTAACACCAAAAAATGCATTTTTGTTTTAATTGCCTTAGAATGGAATTGTCTCTTGTCTCCCACAATCCAAAGCCTGAGTTGCTGACTCTGACATGGGAAAGGGCAGCAATCCCTCTGAGCCAAATAACTCTGGTTTTCCTGTAAAAACCTTTTATTCATCAGGGACTCTCCTGCAACGGGCACTATAAAGTCAGGGGGAAAAGGCACAGCTCAGAGGCTCCAGTGGAAGAGAAGGATGTTGAGGTGGGACTCAGAGGGGAGAAAAGTGAGAGGAGAAAGGGGAACAAGGGGAGGAATCAATTATTTCCATAGTTAGACAGAACCACAGAATAACACAGTGTGGACAGGGACTCCGGAGGGCTCTAGCCCAGTCCTGTGCTCCCTGAATGCCCAGGCTGGATCTGGCTGCTTCAGTCCACACCCAGCTGGATTTGAACATGTGCAAGGATGGAGATCACAGTACCTCTCCTGGCCTCTACCCCACTGTTTTAAGACACTCAGGGTGAAAAAGCTTTTCCTCATGCCCAGTTGGCAGTTCTGGCCTTCCAGTCCTGTTCAGCCGGGTTAAGGAGGCAAGGCACTGCCAGGTGCTCCCTGGGACATGTGTGTGCTTGTTTTCTCTCCTGCCCTTTACATAACCCATTTTATGGTTCCTTTTAGACTCTGCTTTTATGCAGTAGCTCTGTAACTGTCTGCATTTCCAATTATAAAACCTTTAAATTTGATTTAAACCTGATAATTAAGCTGTGATTTAGCAAATTAACCCTATTGAAGCCCAGAGGTGTGAGACACGCTCTTTAGAACGTTAAATGTTTGGTGTTTAATTGCATCCAACACTGAGAAAGGTGCAGGGAGGAGAAGTGACTGTGTAGCTCATTCAGGCTACTGGTGCTGACAGGACAGGACCTCATGCACAGATCTCACAGGACCTCATGCACAGATCTCACACAGCCCATCCAGACCAGGATTTGCTGCTGTCTTCCACCACAAGAATTTACCAGATGCACAAAAAGACTCAGTTGGTCCCTGGCATCACTACAAAAGCTTGTCATGTCCTTTGGCTGTTCGAAATCCTGCACCATGATCTGCACAGTGGTTGTCTTTGTGTTCCCCTTCAAGGACAAGGCATTTCTAGCTGCACTCCCTACCTGTCAGGACAGTTCCAGGCCACATCTTCCTCTCTTGCCATCAGTATTGACAAGCTAAGAAAAATTTAGCCATCCTGTAATTCCCTGGGTTCCCAGGCAGCGCTCCCACAAGACTGAAGCATGAGGGCCCACAGAAGGAAAGCTGGTCTTCACACTGGGCAGGGTGGGCAGGGAGAGGTGCTGTGGACACCTGCAGCCAGGTTTTTGTGTTCTCACAGTCATCATGGCAGTAGCTTTCATCCCTTCCTTCCCTTCTGCAGCACCAAACCCTTGGTTCTCACAGAGCCGTGGGATTTTTGGGAAGGAGAATGTGGATGTCCCAGTGGTTCTCACACTGAGGACAGCTGACACGTGCTCACTTGGCAGCAGGGAGGAGCTGATCCTGAATTCACGTGCCTTATTCTCAAATGCTTTGCTCTTGGTCACGGAAAGCAGAGAGTTTTATACAGAAACGAGAGGCAAATCCGCCTGTGGGGAAATGCAGTTGTGGGAAACAGGCTTAAAATTGTCCCAAAATAGGCCTAAAATTTTCTTATAAGCCTTTAGCCCAGTCCAGAAGAAAAAGTGTGTGTTTGTCTTTCTTTAGGGCTTCACAACACCCAGCTCTAAGTGTCACTAGCCCGCAGAGGAACAGGAGTGACCATAATGCTCAGCAAATACCCCCATTGGCTACGTCAAGCTCTTCCAGCGACACATCAAGCAACTCTTCACTTTCATCAGAACCAACCAGCCAGATCTCCATGGTTCAGGATCAAACCCTGCTGGACATCACCTCCATCACTAGATTGGCCCCAGGGGAATCACCAAACCCTCAACCACTTGAGGAAAGAGATACAAATTTAGCAATATCGTGTTCCAGCCCACTCGGAGCAAGGACTATTCCAGCATCTTGCCCAGCCAGCCTCAGGCTCAATCTAACACCCAGCTCAGCCAAGCCACAGCAATACTCTGACTCCTCTCCAGTCAGCCCAGGGATCAGTGCAGCTTCCTTCTCCACCTTCTGTCCTCACACAGCACAACACGTACGAGCTTCAGCTTCAGATCACACACTGACCCCAACCAGGACAAGCACAAGGCCTTCAGCAACAGCGACTCCTGAAGAGAGTTCCCAGGCTCCTGGCTATTCTAAAACCAAATTAAAGAATACAGGAAAGGGGTTTGAATCAGATCTGGAAGATCCTGATCATGAGAGGTATGTATCCATACCACACAGTTGTCTAAGTCCTCAAATGGTCCATGTAGGTATAGAATCATTAAGAGCCCCCCATAAAAAAAGTTAAATATCTTTTATGATTCAGATGTTCCCAGTGTTTGTTTCCCAGTAACCACCCTGTGCTTCCACTAAACCCTGTTACCCAGGAAGCAAAATGCCCTATTTCCATATACCCATTTAGCTCTCCAGACCTCCTGACAGACCTGGGCCGGGTCATCAACCTCGGCTCCTCCAGCAGGGCACAGTTTTCAGGTGGCTCCCGGCACAACTTTCCCTTGTACCAGCAGAGAGAAGCTCTGCTGTCCCTTGGAGGCCGACAGATCAGAGCAGGGGATGGTGCTCAGCGACATGGCCGGGATGTCCCTCCCAAAGCTCCACTGTCTGCTCCGCCCCAGGCAAGCTGGGCTGATCCCACTCCTCCAGGCCTCTGAACTCCACCCTGTCTCTGCCACTTCTTTCCTTGGCAGGAGATTTGTAACCACACAGGAATTCCAAGCCATGGAGAAAGAGCTAGAGGATGTAAAGGAAGACCTGAAATGCCTGAAGTGGAAGGTGAGACACATCGGGGAGACGGTGCAGCCCCTGGCCGAGGACAGCAAGAGGTACAACGGCTACACCCTGACGGAGCTCAAGGCCATGGTGCAGTTTGAGGATGACCCCTACAAGGCTGCCCACAAGATCCTCACCGCCCTCTTCAGCGATGTCTACTGGCCACAGCACGCAGGCACCGAGCAGGCCTGCAACTCCCGCTCCCTGCCCAAGCCCAAAATAGACCCAGAGCTGTACATGGTCTACTGTGACATTCTGAAAAGCATATTCCCTGGAATCAGCAGCCAGACCTTGAGGGAAGAGACACAATACGTGCAGAAAAGCCCCCAGAAAGCGGTGCAGTAACACCAGAGGTGTTGTGCAGAGTGCGAGGTCTGTGGTGACTTTAGAGGACTGGACTGTGGTAGGCCCCGAGGGTTGAGTCTGTCCCTTTTAGGTACGGATTGTCTCTGAAGGTGTTGGTGAGCTCTGAGCCCTCATGCCACTTGCCCAGTAACACAGAGTGGGAGGGCATCCTGCACTCTTCCCACATTTTAGAAAACAATTGCTCCTTTGGTGTCTCTTTCAATCTATGGATTCTTTCCTTGTTTCCAGCAACCACAAATGCTGACAAAAGAATCCCATGAAGGCGTTGAACATCCAAGCGAGGGCCTTCTCCCAGCCCCAAACAGACCAACCAACCAGCATCTGGGTAGTTTCTATTTTCTAGAGTATATCATTCATTAAATTACATTACTTGTTAGAAAATCGTGCCTGTTCTTTTTTATTTATTTGTCTAAAAATGCTTTGCACATCAAATCAATCAGCATTGTAACTTGAACACACACTGGAATGAGACCTGGGAATTTCAAACCTTCCTCTGCCCAACTGAATCCTTGTTTTCAGGGGCACAAACCCAGGGCACAGTGGTGAGCAGCTGTTTAGAGCCCAACCAGGTAACGGGGGCAGGGTACAAAACTTTGCCATGTGCTCCTAAATCACCAAGCCAGCAGTGAGACAGGGGAAGGTCTGGGACCTCCAGCTCTCCCAGTCTGTGGTGGGTGGGCTGACAGACCAGCTCAGATGTGTTAACCCAGCTGGAAGGTTGTGGCCCCTGCAAGGGTCCCTCAAGGGGAACCCTGCTATGGAGCCTGGCCCAAGGGAAGGAGGCTGCTGGTCATGGAGGACACACAGGAAAATGGCCCTGGAGCTCCTTCCTCTCCATCTGGGAACCAGCAACGTGCCACGGATGAAGAGTTTGTCCCCCACATTCTGGGGGTCCTGGCCTTGCAGCCTGCTCTGTCAAGGTGAGAGTGGAGGGCTGCAGGGATGTCCTTGTGCTGCGTTGCTCAGTGTCAGTGGCAGCCACGCTCCCCTGCCCCACTGGTTCACCCAGTCCCTCTCAGAGTCAGTGACACTTCTTGGAAAGAGTCACTTCCCTGGTCACATCAAATCCCAGAGCACGTCCAACCTGCTGCTTCTGCCAGGCCCGAGGAGGGCAAGAGGTAACCTGAGAATTTAGCCCCCCCCCTTCCCCTCTGCTGAGCTATAATCCACTCTAAAGCTTATTACAAAAATAACAGGGAGGAGAAAAAAAAATTACGAAACCACTGAAAGCAGATCATTCCCAGTGCCACCACAAATCCAAACACCTTGGGCGATGAGAGGGGGCCACAGCCACACTCTTAACCTGCTCCATGGGAACACTGACTTTAGTGGCAGAGCTCCCAGCTGCCTTTCAGCAGGATGGTCTCTGCTGCACTCACAAGGACATTGGTTTAAGCTCCCTGTTAGCAATATATTTCACTTCCAAGCTGCTGTGCGGACACAGGCGCAGCACTGTCCATGCAGCCTCTCCGTGCCACACTGCAAGTGAGACCCACAGCCACAGCTGGCACCTCCAGGTACCTCCATGGATAACAGGGCTGTGCACAGTGTGTGCCTTTGGGGCAGTGACAGCACCCAAGGGGACTGGGAAAAGCCAGCTGCATCCACAGGTGGGCACAGGGGTGTGTGGGATGATCGGAATCACTGGAGATGCAGTGTCCCCTCAGAGCAAATCCCCCAGGGTGGACCACCACAAATCCAGTGGAAGGCTCTGTGCAGCGTGAAGGAGTGTCTGAGTCTCACACAAACACCCCCTGCATCTTGTTCTGCTTTCATGGCTCTTTCTTGTAGGAAAACCTGTCCCTTTGGATGACATGGGTGGGACTAGGCTGATCCTTCTCCCACAGAACACACACAGGCACTGCTCCACACTCATTTTTCTGTGGCAAATCAGACCCCCAGCTCTCTTCAAGGTCTCTCCTTGGAGCTTTCCATAACCTCCAGTGGACGCTGAACTGACAAAAACTCATTTAGCAATATCATTCTTTAAATGTTGCATTGCCTGCCCTCCCTGCCTGTAAAATCTCAACTTTACATTTACATTTGTTCCTGTGAGAACAGGCTCTGTGGTTTCTCATGCTCATGAGACCAGACAATATGCTCAGATTTTCTCTTTTAGCCTCATTCTCCTCATGCCTCACATCCAGCACAAGTCCATTAATTATTTTTTATTAATCTTACATCATCAGGGCTGGTTCTGTCAAACAGTGTCAGTTCTGGGTCCCTTTCAGGTTTCAGTGTCTTCTTCTACAGGATCACTTGTGCTGTGAATCACCTCCACCCACTCTGGAGATGCGCATCAGGTCCTTTACCCTGATAGTCTTGGCTTTTAGCTATTCCAGTGGAATTCCCAGCTTATTTGCATCCAGCTGGAGCTGACCAATCTTGTCAGAGCTTCTATACACCACTACTACTACTACTACTACTACTATTTATTATTATTATTATTATTATTATCTGCACCTTCTGAGCCCTACAGTCTGTCCCAGAGCCTTGCCAGCCACAGCAGCCCAAGTGAGGGAAGGGGAAGAAAGCAGCAGGACAAACCCCCTCCACCTGTCCTTTGCAGATTCCTCAATTCTTCCTTTCCGTCTGCTGCACTTTTACCTTGAAGGCAGCTCTGCTCTAAGATGTCTCAGTCTCAGTTACTGCATTATCTTTGTGATCATTTCCTCATACTTGAGGCACCTTCCCTGATTTCTACACAGGTAGAAAAATCCACTGATTTTCTACTCATTTTCCTCTTATTGATGTGCATTACCGAGTCCTTTCATCCTTCCACAAGTCTCAGCTTTCCTTGCTGCGTTGCTGGGGAGAGAAACACGGCTGTCTGCCCACAATCCCGAAGAGTTTTTCTGTGTCCAGTCTATTTTTTCAGTACTCACCCACTCCTAACACAACAGGAGGGCGAGGGCTGGCCACCCACACCTGCAGGAAGAGCCCTCTCCCTGCACAGTACAGAACTGAGTCAGCACAACCAAACGAAGACAGCAGTGTCTTAAATATACAGGCCTGAAAGCAATTTTTTTGGCCTTGATTTTTAACATCCTGTGCTTGCCAGAATGTGCCCTGTTACAAGCTTGCTCTGTCTTAAGGCTCTTGGTCTTGCTGCCTGGTATTCAGACAGAAAAGCAATTACACAGCGCCATTACTGTGACAGTTAAAGAGATTCGGCCATTGTTCTTCTTGGACAATTCACGCTGATTCCAAGCCCTCCTGTATGGCCCCTTAGCATAAATAAGCCTTCTCTCCAAAATGTTATCACCTCCACTTGTACGGAGACAGGCAGGGCAGGCAATCAGTGAAACACAGTGAAAAATTAGCCTTTAAATCCATGTTGCATTCTGTCTACTCTTCATTAAACTAATTTTTTCCCTTGAACACATATTCTTGAGCTCGAAGACCCAATACCTGACCAAATTACTCTCTTTCCTTTTCTCTCTTAACTACAGGCATTACATTTGCTATTTTCCAGCCGTGCCGGGATCCAGCGTCATTAGTATCGCACTCATTCAAGGCACACGCTGGCTGCTGGGCACTCATCCCGCCTGTGTCCTGAGAGCCCCAGAGCCGCGGCACAGGCTCATCTCCCAGAGCAGATGTCCGGTCAGAAGTGTGAGGACAACAATGCTTTTTCCAGCCTCGGGCAATCTGTAGTTTGCACTGATTGATTGCATTAACTAAGCAACCTATTAATATCCCCCCTGGTGTGCCTCGATGGGCTCCAGTTGGCAGAACAGATTCTACAGCAGATAAGTTGTGTTAAACAGGGGGTTCCTGATGCATACTGCTCATGGAATCACAGAACAATTTCAGCTGGAAAGAGCCTCTGGAGGTCAGCTTGTACAACCCCTCTGATCAGAGAGAATTCCAGTAAAAAAATCGAATAATAAACTCTGTGCTGCAGAAACTTAAACCTTTGCAATAAAAACAAACTTCTAACAACAACAACAACAACAACATTTAAAAAAAAAAAAAATTAATTCATTTATATCCGCATCAGCGGATAAAGAAGATAAATGGCAAACTTTTTGTAGCACTGGTTTGGAGGGCTCTTTGCTCTGGTTAGATCTACATGCATCACCAATTCATTTGTCAGCCTTCTCATTAATATCTCTAATGCATAATTGCAGTCAAAGTCACTCATTGAACCGTGTATTTTATGACCTCAAGGGTTACCCCTTTGTACTGTTAATAATAATATCCCTGCATAATGCAAATGCTTTATGCAAAACAAGTCCACCAGCTCTTCTGCTTTATGACTTAAAATACAGCACAGCAAGTTTTAGGCAACTGTCTGCATCTTTATATCAATTACGGGCATCATCTCTCCTGAATTGCAAGTCACAAGGGTTTGGGCAGTGCCATTAATTACCAGAAATGCCTTCTCCATTAGTCCTACCTGAATGTCTGCTGCTCATGCTGTGTTCTCTATACATTTATATACCCACTGCCTCTGGCACTCTCCATTTCAACCTGACTTCAGTAATTCTCACAATAAACCTACAATCTTTGTTTTCCAAGGTGAAAGTGCCTCCCGAGACCCTTCTCCGTTTCTCCTATCCGTCCGTTTCTCTAAGTGGTTCCTTTTCCACTCTGAGCCGGAGCCGTCCCCCACAGACCTCTCCCCTCCTCGGAGTCTGACAGGGAAACAAGTGCCCTATAAATCACCTCTGGACACTTACTCCCAAGCCACAGGCAGGTGACAAAAGTGCAGATGTCCTGAGGGCCTTAATGCTGCTCCCCCGGGAACAAGAGTGACACTGGGGCGTCCCAAAGGGCTTCAGACAAACGCATAAGGACAGAAGACTGATCCTCCCAAGCACTGCCCTGAGAAATGCAGATCCTTGCTTCCTGCCGATTTATTAGGAAGAGTAAATTATCTGAGTGGCCCAAAGAGAGTGATTAAAATACACATCAATGTCTTGCTGGGTCAGTGGGTTTTGATCAGATCTCCCATTTTGTGTTAATATTCAGATACGTTACTACCCCAGAGAGATGAATAATAGTGGCTATTTAATTTCTCTGACAATATTAAACATAATGAAAAGTCACACTATCATCCCACATCCTTCCCCATGAATTCTGGCCACAGACAGATCTCCTGTTGGTAATGGAAATGTCACTTTGATTCATCTGTTCACCAACGAATCCTTACCAAACAATTTCCAGTACATAGCAAGCCGTCCCAAAACATTCCTTTGGAAACAAGCCAGAACTGACATTCGCTGTAAATTAGTTTTTACCACTGTTTAGGCTCAGACCGTTTCAGGTAGCTTTGCTACTTACTCTATTTTTAGCAGCATACCAGGAAAGAGGTGGATCATAAGACTTCTGCTAATCTGCAAATCTGAAATTATAGTTGAGGGATGCAATTTATTATTACACAGCTCGATGACAACAGAGATGATCTTTCTGCAATGCCAGGAGTCTTATCCATGCTGATCTCTGCCTTTAATCGGGCAGGGGGGGCACAGATGGGAAGTACAGGTCATTATGTACCAAAGGAAAAACTTTTTCCCTATTGGGACAGTTAAATATTAAAACAGATTGCCCAGAGAGGCCGTGCATCCTCCATCCCTAGAAGTTTTCCAGGCCAAACTGCTTGAAGCTCTGTGTAACCCGGTCTGACTTCTGTAAGGATAAAAACACGAGGTGTGTAATTGCAGAAAGCAGGCCGGGAAACCTTTGATGAATGGGAGCACAGAGCCAGGAACAGTAAGAAGCAGGAACAGCCCCACTGGGGCATTACAGAGCTGAGCCCCACCGTGTCCAGCTCCCTGTGCTGGCCAGAGCATCCCCCTGCTGTGCTGGGGTTCCCTCAGCCCCCAGCCCTTTCTGATGAGACATAAAAACTTTCTTGCTCAAGATGAAAGTCCTTTCCCCAGCTTGTTTCACACAAAAACCTCTGTTGTGGCAGCCACCTCATGCTGTCAGGCAGAAAAGAATTCTCAGTGAAAGAGATAAAAGGGCTCAGCTGTCCTGGCTTGTTGTATTTACCACAGGAACCTTCTCTTCCCCCAGCACAATGGTCCCCTTGGGTGAGGAGTCATTTCCCTGAGAAACCTTCCCAGCCACGGCAGCTTCCTCTGTGTTCCCCTTCCCTGCTGCTGACCACACTTGCTCTGCATCCCAGCCTTTGCCCCACATTTCAGCTGCAGCTGCACTGACTGGGCACAGTCTGGAGATCAGTTCAGGGATAGTCTGGAGACCAGTCCATAATTCTCAGCTGGGCTCACATGCTCAGGAGGCAGCAGCTGAGTACCAGTTTCTTCCTGACCCTTATGATGGCTCTGAGGTGTCCAGACCCAAAACTTCCCCTTCCACTGCTCCCACCTCAGGCTTCTCCAAGGACAGAAGATTTTCAGGTTGCAAATGTTCCTTTGCTGAGAAGGAGACTTGGCTATTTCAAAGTCCTTTTAGCATTCACTGACATTCACATGTTCTTCCAGCACAATGTTCTGTCAAAAAACAGTGTGAAGCTCCTTCCCCAGTTAGATCTGGAGAAGCTGAGGAAAACAAGCAATGGAGCTCTGAAACAACAAATTCCATGATCCCAACCAGCACTGCTGCATTTCACTTCCTACATTTTTCAGGGCAGCATTTTCCCTGAGGAACAAGGCTGCTCTTATCCCCTCACTCTGTGTTTTTATCCTCCTCAAGCTCCATTCCGTGTATCTCCTGCACAAGCAGAACCTTACCTCAGGTGCCACAGTACTGCCCGTAAAATCCTGTGACTCTTTAATGTGCTGTTTCACTCCATCATTCTTTTGGATATTTTATTTTACAGTTGGGTGTGAGGTCTGCCTGCTTTTGTAACTGAGGAGTTATGAATGCTCTGGTCTGGCTGACAAGGTGGTGATCAGTCACAGGTTGGACTCAATGATCTTGGAGATCTTTTCCATCCCAAATGCTTCTGTGATATCTTACAGGGAGGAGTTGAGCGTGAGCTACTTCTATCTGTCTGATATATTTCCTTGGATTTACAGTTCCCCAAAATGCCTATCCTCTTTCCACAAACTGCACAAAGCCTGTGTATGCTGGCATTTTCGGAAGTCACATAAGTGATGAGACAGAGACCAACACTAAGGGTTTGTGAGTCAAGTTGATTTTAGTCACACCCAAAGAGACCTTGAGCGAGCTGAAAGCTAAAAGCAGGATCTCACTGTGGTCTCACTGCATAATTCCTGTTATTCCAGAAATAACCAGGACACCTGGGGAAGGAAGCTCACAGGTCATGTGGTTTTCCTCTCCTAATTAGAGCCCAAGCAGTGAGCCATGGGTGAAGGTTCATGGGGTGTTGGAAGCAGTATTCCAGGCTGGGAAACTCCTACCCTGCTGCTCACTGGGATGGTCAGTCCCCTCCTTCAGCCAGCAGCTCAGGAAGGGAACACCAGAGAGCTGTCAGAGAAGCTGTACAGCCTGATTTCCCCCTTCTCCAGTAATTTCTAGGTCAGTAAGAAGAAAGTCACCAACTGCAATTGTTTCCTTTTGGGCCCAGATCTTAACACTGCAGCACTTCACAGGGTCCTGAGCCAGGGTGAAGGGAACGGATGCTGTCAGACAAGGGTGGAAAATTGATCTCTTCCCAGCAAGATTTAGAGGCCAGTTGGACAAGAAATTACTCCAGCTGGGCACTCAGTCCCCATCTCTCAGCTCTTCCTGCAGCTTGGAGATTCACTCTATAATTGCTTTCTTAGTCCACATTTTATCCTCAGCTGACAGAATTCCATTAGGGTGATACAAGCTGTGTGATAAAGGGATGTTTGTGTCTCACATGGGCTGTAAGTCATTTCTCAGCAAACAAGCAAATAGTCACAGAAATGGGCAAAGAAGCCACTGAGCCAGGAGGTCCTTCCTGTGCTCTGACCAGCAGGGCCTCAGCCCACAGAGGGAAGCAAACACCCTCCCAGGGTGTCACACTGCTCCCTCTCTGCTCTTCAGAGACACCTCCAAAAGGAACAGATGTCCTGCAGCATTTCTGGGCACAGAAAGCACCCAGCACTGCCATCCCCAAAAACAGGGACCCCACACAAACAGGAGCTACAGTGCTGTGACACTGGAGTGGGTGACACCCCAGTTCAGAGAGCAAGTGGCCTTCATATGGGAGACATAAGAAATTAAACTAATCCTGCAACACATGTGAGCACGAACGTCTGGAGAGTGTAACGGGTTGGTCACACCAGCAAGGCACAACAGTGACTCAAAGCAGCACTTTCAGAATGGGTTTAGCAGACAAATTAATCTTCTAAGCATGATGATGCAGCTAAGAGATAGCTACAGTGGGGAAAAAAGCTAAAAGGGAACCCAGGAAGGTGCCTCAAATGTTGTAGGGTGCACAGTTTCAGTACCTGCAGCATATGGTGAAGGACAATGGTGAAGCCATCACCACGTGGTGTCTGTTGGAGATTATATTTCTTGAAGAATGTTTGAAGAGATTTGGCTATTTCAGTGACTTTTCCCAGAAGAGCAGCTCCTGCTGGAGCTCAGCCTCCTGGATCAGCAGCCCAAGGCACCGTACACAAGGTTTGGATTCCCACCACTGCTGTGTTCCCCAGGACAGTGTGGAGCTGCATCCCGCAGTGAGCAGGAGGGAATGGGGAATGCTTCTCTTACCAATCAACCAAAGGAAAGCTGCCTTCATCTCCTGCATGTAGCAGAACCCAGACGTCAATACAGCCCTACCTGACTTCTGCTGGGAAGTGAGCATTTCCTGGAAACTTCAGAAAGCTTAAAGACTCCTCCCTGTGTCTCTGGCCATTGCAGGCTGTTCCAAGACCTCCATCCAGTCCCTCATGGGCACTGCCAGTGCCACCAGCCCAGCACACAGCCCTGACGTGGCAGGGCTGGGCATCACCAGGGGAATGACACAGCAGGGACACGGTACAAGTGCAGCAGGAGCAGATTTTACAGAGAAAAGCACCACCTGAGTAGGAGGCTGTAGTGCAATTCATGTGCCAGCCCAGCCTAAGCCATGAGCAGGGCTCAGTTTAGTTCAGCTGCTGGATGTAGCTCCTATGGGTTCGTGGATGAGTGTCCTGACTCAGGAATACACAAGTTTCCATGTCTTCTGTGCTGCCCTTTACACCCTGCATCCCTGCTTGCTCCCTTATCCAGGGACGGGTGCCTCTCCCTGCTGTTTAAATGCTCCGAGATGAAAGCACAAAAAGGCAGAAATTGAAAAGTTGCAGGCCTTCCCAGGCATTTCAGATTACACTGTGAAGACTGACAAAAATATCTTTTTCTAGATCAAAAAGTAGGCAGCGTGGCATGTACTTCCTCACAGATTATTTCTCTATCCTCTGCCCTTCTCAGTGTCACTGTGGGACAAACAAAATTATTTCTGTTATCTTGATCCAAGCCCTTTAAATCCAACCACAACAGGTAAAGGTGAGCAACTATGGCATAAAGGTTTTTGTGGGGCCCAGATACTGAAACTGGGTAAAAGTTTGTTAATTTACATCAAAATCTTTAGCAAGAATTCCTATGAATCCCTCCTTTTCCTTTGCTGTGCTTTTGACAATGTCAAATGATGTTACTGGGCACATCCTTGCTGAATTACTCCTGCTGAAACTGTGCCTGACATTGACTGAAGAGCTCTGTGGGGATTTTCTTGATTGCATGTTTGCTTTTCCTCTTGTCCCTCCTGTAAATGCCAGACTGACATAAATGTACTTGTGAGTAGTTAGTTTAAAAAAAGGTGAAAAATGGAATAAACCCCTTTTTTTAACCCTGATTCACTGAGGAAATGAGTCAAGTGTCTATGTTTGAGTGTATAGGGCTGACTAGGATTCTTAATTATCTTTGGTTATATAAAGGGTCATTACATCTCAGCTCCAATTAGGAGGGCAAACACTGACAGCTCCTACCCCACAGAGAGGAATTAAATATTTTCTAAACAATATGCTGCTCTCTAGAATGACTGACTAGAACCAAGGACTCCATTAGGCTGTGCCTTGGTGGTTTTTGTCATCCCAGACAGCAGGCTGGCAAACCCTTCTCTCACACACAGACACTGCAGGGGAGGATGCTCCACAATTTGACAATATTTTAAAATATTTTCAAGACTGTCATGGTCTTTCCACAATGTGGCAGTTGTGGGGAATCTCCTCAGTGGGTACAAGGGCTGCTGGGAGAGGATGGTAAATGCTGAAGCCATTGCTCTCTGTGGCAGATGCCAGACCAGCTGCACTGGGTACAGATTTCCAGGGGCAAAAGGTGTTGAAAATTGGCTGCAGTCACCAGTGGAGGTGAGGAAAACTTGGTGGCAGGAAAACACAGAGGGAACTGTGACCCAGCTGAGCTCGACCAAATAGTTTGCAATAATTTCCAAAACCTGAAGCATTAGAGTTGAAAAACCGTTAGCCCACCACGCAGGACTTGAGATGTTCCAGACAGATACAGAGGAGACAGGTGAGCACAGGAAGTCCTCTCCCCTCAGACCTTTTCAGATCAATAAGAGAGATGCTGTTCAGTGACAGGAAACAGCAGATTTCATTTCTCTGCACAGCCAATGCAATTTTCTCAGAAGAAAAAACAATGTGACAGGCCCCATCCCATCCAGAGATTGCCCACATGACAAATCTGTGACCGTCCCTTAAGCCTTGAAAACCTTGCTACACCTTCTCCCCATCCAAACACAGACATTTATACCTGCTCTGAGCCCTTCCAATACCCCTCCTCTCAGCTCCTCTTTTTCATTTGGAGTTGCCTGTTATATGATTTGGAGCAAAAATTGGCACTTATTTTTTTGGTAGAATTACACCAGAAACAAATGAGGGGAGAGTTCTCAGAACAAGAGGGTTCTTTAGTCAGTACAGCTTGGGAATAGCCCTTAAACAAAGCACAACGTACTCACACACACTATTTTACATTTAAAAGTAAAATAGTTTGTATTTAGTACAAAATAAATTCTTTTGCTCCATCAGTACACAGAAACCTGGGAAATTCATTGTTATCTTGTGTCTTTTCAGCTCAGGCAACAGCAGTGAAGTTTTAATAAGCAAATATACAAGATATTACACTCCTGACAGGTCAGAAAGGGAAGCAGTACAGTTTGATTCTAAATTGAGCTGCACCAGTGTCTCTAGTTTATGTGTAAAAGCACATCCTGACTTCAGCATTCAGTTCTCTGTGGAAACAATCACAGAATCACAGGAATGAGCAAGTTCTGAATGGGAATCCATGGAAGAGATTTACAGGTTGTCACAAACACCAGGTTTTCAGGGAAAAGTACACTTGCATAGCAAATCCTGCAGTACATTTATTTGGTCAGTTTTTATTTAAATGACTACATGTGCAGGGTATTTTTGTTTAAAAATTTACTTCTCTCCTTACCTTCAGCTAATTAAAAGGCATTTACCTTTCTCAGAAGTGATGATCTGTAGCTGGCAACATCTGGTAAGTGCAGCACAGAGGCATGGCCTCCTTTTTCATATAAATTCAGGCAAAATAGGAAGAAAAAACATTGCTCTGTAGCAGGAGGACTCTGAAGGATGTGCAGAGCGCCTGTCAATGGCACTCCAGGCAAAACACCTCGCTTGCTTTTTCCATGGTAGTGAAATGATGAAAGAAATAATTATTTCACTGCAAAACATGAAAAGGTGACAGCTGAAATGCACTTATTAGACCTTGATAAAGCCACTTCTTGATCTCCACTTCCTAAAAGCATCCATCACATTTCTGCAAGCCCAGTGGAACCTGTCTAGGTGTCAGAAACAGTGGCAGCTCCTACAGACAGCCCTGGCATGCAAACATGCCCAGAGACAGACAGCTAAAGAGTATTTCCTCTAATAAGCGCATTTCCCAGAGAACTATTTGCAGACATCAGAAATAAAGCAACACCTCCTTCTAGTGAGGATCTTCGTGATCATCCAGCTAGGATTTAGGAATAAAAGCTTTAGAAATAATCTAAAAAACCTGTGGACAATCCTGCTTAACCCAAGTTCTCAGTACTTGGCAGAACAGTTGTCGGCAGAAAGGTTCTCACTCTCTCCTTTATGTTCCTTCTTCCCTGGATTTTCAATTAAGAGATAAGGGGGAAAATTCACACAGATCATGAGCAAAAAACCCCCAGGAAACTGAATTCATGCTTTAGATTTCATTCTGAAGAAAATTTCCTGTAGCAAGTAAAACTGCCTCTCACAAGAGGAGGTGCTTCAGCAGCAGCAGACATGGAAAATCTTCCATTTGGATATTCATATTTTGGAGATCTGGACTGCAGCTCCTTAGGGCTGGATACATTCAAGACTTTCCTTGTTATCTTTTCCTCCTCTGCAGTGCTTTCTCACTGATGCAGGTTTTGGGGCGCAGAGCTGTTGGGAAAATGAAGGGCTGCTTTAGGACTGTACACTAACACCAAAGCCTTGGAGTAAAATGAGGAACAAAAATGCCCATTTCTCTTTCCACCCCAGAATGAAGCTGAGCCACCCTTCTCAGGAATGTTTCTGACACTGTCAGTGAGTGCTGCCAGCTCTTCCATGGAACTGCTTTCCTGTGAACTTGCTCTGAATTCAGGGCGGACACTGTCCTGGGTAGGAGGCTGGACCCTCCCTCAGGAAGGGAACCCCCTGAGGTCTCCTGCAACCCAAATCATTCCACAAATGTGTTATCAACATCATCTGTGGCTGACACCAGCCAGGACTGCAGGGGGCAACAGGCCACCCTCACCTGGTGACTTCTGAGGCTCTATGTTCTCAGTGATGGAAAAGATGTGATGGCCAGAGCAGTGACAGCTGCTCTTCACTGGACAGGTCTGCTCTGGAAGGCAGGATGCCATTCCAGTGGGCACAGAGATGTCCAGGATACTTTTGACAAATATTGTTGAATATAAGAACTTTCAAGCTGGTTTTTTACAGACAATGGCATTTCAAATCCTTCTCCTGCAGAACTGTTATTAAAAGCCATCAAATAATATCTGTAACACTTTCCAGAGAACTAATTGGAGAAAGTGCCATGCTCAGGAGAGAAAACCAATCATGAATATACCAACTTGGCTGAGAATTTGAGATGTATTTAGGGAGCTATTCTGAGTAATTTACCAGTAATGAATGACTGGTACTCTTCAGACTATAAATACAATCTACTCTTTCTCCTTGGGAAAAAAAAAGAGAGGCTGTCTTTTTAATTATCACTTTGTAGGCAAAAAGACCAACCAGAAAGACAGTGGGAGGAACAGAGGCAACACGTTTTCCCCCCTGTTACACTCACTGTGATCCTGGGTTTGCTCAAGGAGCAACAAGCAGCTGAGTCTCAGACACGTCTGCACCAGCTCAGAAGCTGCTTAAAAGGCCAGTAGAGATGCAATGAGCTTATTATTCCAAAAGCTATCAATGAACCTGCACAATTAATAGCCATTTTCAAATTATCTTCAGCCAGTTTCTTTGCTGAGGATTTCTGCATTTGTGGTGCTGTCAGCCACAACCGCGTCATCCCCTCTCAGATTTAGATACAGAGTAGAAACCCACCAGATGATGAAATTTGCAGTTTGTATTTCTATGACAGAAAAAGCAGAGCTAAATATACTTAAGACTTCCCACTTTTCCCAGTTTAGGGCTATAACAATGCTCATTATCCACACTGTGTCTGCAGGAACTGAGCAGAAGAAAAATGTGGAAGACAGAACTCACCTGGATCAGCCACAACTTGTTTCTTTTTGCTGCTGGTGACAATCTCATTTTCATTCATCATTCGTACATCCTGATCCTCCACATGATTGCTGAAAAGATTGAAATCAGTACAACGGCCAAAATAATCAACATTGGCAAAAGTTATGAGAGTCATGGACAAGGATACCAAAGAAGGGATGTCTGGAGTCCTGAACAGCTCCACAGCACAGCCACACTGCACAGGATTATCCACACAGGAATTGTCCTGTCCTCATCCACCTGAAGGATTTCTTGCCAGTTTTAATTAGTGGCATTCATTCAGACACACATTCAAATATAAATATCATATTCACTCTACAATTTTCAAGCCTGCCTACACAGCTTGAACCACAAAGCAAAGTGAGATTTTAAATCAGAGCTGTACAAAGGAGGTATAAAAATCCTAGTATGGAACTTCCACAATGCTTTGTAATTCTGAAAGAGCATTATTTGAAACTTTTCTGAACTAAACAAAATTCATTTACTGTGACAAGTTTTGCTTGCAGGCTGCTGGAAAACTTTAACTTTCTTTTTGAGAAAAGTAATAACTTCAAAGGTAAATTAAACTAAACAAATTGCAGGGAAAAACATGAGCTGAACTGAAAGATAAGGAAAACATCACTAATAACATCTCCCTTTCACACAGACCAAAAACACACCCATTTGTGCCTTTGCAATAAAATAAGTGTATTTTTTTCTTTTCTCTCCAAATACTGCACAAAATGGGTTTCTATTTCTGAAGAAAAAGGTAATGTCTCTCAAACTGTCAGAGGGAAGCAGGAGAGCCAATCCTGAAGCAAACCCAAACCTACACTATTGATGATAATGTCAGACTCAAGTTCAGGTTCACAAAATACTCAACAGTGCCATGTGAAAGAGAATAGGCCAACATCACAAGCAACAACATCTAAAAGCTCCAGAGCATTTTTAAAATGAAGGGATATTATCCAGCATGCCTTCCATTGTTGCTGAAGTACCCTGTATTTTAGTAGGGTGGGAGGTGAAAAAAAGAGAAAAGATGATTGCAGACCAGGCTGGGAGGAAAGAGCAAGAAAACTCCTCCAAGAGGCTGGAGGAGAAGAGGCTCAGCATGTTCTCGACTGGAAATGAGACCATGCAGTGTTTGTGACCCCAAAACTCCTCTTTAAAGTAGATCAAAGGACATTTGTCTTATAAATATGAGCAAAGGAAGTTATGTGAAATAGAGCTGTGACTGCATCTGGTGCTTCCCTGGTTCCAATAAAATCATTTTACTCAAAGAAAGATCTGAAGCTGAGGAAAGTAAAGGTTCGTTTCCCATCCTCCTCCTTTTAATATCCCATTAAAAATTTTCTCAAAACTTTTATTTCCTCAAGGCATTTTCATTTTGGTGACTTTCACACTGAGAAACTGTTCACCTCCAAGTTTTACCATGACAACACAGCCACTTGTACAAAAACATGAGTCCAACACAACACATCCAAACAATAATAATTTATTTAACCTCTGACAGGACCAGTGGCCAAGAGAAAATGCTTTAGGGAAACACAAGAAAACAAACCCTGCAGGAAAATGTGAACTTCTGTCTTTATTCAGAGCATCTCATGTTCCTTCTGCTTATTTCTATGTGGTGAATACCCTTCTGAGTGGATCACACACCATTTATCCATGCAAAACTTGCCTTTTTTTCCACGTGATGCATGTGCAAAACATCCTATTTGTCAGCTGCCCAACATGTAAGAAAGTGTTCACTTCTATAAACTGTCATTTTTTCCACTTTTCGATGCCATTTCAAATGAATTATTCTTTCAAATCTGTACTTTCTTTGCCAGGGACTGCTTTTTAGACCCTACCAATTCCGACCTTCTAAATGTAAGTGGATTTTTCACTGCATTTCATCACATTCTCCATGAGATTGCCAACTTAGTGGTTTCAAAGCATCATTCCCCCAAATGCAATTCTCATTTTAGAAGTTTATTATTTTAGACTGTTTATAAAATAGTAGAATTCTGGCTCTTTAATTAGCATCTCTGTCAAATCAGAGGAGTTTATTTTCTTCAATTTTGATGCTTGTTTTTTTTTTCATGAACTTTCTATTTTTCCCCCTCTGTGTAACATCATTGGGATGTATTAATCCTTCTCTAAGGAAACCTAACTTTTTTGTTTTGTGTTTACAGGCTTCCACAAAAACAGATGTAAATATAAATCATGAATACCAGGAAGTGGCTAAAAGATGCTTGCAAACATAGCTGGTAATTTGCTCCTCATATCTAAAAATGTACTTATTCCTCCTCAAGTGGGGCCAGGGATGCTGTGGAAGGGAATTTTCCTCAGCAATACACACACTGCTGACATCAGTCCCATCAAACCAGTTTTTAAAGCCAAGATTCTTTGTCCCAGCCAAGATCCACTCTCGTACCTGATAACAGTTCTCCTCTCCTGATGGCAAATCTTCTCATCATCTGTGAAGAGGATGGTGTGGTAGGGCACCACGGGGTCACACGTGGGGAGGATGCCTGACACCACATGGCTCACCATGTCCAGAATCCCATTGTACACCAGCAAATCATCGACCAGAAGCTACAAACATTGGAGAAATAAACCAAAAATCCATCCAGAAATCAGGCCTTGCTTTCTGCAGTTGTCTCCAGCAATTAACTAGGAAACATTTTTGTTTCACAAATCCAGTCATTAGTTTAGCTTTTGTTCCTTAAAACTTCCATTTCTTTCTATTCACTGCTGGAGTTTGATTTTTATTCTTCCTCCCCAAGTTTTTTATCTTGTCACTGATGTTTTTTAATGCAGCTTTCAAGTCAGTAATTAAAAATGTATTTCATGTTTTACATAATTGCCATTCTATTCATTGGAGTGAATCACTCTTAAATCTAGGAATTAATGAATCTCACCTCACTTCAGCTGTCTAAAACCTGGGTTTGTAGTTCAAACTAGTCTTCCAGACCTACTCTAGAGTCAGTGGAAAAAGGCAAGTGTCATCCTGCCTTAAGACAATTATCTAAGACAAAAATCAGATAAAGTTTTCTTTCCCTGGACAAAACCAGGGAGGACAGATGACTGGCATAGATTAGTCATTTTAATATTAAATGCAGAGTAAAATGAGATGAATCCCATCCTTTGAGATCACATGGAATCACACTTCAACAAACTGTGAGAACACGTACAGAATGGAGCCAGCTGACTCACCAGGACATACAAAATGCACAGGAAAATTACTTACACCAAACTCCTTCACACCTCTCTGAGGAGTCTTGGCATAATTCCACAACTTGATCATTGACACGGTGGTAGGTACATCAAAAATGACATATACCCTATTCACCTGTAAAAGATAATTAATTTATATTTAACAGCACAAATTCCCCAAAGAAATTAAATTCTCATGCATGTTACATCAAAAGAGGTTCATATTTGAAGAGATAGCTGGAGGAGAGATAACTGATGCTGAGGATGGAAGTTCAGCTATCATCCCTGCTGGTAATTCCCAGATGTTGGCTTTACCCCACAGCTGCTCTCGAAAGCACAGAGGATGAGATCTAGAGCATCCTTGTCATCCTGGACTGCCTGGAAATCACAGGAGAGGGACAGAGACACTTTTAATGAGTATTTCATAAACCAAAGACAGACATGTCCTTGGGGATAAGACAAGCTGGTGCCTCTTCTGTTCTGTTCTGCATGGAGCCTGCAAGAAAGATGGAGAGAGACAATTTCCAAGGGCCTGGAGTGCCAGGACTGGGGGAATGGCTTCCCACTGCCAGAGGGCAGGGATAGACGGGATACTGGGGGTGAACTCTTCCCTGTGAGGGGGCTGAGGCCCTGGCATTGTTGCCCAGAGCAGCTGTGGCTGCCCCTGGATCCCTGGCAGTGCCCAAGGCCAGGCTGGATGGGTTTGGAGCAGCCTGGGACAGTGGAAGGTGTCCCTGCCCATGGCAGGGGATGGGACTGGATGAGCTTTAAGGTCCCTGCCAACCCAAACCACTCTGTGAATCAATGATTTTATTCTATTCCATTCCATCTCTTTCTACCAAATACAAATGGAATCCACCTTCCTGTCTGGAAGACTAGAATTTCCCCTCTATGCCCTGAAAGCTGTTGCAGAAATTTTGCAATTTTTGTGTGAGTTATACTACCAGGAATTTAGAGACAATCCTCCAGATGCTTGCTAAACAATTACTGCTTGAGGTATTATTCATCTGCCTTTCAGTGACGTTAATGTCAAGATGTTAAGACCAAAGATTAGGCAGGCAGGAAACCAATCTTGCCTGTAACAGTTAATTCCATGCTTTTCCTTTCATGAGCCACTATATCAACTCTGGATCAACATATCTTAAGCTTCATCTTTAGCATCCTCTGAAGTTTTAATCCTTTGATGTACTAGAGGAGATACTGTAGGTTATATTAAATCATTATGCTGAGTTGTTTTTTCTTTTGCTGAAGAAAAAAAGGTAGACTGGATCAATAGAAGTGTTTGTATCTGACTTTCCATGAGACAACTGGAGCATTGTCTCCAACAACAACTGTCAGTCCCACAGCAAATGATATATTTGATTAAAAAATCCATTCAAACAAAGAAATAAAACAGCAATCAGTGACAGGCGAACAAAGAATTCAAATTCTGCTTATGTAAGAAATGAATTTGAAAAACAGGAAACCACTTTTAGAATTAAAAAGGAAAAGACATTTAGGAAGGAAAAGAAAGGCTGTAATACCAATTCCCTTCAAGCTTTTGAAGCCACCAACACTTTGATCAAAGAGTTAATGCAGCTTTCCAAGCAGCCTGCACTGAGGATGGGAGCATTCACAGGCTCTGGTTCAGCAGCCCAGCTCCACAGGTAGAGCATCAATAGGCTCATTGCTCCATCCAGCCCCTCCCGGCTCAACAACCATCCCAGGGAGGATGGAGGAGGGAAAAGTACTCTGTGGATCTTACAGAGGTGTAATTTGCTACAGTTCAAGGACAGAAAACACCATTAAATTGCTTCTGCCTCCTGCATTTCACACATTATCAATTTACCCTTTAATACTGGTATTTCGTGCTCTTCTGCAGTACTTTGGTGTCAGGCAGAACAACACAAAAAGAGAGAACTGCAGGGCCTGTTATTTTCCTTTTTCCCAAGTGAAACAGCCTCTGCAAGCGTGTCTTTTGTAAGGACATGAGCACACTCAGATGGTTGTCAAATCAATCAGTCATCCTGTTATAAGAGACATCTGAGCATCCCATCAAATTGCCAGGACTCAGGATGTGGGATCTACACAGCAGGAGTCTCAAGCAACACACAGACCTTCCACTTCCCTAGGAAATGCAAGTGCTCACTATTCCCAAGTATGCTTAAAAGCTTTACCTTAATTATAGCCCTTCATTACAACACATCATGATATAAATTAACAATTCCTCCCTCTTAATATTCTAATTAATAACTGCAACATCTGCAGTGAGGATTTCACCAACACAGTAAGTGATAACTTACCATATGTCAGGTTTATACTTCTTCTTTTAAAATCCCTTCTCTTATTAGAAATAAAACCACCTTAATAATGTCCACTACAGGCCCCTAAAAATGTCCTTTCCCAAAACAAGGTCAGAAGTCTTTTAAGTTCATATACTTTTCCTGTTTAGATTTTTGATATCCCAGCTATTAAACATGGGAATTCTAAAAGGGCTGAATCATTTGTGGCCTTAGGACAGGAAATACTAAGTCTGCCATCCCTAATCTATGAATTTGAATTCAACACAGATAATGAGATTAAAAATTAATTTCTCACTGCTGGAACAACATTCATTGCTTTCTGTAAAAATGAACTTAAAAGCACCAGAAAGGTGTTTATTGCACAGAACTTCTTCATCAGTATCTTTGTCACAGTGACTCAAAAACCATCTCTGGAAAATCTTCTGCTGTTGCCCCAAGTAGAGAGGAGATTACAAACCTGGGAAACCTCCACTGCTGCTGCCTGTGCAGTGCAGAGAGGCTGCAATAAAAACAACTTCTGAAAAGCAGTGATTTAGCATCTGTTCCTAATATCAAATTTAGCTACAAATTCTATATGCTTCCCCTTTCCTCCATGCTTCCAGTTCCATCCACACACATCACTAAAACAGAATGAAAAGAGAAAATGTACCAAACCAGGAAGAACTGGTGCCAGCCACATGTGCCTGCCATCAATGGTGTCATTCACTCTGTCAATCAGTTTGTCTGGAGTCCGGATGTCTCCAGATACATCATCTAAAACGTTGACACTATCTGGAAAAGCAGCAATATCTGAAAAAAAACTTTAAGCATAAATAACCCAAAAAGGGATATTTCAGAAACACCATATTTAAAAGTTTATGCTCTTCCCAACTCCATGATTGGGTTTTCACCATTACAGCTATACTCCCAGGACTGCAGAGCTGAGGAACTTGGGGGCACATATTTAAAAGCAGGACAACCCTTAGATATTCTGGCACTCCAAATTATTTTTAAAATAGGAATCAAGTAGTTAGCTGTATTTAATTCATTCTCAAACATGTATTCATCAGTGAAGTTCCACTATCAGGAATAGGCACTTTCCAGCTTTTTGGTGACAAAGTCCCACATTTTTACCACAAACTTGTGCAAATTCCTCATATAAAATCTATCTCAAGAAGAGTGTCTTTGCAGAAGGCAGTCATCAGTCAGACTACATTTTCCTTGAGTTTCTCAAGGTTTGTGGTAAAAATCAGTAACTGTGTCATAAAACCTTTTTTCATCTCTTTGAGAGGGAAAGATTAAGCCCCCATTGAACAGGCAACCAGATTTTCTCTGTAAGAGAACATTTACATTAAAAACATATATAAATGTTAAAGACATGCAAAGAAACATGGATGGATAGCACTGTCTTCAGAATTATGAATCCCGAGCAATCCAGCCTGAGGGACATTAATTTTGCCCATCCTGCTTTCTAAAAGTCTGTATTTATAAAGAATTGAAGGAATGACACAGCAATGCCTCAAGTGTTTAAGAAAAGCTTGATTCAGTAGTGAATTATCACATTAAATATTGCACTAAGACAAATATGTTCTTCTGGGATCCTAACACATCCCACACACAAGTGCACGGGCAGCAATAGGTGATCATTCAAGAGGAGCTGAGGATTCTTCACGTGGCACTGATTTGCACTGTAGACCTGTAGCAGGCCAGTTAAAGAACCCTGGTTCTTAAAGACGATTTGTTACCACTTCTCAATTCCAAAATGTTTCTTGTCCATTATAAATGTTTCAGGTTCGAGGTGTATCGTGAAAGATACAAATCAAAATAGCACTTGGGGAACAGCCTTTATTTTGCTGAATTCCCTGTTTATTAGGCAGTGAGGATCCTTGGAGACAAACAATTCCTGCAGCATTTGTGCTATTTATTCTTTCCAGGGGTTTAAGAAATGTTCCTTCCATGAACCTATGTACAACTATGGGACTTGTATGTTGGGGTAGGAAGCTTTCAGCTCTTAAAAGACTTCAGCTGGTACAGAGCACAAAAGGTAACCTTGATGAAGATCAATCTTCCCAACACGCCTTTCATTCTCTCTGTTGGATATCCAGGGAACAGTGAATCAAATTCAGACTCTCAGCCCTGATCTTCACGACTGCATTGAGTGTCCAGAACAGCCTAAATCTCAAGAACAAGAGCTATGAAAAATTTCTTTCTTGAGGCACAATGAAAGATTACATTAAAAAAAAAATAAAAAAAGCACTGAACTAATTTGTTTCTTATGAATTTATAGCTCTGCAAACTTTCTGGTCCTTCCCCACCACAGAAGAAATGTCAAGAGCAGAAAATACCACACCCTTCTTAAGCCTTCCCTTCTCTAACTTTGTCCTGCTTTGTTGGTGCATCCCATTGAGAGAAGAAATGCTCTGCAAGTATAGAGAATCCATAAAAACATATGGAAAAGAGGTTCATCACCCAAATACAGAGAAATAGAAGCAGAGTTAATCCCTCAGGACAAGCTGGCAATGTGGAAGTGATGCCCTGTGACACTTTGCCAGGGAGTAAAGTGTGCATCAGCAGGGCCAGGGCTGCTTGGTGTGCAAAGGATACTGTTTTCAGTCAGTGAGATTTGCTCTCCGTGTTCATTGAACAACTCCAGCCCATTCAAACCAATGTAGTAGGGATCACCCCAACTCGTCAGCAGCTGGAACTGGAAAACAACTAAAAAGCAAGATGCTATTAAGGAAAATAACAATACAGAAGCTTTGTCCTAACAGACTATTTAATCTGCAGTTTGAAAAATTATTGTGCACCCCATGATGTAAGACACTCTTATTTGCAGTTCAGGCAAAAAAGCTACCAGAGGATCTGAAAACAGGCCACACATGAGGTTTCATTGATTTATTCTTAAGCCATACTTTATGGAAGCCTTTCTCATATTCTTGCTATCTTGTTAATACCTTAAAGCACCTGAAATTGTTGGATTCAAAAAGCTCAGGACTCCTAACCATGGTAAGTAACTCTAAAATATTCCATATGACAAGGAAGGTGACAGGGAAGGATACAACCACAGGGCATTAATGGTGCCTCATAGTCCATACTGGCTTGTTCCAGTGTCCTTGAAGCAGTCCTGCCAAAAAAATACAAACAGGCAAAACCACATTTTTATGTACCCTTGGCTCATTCAGAAAAGAAGAGAACAAACCCAAAGAACTAAACCTCCACAGACACCACCCCAACCCCTCCAGCTGTGATGATGGACCAGACTCCCCTCAGAGCTCAGTGAAATCTGGTCAGAGTTAAAACCAAGTGAAGCTCTGCTTTAAGGGCTCCATGTTTTCATGAAATGACACTACAACAGTGAAGAGAAATCACGTGGTTCGGACAACAAAGACATCCTATTTTACCTCCTATGTACTTTAGGAACTGGCTGGGGCTGTAGATAGTCAAGAAAGATAATTTCTTGAGCAAAATCGAAGTGGCAATTGCCCGGTCCCTTGCGGATAAGGAAGCCCTCCAGGGGGGAGATGCTGTGCCCATCCAGGATCACATGGACCACCTTAGCCTGGTTGAAAAGAACAAAACACAAGATTACCTGACATGACATGACTGACATTTAAATATTTGCAAACAATTCCATTCACTTCAGAGACTGAAATAATTTCATTTAGCTGTATTTATTTTGTTCCTCTAGAGTGTGACTTCCCTTGGCAAAAGAAAGCCAAACCCAGCAGATACCAGCTGCAATCCAGTGTCCATGTCATCACTGACACTGATGGGGATGGTAGAGGTGAGGATTTGGGGGAGGGAATACTAAAAAAAGTATTCATAGGTCCTTCAATTACTGCATGGCACCAGATCTCAGCAAACTGAAGCTGCCCTTCTTCACAAAGAGGTGGTCAAGCATTGGCTCAGCTGCCCAGGGAAGTGGTGGAGATTCCATCCCTGGAGGGATTTCAGAGAGGTGCAGATGAAGCACTTGGGGACATGGGTCAGTGCTGACCTCAGCAGTGTGAGGTTTACAGTTTGTCATGATGACCCTACAGCTCTTTCCCAACCTAAACAACCCTCTGATTCCTGAGCCTGCAGTAATATTTATACACATCAAGGCTCAGCTGTCAAGTCAGCCCATGTCACAAAGGGAACCTGAGGAGACATCATGCACCTGAATGCTCTGCTAAGTCAGCTGGGATTGCCCAGCCCTGGCTGGGGGTGCCCTTCCAGAAATCCCACAGCCTCTCCAGAGCAGACTTTGGTGTTTCTGTTGCATTTACAGCAGCCTGTATTGCAGCAGTTCTATTTATCTTTGTGGCAGGTGGGACTCGGACTTCTCCAGGATCACACAAACTCCTCTGCCAAGCAGTGTTGTGTGTAACCTCAGGGCATATGAATAAAGAAAAGGTGCCTGTACCAGACAGAGACAATTGAGCTGTGGCCCCTCAGAGATGCGAGCACACCTTATCCAGCCTCTGGGGATTAAAGTGAATAATTCAGGCACATTTACTGGAATGATGCAGGAGCCCTGGCCCCTTCACCCTCCCCCAGCAGCACCATGTGGAGCTGCATCCATGATCCCAGGCACAGAACAATTCAATCACACTGCAGCAATTAATCAGTGCACCTTGCTCTCTAATGTGTTAAATATAACTCAATGTTCATCACAAGCAACATTCACTGCCCTGGGTCTTTCACTAAGTACCAGTTTGTGCTAGACTGGAGGAGGGGCTCAGTTAATTTCCATGAAGATTAATTAGGAGGGAATGTTTGTATGACTAGCAAGTGTGGAGAAATAACTATTTCTGGCTTCATCTTTAATACACTTGGGATCAAATAAAGGAAACATCTTTTTCATATGAGAAACTCTTCTGTATGCTGCTTTCCAGCTGAGTAAGTCTGCCAGGCTAAGGAGAGGGAGTGAGAAATCCACTGAAACACACTTTCCTAAACGGAAACACGTAGTGAATGGGAAGTCTGGAGAGTCAGAGATGGAATCTTACCTATTATAGCACAGCTGCTTATATTTATGTGCCCTTTACAGCCCTCATTTCTAAGTAATTCTCATCATCTGAGGAGGCACTCAGCCGTCACATATTGCATTTTACAAATGGCATAACAAAGCTCTCACAAGGTGATTTTTCACATAGCTGCAAATAGCACCCAAGTCTTCATTCTGACAGTCACTGCCATTACCCTCTCACACTAAAGCTGTGAATAGAATCCCCCAGCCTGCAGCTGCCTAACAAATCATTCCATCTCACACCCAGGGACTGGTTCCTAGAAGGAGCAGCAGTACTTCAAGAGACAGATGTCAGGATGCCCTGGGTTTACAGCCTAAAATCTTCTTTCTTGTGGCCCAGCGAATCTTGCATCTTTTGTTTTCCAAATAATTTATTTTATCCTTCTACAAGACTGCAGGTATGGGCTCCTCCTTTAAGTGGCATCCACTAACTCTTCTGGGACTTTCAGTATTCATTCATTCACCTGAATCAGACTCACTTCTTTTTTTCCTACCTAGCCGTAAACTGCTGAAAATACACCTTTCTTCTTTTTTTTTTTTTTTTTTTCTTGGTTTGGCCTCTAGAGTCCAAATTCCAAGTTAGAATTTAGAGATTTAATAAGCACAGCTCAGCAACAACTAAAATATCAGTAAGTTACCAAGATTATTATCACCCTAAATCCAAAACACAGCTCCTGGGAAGAAAATTAACTCTATCCTAGCTGAAATCAGGACACAAATGTCACTAAAAAACCCTCATTTGTACAGGGGTTATATTTAGATGGTAATGCTCAAGATGCTCCAGAACCCTCTCATGCCTCAAATGTGCTGGGTAAATGTGATGGAGCACAAAACCAGGGGCCCTCTGTTCAAATCTCTGGATCAGCTGGGATGTAACTGGAAGATCCTTTTTGTCCTCTCTCCAATTTAATACATGCCAACATTTTTATTCTTATTCATTGCCTGAATTTGGACATTGGGAATGCAACAGGTGCCTTTTGGGGTGGAAAATCGGGAACAGGTGGATTCCTAAACTTTCTGTGCAATGAACAGCAACCTCTGGTTTGTTATCATTATCATTACAAGTGTTATCATTACATGTGTAAGTACAGCAGGGAAAGGAGGGACAGCCAAATTCAGAGTGAAAAGGTGTAAAATTATCTCCATCAGGTGCTAATTGTCAATCCCAACAATTTAGTATTGGAAAAAGAAAATATAAACCAGGAAATTTGCAAATAAGAGAGGATTTATGTTAGACAATTTTAGGTACATTATTTTAGCCAAACTGCTTGAAGGTGACAACTTTCCATTTATTAAATGTTATTATTTCAAAAGACTCTTCCTGGACAAGGCAGTACTGAGTGAGTGGCCTTCTGAACCTGAACTAAACAGGATTTCTTTGGAAAAGTTTCCCTCATATCATTATATCATTCCCTGCATTTCAGGAAATACAGAATCATACAGTAGGTCTAAATACAAGATATTGAGAGGATACCACTTCAGAACCATATATCCTGCAAATAATATGTGCTATTGTATGTTTCTCTTAAGAAAAATCAGCTGTGAAGAGTTCTTTACACCATCTCTGGATTTTTTCTTTTTTTTTTTACTATCTGCTGTTTGTGGAGACAGGAATGCATTATACCTGCCACAAAATTCAGCCTCAGACAATCTAGAAAGATTTATGGTGCTCCATTAAGGCAGCTATATTCATTCATCACAGTACCAATTTTCCAATGCACTGCTGTATATTTTTGCTGGCAGTGCTCCTTTTCTTTTACTTACCCCTCTGTAGGTATCCTCTGGAGATTTATTATAGTTCCAAAAGCGAAGCCCTGCAATACTTTCAGTTTTATCAAAATGGATTGTGAGCAGATGATCTTCTCCAAAAGAGAAGGGAATGAGCCACATATGGTCATCCTCCACTGTGATATTAGTCCCATCTATTAACCTACAAAGAGAAAAGTCCATTAGCTGCACAAAGGGAAAAGCTGGCTTCTCTCATCAAAAGCAGGGACTTTCCTAGGGTTCATTTCATTCTAGATGCCACTTCCTGCTTCCAGGGCTTCTTGTGCCCTTGTGCATGCAATTAAAAGCACAGAAAACATCAAAAATAGCAAGTATTTTTAGTTCATGCAAGTATTGAACCAAAGGCAGTGGAGGGAGGGAAAAAAAACAGTATTTTCTTTAGTTGGGTCTGCTTCAGGAAAAACAGCAAAGTCCTTAGGTTTTCCCTGTGTGAACAGGGACAGGCAAAGGAAAGCTCAACTGCCTTTGCAGCAAAGTGGCTGAAGGCAGAACTCAAACCTAAGCACAATGAAATTCATTAAGGCAGCTCCACGCCCAAAGCAGTGTATCTGGCACCCTGCAGGGTGTTTCTATGCCAACACAACTCTGCTGGATGTGAGGAGGAGCTGGATGGCAGCTGGATAACCCTGAGCAGGACCAGGGTTTGCTCACATCCCTCATGGACACAATTAGCCACATCCCTGCCATTTTACAAAGCTTCCAACCAGCAGGACAATGTCTTTTCATGACAGCACAGGCTTCAGGCTGACTAAATAAAGTTAAATCTGGTATTTTCTGACATTATATTCTTCTACCACAAACTGTGCTTTACAAAGATGGAGTAAAGGAGAATATGAATTAATTTTCCACTGTAATTACTTTGGTATACTGCCAAAAAAAGTAAGTATATACTTACTATTTATTTAAAAGTTTAATGGAAGAATGAGTGCCAGACTTGGCAATTCCTTAAAGAAAAAGATTTGAATAATGACTCTTTCACAGAGGAACTGATTAGGGAGTCCATGAGAGAAGAGATAATTCTTGATTTGGTCTTGAATGGTACATGGGACCTATTCCAAATGCCACAGTTGAAAGCACTGCAATGTACTCAAATTCAACATGCTTGCAGGAATATCCAGAGCCAAAAGAGCCTCTATTTCTTGTGCCCAAAAAGAGTTCTCCAGTGAAACAATCAAGAATGCAAAAAAAAAATTTAAAAATATAACCCACTTACTAAGAAAGATGTTAGAAAGAAGGAGGACTTGAAAACTCAAAGCCAGCCTGGCTCAGTAGCAGGATAAACAAAGTTATTATGGGCCATCTTTCAGCAAAATTCATGATCAAAAAAGCCCTAAATTGATAGACTCATAAACTCTGGAAGGTTAGATGGGTATGCACAGGCCAAAAAAAAAGAGTCTGAAGGCTAGCAAGCAAAAGATACAATAAATAAAATTCCTCAAATACATCAGGGGCAGAAAGCTTGCCAGAAATTCTGCAGGACAAACATATCACTAGGCTGCAAAAGGAACATTCAGAAAGAAGAAGGCACCAACAAAAAAAGGTAAATGAATTTTTTGCATCTAGGTCCATCAGGGACCTAAACAAAAAAAAAAAAAGAAATTCAACAGGAGCAAGGAGCAGGTTCAGTATTACATTGTAATTATGGGGTCTGGAGAGACTCCCCCACCAGAATCTGTTCATCACAGGGGATGTCATAGGAAGATTTCTTAGATCAGCAACTGCCTACAGAGGAGATTTTAATCCAAGATGGCAGAAGGTACAAGAATTGCACACAAGTAAGGTTGGTATCTGCATTAGTCAGATTAGCAGAAATTACACATGACAGAGTTAGTGTGCATGGAGATAAATACAAAATACTAAGGAAGACTCCAGAGCCTTTGAAAAGAGAAATCCTAACTCAAAAACCTGGTCACAGCCCATAAACATGGCAGCAAGACAGGATTACAACCAAAAATACCCTTTAAAATGGAGAGATGACTCAGAAACAACAGGATGCAGCTTCAATAACATCCAAATGCCAAGTCCCCTCCAGATCTACAGTCTATAATTTCTATATGCTGCCATTTAGATGCACAAGTTAATCTGAGGAAATATATTTGTCAATGAATAAAACTTCATTAGATTTGCCAAAAAAAAAAAGAAGTGCTGCAAAATGGCCAAAAGAACGGCACCTATTTGTGCAATTCCCCAACACATCCTCACTCTTTGCTCATGTGAAAATTTTCCTTGAAATTATCCAGAAATCCTGCATAAATATCACTCAATATGCACAGACAGATGCTACAGAACACCCACATTTCTTCCTGGAAAGTCCTTGGCAGAAATACCAACCAGGCATGTTCTCATCTCCCAGCTCAAACACCATCTTTTGGAAACATCTCATTCATGTTTCTACAACAAGCTGTTCCTGGACAGCCTGTGAATTCCAAGAATGAGCAGTGATGGAATGAAAATCATGTTCACATTAACATGTGTTAACATAACAGAAGCTTATAGAAATGTGTCACTTTAGAAAATCTGATGTAAAATGCATCCCAAGTCTTTGGTTACTTACTTTTCTAACGTTCTGGAGTCTCCTGTGTACTCTGGAAGATCATTTAAGTCTTGGGGTGAAGCAGAAATCTGTTCTGCATTGATTTTTAATGCTTGACCATCCTTTCCTACCACTTCAAGTCCTGTCAGCCCCAGGTAATGGGAGTCTCCCCAGGTCATGGTAAAGTTCAGTTGCAGGCCTACATGAAGGAATATACATTTAATGATCTGTAAACTTACTGGTTTGCAGCAGTGAGCCAACATAAACACGAGTGCAAACCCCAGGGATTAGCAGCATGGCTATTTTGTACAGATTAAATAACTTTATTTGCTGGAATTGGGTATTTCCTGCTCTGTTTGTCCTCCTCCATGAACAGCAGTTTTTTTTAATCTGTGTCAAAGCCCTTTAATGTGCCACCAACACCTTGTGCACTTGGAATTACACAGCTGCTGATCAAGCAGGTTCCCAAGTGCCTCATCCTGGACTGCACACTGACAGCCAGCCAGTGACACATTTCAGCAGTCACACGACAGATTTTGACATTATGCAGACAAGAAGATCCATTAGTCTGAAGTCTATCCATCATCTTTCACCAGCTGAGTTACTGTATAGATTCATATAAATCCAGCCTCTCAGAAATCCATAGATTTTTAGAGAACACTTACTCACAGTTAAAGCAAAATAAAACATTTGGTTTAGTAATGTCTTAAAGTTATTTTCTTCCCATCAGAACTGGACACATGGAAGTATTTTCATGGGACAGCATCAGTGAAAAGCAGAAATATTGATTAGGCTGTATCTCCAGAAAATAAACAGAAAGAAAAGCTGGATGGACAAAAGGCTGAATGTGAATCTCCTCATCCACCTGTTTTATGCCTTACTGAAAAGACAGAGATTTCCTGTACAGATATAACAAATAAAATTCCAATCTGATCAGGTTCCATGAAAATCCATCCCTGTAAATTAAAAATACTTTTCATTTCCCACACTACAGAAACACACACATAATGAAGTTGGGCAATGTCTAAAGAAACACCAGGAGTCATGATGTTTGTAAAGCAAACAAGCATTAAACCTCTTAAGCCATCCAGCCCACTTACTCCTAAAAAGCCAGAGCAAGTCTTGATGCACTTGGGTGGAAGATCTCATCAGCATTTGCAGGGACACAAACAAACAAACAAATAAATAAATAAATAGTCAGCTGACAAATCTGGAGCTCTGGCTACACTGACAGCAGATACTCCTCCCAAGTGCTGAGACTAAAGCTGCTCAGGGTACAAGCAGGCAGTTCTCAGGACAGTCAGTCTGCTCTCCAGTGCAAATCTGCACTGATTCAGCCATCCACACAGATTCAGTATTCCTCAGAGTTTAGGATTCTTCACAGAACCTGAGAATGACACAGGGAAAAGGGACCTCTGGAGGTGTCTAACCCAGCTCCAAGCTCAGAACAAGTCCAGCACCAAGGCTCTCAGGAGCTTATCCAGGGGAAGTTTTCCTGTCTCCAAGGCTGGCAGACTCAAACCTTCTCAATCCAGTGTTGGATTGCTCTCAGGGTGAAACAAAATTCCTAACACCCTGCTGGAAATTCTTGTCAAAGGACCAGGAACTGCTGCTGAAGCTTTTTGGCTATCCAGAAACTCTCTGTACAACAAGTGAAAGGCCCACAGTGAGCTGGTTTGGTACAGGATAATAAATCAGGTACTTCAGCAGGGATATAACACTCTGATCTAGCTTTCCTGTAGGGTTTCTATTGTCAATCCAATCTAAAAAATTCAGTCAGTCTACATAAATATAAAAGATTGAGAGAGAATTACTGGGTAAGGGACACAGCTATTAGAAATCCCATTCAGGGACTAGGCAAATGGCTAATGTTATTTTTCTGAGATTAAAAGCCAACTGTTACAATATAATGTCGTAAATGCAACAGCAAACAAAGCTTCTGCCTTAAATATTCAATTACTCTTCTTTATTCTGTTACAAAGTGCTGTACAGCTCTGACAAATCAGATCCTCCTTGATAACATGTCTGGGGGAAGGCTGGCTAAGGAAGAAGTAAAGGTAAGAACTTACATTTTCCAGTAAATATTCCTGTTTCCTTTGGCATGCATTCAGAGACAGAGTCTGGCACTTGAACCTAAAAAGAAAGTCAACAGGTGCAAGGAACAGGTTCAGTATTACACTGTAATTACAGTACTACTGACTTGGACTGCTTAGAAACTGATATTTGTACCTGTTTCTTTTTGTATATCAATCTGCCCTCTGCCTCCTCACCCCGGCTGTCCTGCAAATAATGGAAAACATGACCCAAAATGTAGATTATCAGGTGGGTTCTTAGAAAGCCAAGACTATCAGGGCAGCTTTTTTACTTAGTGCATATAGAAATGTTAAATGGGAGACTCCACAGTGTGAGCTGCCTCTTCTCAAAGAGGCTGAAATCCTTAAATCACACTTATTTCCCTGCAGACTGCCATCAGCAAGTGACAACATGCTGTATTTGCAATATGTTGCAAATCTGTTGCAGAGACAAGGAGTCTGGAAGGAAGTCAAGACCAGAGAGTTTCTTCTTCTCAAGAATTAAGAGGCAGAACAAACTTGCAAAGTTGTCCAAAAGCTTGTGCTTGTGCTCTGGTAATGCTAATTAAAAATTGCCTATGCCGTTCAGAAAAGTGAAGAAACAGATGACAAAATTTGCTGATCACACTGGGGCAATCAGGGTAGTAAAGACAAAAATGTCAAAGAATTGCAGATAGAATTCGCTTCACTGAGTAAGTGTGATAAAATGGCAAATTCTGTTCTCTGTGGACAAATGTAAAAATGTTACACACAGAAAAAACAATCCTAACCTCACATATAGCAGTATTGGCTCCAAAATAAATAATAGTAAATTAGAATGAAATCTTGGCATTTTTATAAGTAGCTCTGTAAAAATATCAGCTCAATACTCATTAGCAGTCAAAAGGCCAAACAGGAAATTAGAAGTCCAGACTTTTCTCTTTAATTCATCATTAGAAATAAATTTCCTGTCATCCACAATACATCAAATGGATCTACACTGTGCCTAAGAAAAATAAATAAAGACTTGTCAACACTTGTCTCCTACTGTTCATTAGATCCCTGCAATTTAAGCACAGATCCCCAGGATCTCATGTGTTCCCAGACTGCAATATCCTCCTGTGGCAGCAAATGTCCCTGGGGGAATCAAGGTAATTCAGGTGAGACTGAACAAGCAATGGGCTCTGAAATAAACCTACAGAACCTATGGAGTGGAAAATCCCTCTCACTGGGGTACCTCTCTCACAAACCAGTTCTGTTCCTCAGAACAATTTTAAAGCACCAGCCTGGGAATTAAAATTTGCAACTTTTTTAATGAAAATCAAAACCTATGGACACAGTAAAAGGCACTGGGTTTACTGATTGCAAAATAATGCTCTCCCTCGCAGACCATCAATCATTTGTTCCAAGGCACTTTATCATCTCTTTTCTCCCCTTATTATCTACTCAGATCCTTTCCTGATGATTCCATTCCACTGATGCCCAATATATTTTCTTTCAGATATGGTCTCATTTTCTTCTATTTTAACTACTTCTGCTAGTGGACTTCAGATTGTCCTACCTGTGTTCTTACATTCTTATGGCTAAAACAAAACACCACCATAATACAGGAGTTATTGGAAAAGCAATAAAAAATAGAAAGTATTACCATGGTCTTACACCTGACCACACTGTCCAACACCTTCCCTGTGAGGAATAACTAAAGTAGGAGCAACCATTCTAGAAAAGATTTAGAAGACAAACACGGGGGCATAAATCTCTTGAGTGGCTTGAAGGAGGGAGTGGGGAACAATTGTTTAGTTTCTTCCAACACAAAACCTAGAGAACATTAAATGAAGCCAGCAACAAACAGAAGGAGGTTCTTCATGCCATGCAGGTTCAGCTGGGAAATGTGCCACAGAGCACTGTAAATTTTAAAAGTCCACGTGGGTTCAAAAAGCTAGTGGATGAATTAATGCAATAAAAATCTGTGGCAGGATATTAAACACAGAGGTTAAGTTAAAAAGTCCTTGTGAGACACATTTCTAAGGGCTGAATGAACGTTTCAGAGAAACACCACCCTATGTTTGCGCTGTTCTTTCTTTCTCTCTAAGCAGCCACCACTGGTTCCAGAGTCAAATCAAGTGCAGTAGTCACAGTTCTGTGAAAAACAAAGTTCACTGTCTTGGTAAAATTTAGAAAGGTTTAATAAGAAGACAATAGGAGACAAACATAAAGCAAAAGAGTTACACATGGCCTGGTGCCTTGGGTTCCTACCAAGGAGCACACACTACTTCAGAAAACACTTCTTTAAATGCACAGACATGTTGTATATTCATAAACCCTCATGCATCATTCAAAACATTCTTTTGGGTCCCCCTTTACCCCACCTGTACCACCCCTCCCCCTTTGTAAATTTTGCATTTTTCATTCCAGTCGTTTTCCTGGTATCCATCAGTCCAGTTTTACTGGTTCTGATATAGGACCATCGAAACCCCTCCCTTGATGCTCAGGTGCTTCTCTTCCAGGAATGTAAGAAATTTAGCTGTCACCACTCCCAGTTCCATGAGCAGAAAAAAATCTTTTTGTCCCTTATATTATTATTCTATCTAACATTATACATATATATATATAGCATTTATTTTGATATTTGTGAAAAGCCAACAACCTAATATGCACTTATAACAGATCTGATCTGCTATGAAACCAACATTTTTAAGGATTCCTGAATTCATGGACAGACAGATGGCCATGAATAGCAGTGACAGAAGAGTAAGACACTTCTGTAAGAGCTTTTGGAAAGTTTTTAGTAAAACACATCATTTCATCTACTGCATGTGCAACAGGGAATAAAGGGGAATGATCAACAGCAGGGGCTGCTCACACTGGTCAATACTGGTCTGACAACACTAGGCTGGGGAAGACAAATTGCGGAGTGGATCTGCATCATTCTGGTAGCATCAACATCCCCCTACAGAAATCCTGATGGTACCAGCAAATACACAGCCATCAATGGCTCAGTCACAATAGCTTTTGTTACTCCAGCGCTGATCCAGCAGTTCCAGAGTTAGAACAGGGGTGTGAAGGGCATCACAGCTGAACAGCAAAATGAAAGGCAGAGCCTGGGTCTGAGCAAGGACCAGACAGTCCAGGGCCAAGCTCCTGCCATGGAAGAGGTCCTGGTGAAAGCTCACAATAAACATGTGATCAGGAAAAGAAAGGTCAGCTTCAGTTTGTCCTCACGAAATCCTGCATTGCATAGGGTTCTGAGTAGTTTCAGATACTGAAAGCAAAGATGGGATCAAAATTACTGCAGAAGTCCAAGGGTTAAAGTCATTAACTGATTCGTGGTCTTAACAGTGAGATCAAATTCCAGCACCATTGGATCTCCTTTTGTCTTGTGAGCCACAAGAAAAAGAAGACAAGACAGAAAGGGAAAGTTTGGCAACCACACAAGGCTCATTAGGAACCATACATCCCCAGAAAGATTTTGGCTGGAGCAGCTGGAATTTGGATTGATTCAGCTTTGGATCTCCTGACAGACTCACAAGTTAGAGTGTGAACCCTAGAAAAACACAGCCTCACTGATCTACCTCAGGAAGATTCTGAGGAAGTAGGAAATTTTAAGGAAAACAGGTCAAAGATTGCTGCACACCATCTCGAGAAAATCCTCTGGGATCTTTGCTCAGACACTGGACTGTTGGGCTGGAATGGCATAAGGCAAGAGCTCAAAAAATTCTTGCTCAAAAAATGCTTGGAAATACAGCCTTCCTTCAAGGAGTGAAATACCTTCTGCATGGACTAGAAAATAAGCATTTTTGTGCTGCAAAATGCACCCGAACCAGTGATGATGCTAGTCAAAAAAAAAAAAGAAAAAGAGAAAAAATAAGGGGAGGGTTGAGAGGAAGAGACTCTTCTCATTTAACATCCTTAATTTGTGGAGGAAGAAACCAGCAATATGAAAAATATGATAAAGCCTTTGGTTTGGAGTGCCAGGGAGCACAGCTACTCATGACAGGAGCAACTGTACAGGGAAAATCCCTGACAGTGCAGAAACCTTCAGGAGTACCCAAATCATACAGAACTCTCCCAGTCTCTGTCCAAGTAAGTAGAGAAGTAAGCTTATTAATTAATCAGGGAAACAAAAAATTTCGAAGATCTTTAGGGCTTTTAAAAAATAGCATAAATTATTGACCTGGTGAAAAAAAAAAATCTTTAAAACAGTCATAATTGTGTTAGCTCTTCTGCAATTTTATTCCAGTCTGGAAATGTGTCTATTACTCCCATGTTTCAAGCAGACATTTATAGAGAGTTTTGAACTCAGAGGCCCCTACCTGTTGATGCTCTGCTCTCAGCCTTGCTTGTGTAAAAGGTCTCTCATCTCCCTCCCTATCTGCAGTTGTTGGCCTCTTCAGCTCCTCCTCATATCTCAGGGAGCTGGAATCTCCCAATTCTCCATCATATGTCTCATCATAGCAGTAAATGGCTTCAAGAATATCATCATCAGTAGTGAACAATATGGTATCCCCAAAGTGCTCCGGAGCTGAAGGCAACACACAGAATTAAATGGAGAAATAATGCAAAAAAAAAAAAGAATATAAAGAATGGGAAAATTATTTTTGGTCCTTCTTTGCATTTAATTTGCAGCAGTCAGTTGATACTGGCTACAGCTGTAATTAGTATTTCACTCTCAAACATACTGCACAATGGAAAAACATAGAGAATTCAGTCAGATTACACATCCATATAAAAGAAAATGGGAAACAAAGCTTCCCCATCACCTTTTCCAAAAGACCATGTATGTGAAAACAAACAAAAAGCTGCGACTTTGAAATTTCTAGTGCCTATCTGATGTGATTGAAACACAGACTTGTTGCTAAGACATAGTTAAAAATGGAGATTAGCTCTGTATGCTGCTAAAATCCCCAGTATCAGTGAAGAATGCATTAATGGGCTTTGCACTATGGTTTTAAATTAAACACCAGACAAAGTGCCAGCTTGCTTTGAAGAGGAAAGTGATAACAAACAAGCTAAATGTATTTTGTTTGTTTTGTACTGCTGTTTCCACAAGGAAAATAAAAAATGATAGCCTACCTCCAGACAGGGTTCCTGAGGCTTTGGCAATCTCTCCTTTAAAAATGCACTGCTCATCTAACACCATGATAATGTCTTTCACACCTCGGAAGGAGTGGATGCGGGATTTATTGTAATTCCAGATCCTGATCATGGCTACCTGACAGGAATTCACAAAGTCAATAAAGACAAAGTGAGGTTTTCCAGGGGTGAACGGTGCCAGCCAGAGGTGCATATCATCCTGGGTCCGATTCACCCCATCTATTAGGTTGGTTACTACCCTGGGATCATTTCCATAAGCTGGTAAAATATTTATATCAGGAGGTTCAGCTGTTATTTTTGCAATCTGAACAGGCTCTCCTTTAGAACTGAAAACTTCAATTCCATTAAGACCAACATAATGTCTGTCTCCCCACGTTGTTCGGATGTCTATCACCAAGTGCTGCCCATAAGGTAAAACGGGGATTTTAAAATCACTTCCATCCTGTATCTCCACAGAATTTTCTTCCTCTTGCCTCTTTGGTAGTGTTGGTAGTCCCTCTTTTCTCTGATGTTCTCCAGGCCGGTTGATTTTCTGTTGATGGAGAAACTCATCAAAGATATCCCCTTGAAAATCCATGTTCGAGATCCGACCACGGTGGGAATAATTAAATTTCACCAAGGAGTTCCAGGACTCCTGCAGAGTGTGTTCTTGCTCACTGCACCACTTCATTCTAGAGGTTGCTACGTCCTTGACGGGAAAATCTTCATCTGAAAACAACATTACAAAGGCATTTAATGTACAAACAGGACTGAGAGCAAAGCACTCCAACAATGACTTTGCAGAATGACGCCCTGTCCCTCACTGTGAAATTCTCTGACAGCAACACTTCTATTTTGCCTCTCTGTCATGAAGGCCACACGTTCCAGTTTCCCTTCCCCACTCAGACACAATGAACAAAATCACTTTTACCTATGGAGGAACAGAACTCCTGCCATGGTACAAACTGCAACTAAGTTTGAGGTTGTGAATCCTTGCCTCAGCCCTTAAAGAAACTGGGATTTTTTCCCAGTGATACTTATTGTGTGGCTGTCACAAGAGTTTAAATCATCCCTGTGCATTTCTGCAGGTCTTTCATACAGCTGGAAATGGCTGAACTGGTTAATGTAAAGCATTACAGGGAAAAGATGGTTCTTCCTCTCAAAATGAGACACAGGTATATAAAGAAAAGTGGTGGGAAAAGGTGTAGGTTCAGCAAACAGGGAGCATTGCATTCTAGGTAGGTAATGTCCAAATATTTTTCCCACTTTTCAGCAAGTGTGAGATGCAGAAGGAGGATAATGACAAGATATCCAACGGGAATGCAGCGAGGACAACAAATCAGAGGGGCAAAGCCTGTTCTCCTTGTGGCTGCACCCGGGAACTGCTTCATTTCCATCTCAAAACAATTAAAAACAGATAAGAACCAAGATTTGCAATAAAGCAGTCACTCATGTATTTTCTTGAAATAAATGAAGAAAAGGAAGTGGAGTACTAAACAATTACAGGCCCATGGGCCAGATTTTACTTCTGTACAGTGTCCTTGGGTGGATACTAAAACAAATGGTTATCAAGAATAAATGCCAGTTGCTGTGAAATGCAAAAGAAAAGTTTTCTCAAAAGACTGCTCAAGACTAACTTTTAACTGTGTTTTTGGAAATACTGGTAAAGAGTCAATGTTCCTAATCTATCCATGGCAAATAATCATTTACAGTGGGGACACGCGAGATAAAATTAAGAATTTGAAAGCAGATGGGAAACTACCTGGCAAAGGGTTATCTTCCAGAATGAAAGGCTGGAGACCAACCTGGCTACTCCTCCTTGCACCACAAGGAAAATGCAGACATGAAGGAAAGGTTCATAGTTCAGAGAACATCAGACATTTATCAGTCACTTTCTTGCTCACACCACTACCAGTACAGATACTCAAGAGCCAGGGGATCCCCAACAACACATCCCAGAGCCTCACAATTCACCTGGACAAGGTACTGTACATATAGTTACCCCCTGAAAATGTCAAAGCTTGAAAATTTTGGGAGGAGCAGAGTACAGAAGAGTATTTAACATCCATTGACTCTCCTTGATTGGATGGGTTTTCCCCTTTCTTTTCAAGAATGAAATACTTCCAACAGTCCAGAGGTTACAATTCTGAAGCCCCTCTAGGGCAGTGCAATGGGAAGTTAAGGGGTTTGTGAGCTACTTTAAGGAGTGGTAACAGGAGAAATGGAAAGTTTTCCTTTCTGAAAAGGAAAGCAGAGGTGGCCCAAAAGCAGACACCAATGGCTGAAGGCTTACAGGGTGTGGCTTTTTTCTTTTAAGAATCTAAAATGCATTAATTGTTAATGATAAGTCAAACATCCAGCTACCCTGTGGTTTCAGGAGCATCCTGAACTACCAATTCGGCTTCAGATGGCAACACAGACCACATAATTCCTCTCAAAACTTTAGTAAACCACGTTTTGGGGCAAGGCTCCATAAAAAAAAAAAACACCTTTCTTCTCTCTCTGTTGTGTTAATCTCTTTTTTTACTCCCTGCAGTTATAAACAGCAATCATATTTCCATGCTGCAATCACATGCTTCATTTCCCAAATCATTCTAAAAGCTCTCCTCTGTATCTGTTCCACTTGGTAATCAGCTTTCCTGAAAATGGATGATCAGAGCTGCAGTTTTCCAACCAGGGTCTCACAAGTGCCTGTGTCGAGATATTGAGGTTTCCCAAGTACCCAAAATGCCTCTGCTGATCCATCCTGGGAGTGCAGTGCTCCAATCACTGCTCACACCAGCATTTCAGTCAATCTGCTATCAGCTACTCAACCGTGATTCTTCTCTTCCTCGGTCATTTGCAATTGATGATTACTCAGCTTACAACTTAATTTTTGGTTATTAGTCCCCAGATGAGCCTGCAAGCATTCTATTGAATTGCATTCCATTGCTCCAGTCCTCAAGTTCATCGTTCTGTGCAGTTCTTCAATCTCCTTAACTCATAATAAACCAAATTATATGTTATTTGCAAATTTTATCAGCATACTCCCACCATTTCCTTTGCACATTAAACTGGTTATCAAAGAAAAATTGATGTTTTTATAGCGACATTAACTCGAGCCAAGCCTGTACGTGCTGTTACTAATTCCTGTTGTTCTTGTGAACCATTTAGTGACCAAATCTGTGCTGTGACATCCACAGGAGCCTCTGAGCCTTCCCTCTGTTCCACCCTCCACTGGGAACTGCCCTTCTCCCAGCCCCAGGCCGACTAAAATCCAGCACTCCCAGGGAAACACTTAAAAGGTTTCCCTGTTGTTAGAGCTTTCTCAGCTCCACTTTGAAGATGGCTTTACCCTGCAAACACAGCACAAAGAACAAAAGCTGCTGGGTGGCTGCAATTTCCCAGGGACTAAAACACATCTGGGGCTTGAAGCACCACAGGACAAAGAGCAAAATCAGAGGGCATTACATTGAAAAATTATAACCCTCATCTTCTAGTTTACATTGAGATTCCTAATTTATCTCCATTTTCACTACTGAACAGAGTAAATCCCAAGGTGGGATTTATTTAAAGTTTTCCCAATGCGAAGGTTTTAATGTAACAGATGCAATAAAATTTGTGAAACAGTAAATGGGTTGCATGGGGGTGGGTGAAGGGCAGGTGCCGCCCTTTCCAAACTTCCCTGTTCTTCTCTTCTTTGAGGTATAACTTCAGATACACTGATGAAATAGCTGTTTTCTCCACAGAGGGTCAGACAAGGAAAAATTCAGACATTCTACGTTTAGAAAGAACCATTTTCCTCACCTTTGAAAAAATCCCTGCAGTACCTGCTGTAGAATTTGAACTGACACTCCTTCATTTAGGTACATTTTCTGTCCCTTGTCACCCTTACTTTCATGTAAACGCCCAAATTCAATATACAGCAAGATACATTTTCATGTAAATTGTTCTGATGTTCAATCACCCCCAAAATTTCAATTTGTAGTTTTGTAACATCTTATTCCAATTCTCTGGGTCTTGTTGTCCTTGTTGTATTAAACTCTTCATTTGAGACAAGTTACTGAATGCTGAAGAATTACAGAATGCCAAGGAAGGGGCATAAAGGAGTCAGAATGACATGGCTTGAAACTGAGAAAGGAAGACAAAAGTATATCCTGACCAATGGCAAGCTGGGTGGAAGAGAGACCAAGTAGAACTTGTGGGTAAGAAATTCTACTTTTCTGTTATTTACACTTGTTAAAGACAAAAATATTGTCTCATGCCCTGAAACTTTTATAGCCATGGATTGCCAGATGTTGAGATAGAAGAGAACTTGGGAATTGCACAATTCTCCTGCTGTTCCCTGGGGACACACTGCTGGATGCTGCCAGAGGCAGAACACAACTGCACAAAGCTGGATCCTCCACCTCCAAAGGAGATTTGGGGAAGCAGAACAAGGAAAATCAACAGCACAGAGCAGACAGCAGCCACATTTATTAGAAAACTCTTCATAAATAAGCAAGATGTCTGAGGGAGAGGTTTGTAAAGTTAGGAGCAGAGAAGAAAAATAAGGGTAGTTTTCCATTCACTCTGAATAAATATACTGAGCATCTGTTCTCACTGAGAAAGACACAAAGCAACTACACAAATAAACTCTGCAAATTTGGGATGTAATCTTCTTTATCTTTCTGCAGATTTTAATTGATATTAGCAAACATTTGCTGTCTGCAGGACTGTCAAGTTTTAGAATATAATTTACTGAAATTTAGTCTTCCAGCTGTTCCAAATAAATTAAAAGCCCCTAAATCAGAATGTAATTTTTCTGAAGAGTGTTTCATATCAGGTGTAGGATCAGGAGAGAGACTGAGTTTTCTCATGAGAAAAACATCACAAATAACCAAACTAATATCCCCTGTCTAAACTCCCAGGAATCTCAAGAGGTCCCTTCCCACCTAAAATGAGTTTGTGCTTCTGCAAAATAGAGAATGCTTATAAGGCTGCTATTGTTACCTCTTACCTTTGAGAGCAGAACCATCTTCTCCAAGATTTTTAGTGTTTAATCCCAGCTTTTTACCAGACATGACACTTCTCCTTCCACTCACAGGGTACTGTAAACTGCAGCAGTTTTTGTTAGAAAGGTGGTCAAAAATGTCCAAGTCCACATCAGCATCCTTTCTGGTCAGTGTTTGTGATCTCCCATCTCCAGTTACACTTCTACTATTAGGTCCTCCCAGTTCATGCCTCTGACATTTGACATCCTCATTTATCAGATCTGAGAAGTTTTTCATGATTTCATCTGGCTGTGTTTGAAATTTTGAGTTGAAATTCTGTTCTGTAGCAAGCCACGAAGGCTTCTGCCTACTGGGAGTAACTTGATTATTCTGTGTTACCTGGGCAGATGACTGTAACCAAGAGGGAACTGCACCTGCAGAATCAGTCAGTTTTCTTCCTGTTAACTTTTCCATTTGCTCACTCAAACAAAGTTCATCATCAGACTGAACGTGCTCTGCAACTGCCGCTGCTGCTGCCTCCTCTTTGGCAGCTTTTATACAAACTTGAGATGGGAACACTTTTAGATCATCCTCTAACTGAGACAAATTTTTCTTTGTAAAGCTGATTGAGTTCATCTCAGGCTCAAGAAGATTTTCTTCTGGCAGAGCTTTCCAGTTCAGTGAAGCACTGTTTGATCCTGAGCATTTAAAATGTAGGTCTGTTTTCTTGTCTGGGCCTGAAGGTGCATTTCCTTCTTTCCTCTCAGCTGAGGGAGATGCTGAGGTATCTTGCTTGTGATCTGTAAGGTCAATTGTAGTGTTCTGGTCAGCAAGGAGATCTCCAGAGCCTCTCTCTAACTGACCATCAAATACAAGGTTCTCATCAACATACAACTTCACCTTCTTTGCTCCAATATCAAGGTCCTACAAAAATAAAGGTATGAAGATTTCAGTCAAGCTTTCAAGCATTAGGTATCGCAGCTCTGGGACTCTGACATTTGAACACTTAATCAATAGACAGATGAAAAGAATTAAACCCTGTGTCAGTACATGCTTTTAACTGCTTTTCAATCTAAAGTTGAAACAACTAAAAAATTCTGAGGAATATATAAGATTTTTTTTAAAGGACTGAAAACCCTGCTAGACACTGCTATGAAGCACTTTGTCTGACAAGGTCTGATTATTTAGAAAAGCTTGAGGGGAAAAAGCTCAGATTAAGTACAATTACATTAGATCAGGATATAAATTCCAGAGGCACATTTTGCTTCAGCATCCCTAAGATTCACCACTTTTACAACACATTCCACAGTGAACAACCACCCAGATCAAAGCCACCAGAGTTAAAAAGAGTTACAGAGTTACAGAAATGCAGAGCTAGAAAGTACAGTGAGAAAAAAAATCATCCAGTCCATCTCGTTCCACTGAAGAATGTAAAATAACCTACACCATTGTGAAGAAATCTGGTTTTAACAGTTTTCAACTAATCTGCTTTGATAGCCTATTCCAACACTTAACTAGCCTTTTAAACAGCAGGCCTTTATCTCAGACACCATTCTGCCACTCACAACTTCATGTTCTCCTCTGTGGCACTCACCAATACCTGATTTTTTTTATTCCATTGAAGTTAGAACTAATGTTCTCTCTATTCTCTTCACCATTTCAATACAACCTTTTCTCCCTCTTGACAAAAATACCATTATCTTCAAAGAAAATATAGAAGATGAGAAACAATCCATCTCCTTTCTGTTCTCTCACTTGTCCATCTCATGGAGTCTTTCAGAGACTCTCTGTTCTTTCCTTCTTGTTGTGAAAACTAAGAAGCTTTTTGTCAAAGTAAGAAGTTTCAGTTTCATCCCTCTTGCTCATCTCCAGCCTGTCAGTTCTCCTTGAATACTGATTTAAATTTTCCCCTGCTCCCAGACTAAACCAGTCACTCCTTCCCTTCCAAGCACAGAAGTCTCTGGTTCTTCACTCCTGAACACACTGTTTAAGTTTTCATTGCTTCCATCCTGTTGCCTTCCCAAAAATAACAACTCTGAGGCCAAAAACTGCAATATGGACCCACTGAGAGGAAAAGCAGAAGATGCAGGCATGACAAGAAAGCTACAGGTGAGGGAGGGGAGCGGGAGCAGGAATGCAGGACACATTCCTGACAGGAGAAAGATAACCTTCACTGAGCTCCCAGTGAACAGCTGTAAACCCAGTTTAATTGGCCATTATGGCCTGGCTGCCTGTGGAACTCCTGGAGGATCATAAAGTGCTGCATTTCTGTGCTGATGCACTCAGCCATAAAACAGGATATGTTTTCCCCTTGAATGAAGACACTGCTAGATTGATCTAACTGGGGATCAGAACATTTCAATAATCTTTTGAAAACTACCTGCATGGCTTTGCCTGGAATTATGATGGGGAAGAGAAAGTCTATCAGGATCTCCCAATAATGCTATTTTTAAAATTTCTGTATGTCTAAACTGCCAATATTCTCCTTAAATGCTAGAGATACTGGATATTCACAGTTGAATCTGGGATAACTGGAACATTTCTCCATAACATTCCAGCTCTACTGCTGTTAGGGATACCCAGCCCTTAGTTCTGCATTTTAACCCGGAAATAGGTATAAACTGAAGGGGGCCACAAAAATACAGATGTACATTTTAAAAGTATTTGTCAATGTCATCTTTCTAAATTAAAATCAGCAACTTCTTCAGAACAACCGGGTTTGAAATGAATCCCATGAATCACTAGCAGCAAAGGAGGTCAGGTAGACAGAGAAAACACTACAAAATGAGATAGTGGAGCTCATTCTCCCTGAAAAAGGGACAGTCAAGCCCAAAAAAGGGCCACTCGCTTCAAAATTGCTGTTCCAGTCAGTGGGAGACTCTGATGCTTTGCAATGTCTGGGACAGGTATTTTAGGAAGCAGAAAAGGTGTCAGAACTGTACCAAGATGAAGCAGCCAGGTATTTCTAGGATAACAGAGACAGACTGGACTGGGGTTAGCAACAGCTGATAGCTCAGAAGAGCTAATGAAAATCTGCACCAAAATCCTGAGCAGACTGAGCCTCAGGGAGGAAAAATCTGAACAGATCTCAGAGACTCCAAGAACAAACATATGCAGGCACAAGACTAAGAACTGCTCTTTTTCATTCCCTCCCACCCCTCTTCTGAGTTTCTAGTTGCTTAGTGATCTGTTCTGGTGGAAAAGATTGACAGTTTAGCTTCCCCAGTACCACTGCTCAGCTCTCCTCAAGCTGAGGAGGCTGGAAAAATCCCTTCCTCAGGAGTAATCCCCCACTGTAAACAAACACTCAGTACTTCATCCAAGGCAGGGCTTCTCCCTCCTGCAAGAGCAATTAAAGGGGCACAATGTCTCAGGACAAGCAAGTAGGTATGAGCATTGTCAGAAAGGAAAAAAGATTTTGTGAAAACAATTCTGGTTCCTTTTGATGTTCCTTCCCAGCTTGCACCCTCAGCCCTCCCAGAGTGTCTGCTGGGAGAGTGGCTCCCAAGGAGAAAATAAGGATGGTATTTCTGGCCATTTCTGTGATATTTGTGCACAAAGGACAGAGCTTAAAACCAGAGGCACTTTTCTGAGAATTCCTCCTGAGCAGAGGACCTGAAATTGCTTCTGCCTGACTTTTCAGAAAAGTGTGAAAAAGAAGCAGTAGAAAAGAAGTCAAGGACCAAAGCAAATTCTTCTACAAAACTGATTGTGCTGGAAGAAAGCTGCTGCGTCCTTACAGACAATGTACCCCAGGGGTAATCCAGCATGGAAAAAAACCCCAAGAGAATGGACAGGAACAGAAGGAACAAACACACAGGCAACCACCTGAAAAAGAGAATTATTCCACTGGAGAGCAACTAAGACCTTCATGCATTTAGGTATTGATTCCATTCCAGCTTTGTGAAGACATACAACAGACATTAGACTGGATCTTTGAAAAAAGTTTTAATAGCACCAAGTTACCATGCAATTTCAAGGCTGTATCAAGTAGTTACAAAATGTCTGACTGTGGCAGGTAAACTTGAAAGAAACTGGCTGTCCTTACACTTGTTCCCTTCCTGCAGACTAAAAATCACCTCCTTTTTTGCAGGTCTCATCTGAAGTAAATAAAGGCAAGATGAAGCATCCTCTGAGACCTTCCTTGTAATTCAGTGAATCAAGGAATCTCTGACAATGATGTCATCTGACTTTTACAGCTTCCTTCAGACTTATTTTTTCTCCTTCCAGACTCAAGTTCTGAAATTCAAATATACAAAAGTACCGGCCTGACTTAATTTTGGGGCTATTTTTGGAAGCAGTACTTGGACATCTCTCACTTACGTGGTTTTTGAGGGAAAGAAGGCAGTTAGAATGATTCCCAAAATGCACACAGAAATCTGGCTCTGGATTTACATTATCAGGAAGAAAATTGTTCATTCATTGTATTTTGAGGTTTTTATACTTCTTAGCCAAAACTTCCTCATGACAAATTACAGAATTAGGCAGAACTGCTTTGTATTATTCTTTCATTTGAAGGATAATGAGCAAGGGTAAACTGCTGCATTTCCACCAAATCCATAGGATTATACTCCCAATGGATTTTACACATTGCCTCATAGTTATTAAAGAAGCAAAGCCTTGAAACACAGACAAACATTTCTGTGTACTTCCTGCAATCTATTCAGTAGATTTGGTAACAAATCATACCATTACATCCAAGAACAGCAGCCCTTTTGCATACTCTAATGATGATGGAACATCCTGTAGACCACATTTTAGTGAGAAAAGCTATTAAAATTCCAGGAAATAAAATATAAATCATGTTGTAGTAAATTTGTTTTAAGCTGTCCCTTCCACGGCCATTTCTGTATGTATAAATTACCATATGTGCTTATATAAGAACATGGATGAGAGCAAAACCAGAGGGATAAAGCTTCTTATTTATAATCCAGGACAGCAAATCCTCTTTGATCCACTACCTGAGATTTTTTTCTTAACACTGCAGTGTACAAACAAGAATAATATTCATGGTGACATTCAAACACAGACAAGAGACCATCTGCCATCTGCCATGATATGTCTCTCTTGTAACAGTAGATTACTGGTTTTATTATGAGCACACAGTGGTGGACTTTTTAATTGTTCCTGCCCAGGGAGGGGGCTGGAACTGGATGATCTTTAAGGTCCTTCCAACCCAAACCGTTTTATGGTTCTCATTAAAGTGACAAACCCCAAACTGAGCAACAGTCAGCCTCTTTATATTTATAGACATCAGAAAACACATATTTAAACACGTATTTATTTACATTGTGAATAAACAGCTGAAAGCCTTGAATATTGAGATGCACTTACCTTTGTATCTTTATTTCTCACCACAGTAAAGGATTAATGACAGGACGTGCAAGCCTTTTATTATGTCTTTAGTGATCTTTAACAGCTTTGAAAGCAAATGCTCATTGTGCCCATGAAAACATTATCACTACATTGTTAGCACTTACAATTAAGACAAAAGCAAATTTCAGAGCAGGGACACCTCACAGCTCCTGTTTTATTACAGGAAATTGTATCTGCTTTTATTTCATGCTTTTAGAAAGAAGATCACACTGAATTTCCCTAGGCAAAGCAAGAGCAAATATACAGAGGAGTTGAGAAAAGACTACTTACACTGGGAGTTGTTGTGTTGTAATTCCAAATCTTGATCTTGGATAGACCAAAGTCACGTGAGCGGGCGGGATTGCGGATAACAAAGTAAAGTTGGACGGGTGGGTGGAAAGGGCACATCCATAGGCAGCTTTCCCTGGGGAGCTAAAAACACAGACAAGCAGACTGTCACTAATGCTCCTTCTCCTGGAGCAGGGTGTTTTAATTAACTCCCCACCCCCCAGCAGAACAGGCAGCCATTAGAAAAGTAAATGTTTCATAAAATCTGCTATGTAACGAGCAAAACCTCAGCCTCATTTCCCAAGAGTAGATCCCACTCTCCCTCCTGCCAGACAGCTCCCAACAACCTGGCAATGAGCTAAAGGTCAGCTGCCTGCTGTCCCAGGGAGACATCTGCATGCTCACAGCACAGACAGAGCAAACCCAGTTTATTTTTATCCAATTAATCAGCTTTGCTGGCACTAGGGGGGATCACTGAGCACAATGGACATTTTACAATCATTCTACTATTTCTTCGCTTCTGGTTCATCCCCTTAGAGGGGAATCTTAGAGAATTTTACTTTACTGCCTGCCTCTATTTTAATCAGCCTTTGCAGATAATCAGCTTCACTTACAAGTCTATTTCTCAGACCTATACTGGACTCTACACCGGAAATTTTCTAAGATATCACAGAATTCCCAACATGAATTTTACATACAACTGGTAATCAAGAGATTTGAAAGTACCAAAGAGATTTGAAAGTACCAAGAAATGCCTGATTCTGGACATTGTTATGAACTGCTACCTCTACACGTTCAGAACGAAAAAGGATATGTGGCAGCTCAGAAGGAAGGAAGTTTCAGAATCAGAATGTTGAATATCAATAGATTTGGTGTCCAGTGTTACTCCAAACAGAGATGAACAAGGGCACACAGTGAATACACATGTGGGCACCATACCAGTGATCTGAAAGTAGCTGATGAATTAGCTCCCCTGTGTTCTCAGGGACACATAGTGCATGGATATACACACAGAAGATAACAAGACAGTCTTTTTCCACACTTTCTCTCTGAAATGAGGGTTTCTGTTTTTCCTGAAAGCATTAACCACACAACTTTCCTCCAGAGTCCTTTAGCTGTGTGACTAACAATGGCAAGGGCAGCACCCTGGAGCCTGTTCAGAGCCATCATGAACAGATCCACTTCTCACCGTGGTCATCTCTCCACTCCTCCAGACTCTGATGGGTCTCTGCCCCAGACCCTCTCAAAAAGCTCTGGGAAACCGTTTCTGCTTTAAACACCAGTTCAGAACACAGACAGCCATAAGAGTGCCAGACAGGTTTTATCCTTTCTACTTAAAAGAAAGAAGCCTCTTGACATCAAAGAAATGAAGGACAGCCCTCAAATCACTGTTAATCCAACTCAGGGGTCAACTTCAAAGCTGCATTATGTTTTTGAAGCCATACTATGAACAAGAATGGTTAAAAAACAATTTCCCAACTGCAGACAACATCTGATAAGCAGTCCATCTGCAGACCTCTCAAGTCAGGAGCTGACTCCCCAGAAATCAATAGGTTCTGGTGTGTACTGAGAGCCAGAAGTGCCTTCACAGCAGGGTACCTGATTCAGCACCAAAATGACCTGTTCCTGCTTCTCACTGGCTTCTCTGTAAAACTGCACAGGATGTTCCAAAAACGGGTTTATCAGAGCCAGGCCGAGTGTGTGTCCCGAGTGAGAGGCAGCCATGGAGATTATTTTGTTTATCAGTGGAAATAACTGATAGGGCTGAGGCTAAACAACCTCACAGGTGTTACAGTCCCTGCCAGGGTGTCAAAGATCAGACACCAGAAATTCAAGGCACCTTGATGGATCCATGCAAAACTCAAGAGATTGTGGAGGACTCTGATGTTTTATCCCAAAGAGGGATGTCATGTCTTTGCTTTGCAAGAGGTACTAGAGCCTGGGGTTACTGTCTTGGAGCTGAAAAATCTAATCCAAAATTCTTTGAACCATCAAGCTGAACCTGGTATTTTAATGAGTCTAATTACATTTGAACTGGACCAAGAAAAAAGGGGAGAGTGGAAACCTTCAGTCTTAAGATTCTGTGGGAGATTGGCACTGCTGCTTGTGGGCACTGAAGGTGTAAATGATGGAGACCAAAGGAAGCCTCAAGCACTGTGAAGAGGAATGACACAGGTCTAAGGGGGAAGAAATATCTTGGTTAGATATTTACCTGTCCTTGTTATTCTGAGGTTCAAAAAGCCTTCATATGCATATAAGAATCAAAACGGTTTGTGGGAAAAAAATTCAACAAAATACCTAATCTACAACTTACTAAATATTATCACAGAATCCCAGAATGCTTTGGATTGGAAGGGACCTTAAAAATCATCCAATTCCACCCCCTGCCACTGGCAGGGACACCTTCCACTGTCCCAGGCTGCTCCAAGCCCTGTCCGGCCTTGGACACTTCCAGGGATCCAGGGGCAGCCACAGCTGCTCTGGGAACCTGTGCCAGGGTCTCCCCAACCTCACAGTAAAAAATTCCTTCCTCATATCTAATCTAAAAAGTTGAGAGCACCTGATATTCGGCCAGGCATTTTTTTCTTTTACAGTATATCACAAAATACAAGGAAGGAGGCAGTTTAAGTGCTCTTCTTAAAAGTCTGCAAGGGTAATAAATAAACTAATAAAATAAAATCCCTCATCTTCAATAGCAGTATTCTCAAAGACAAAAGTACACCTAAATGATCAAAGATGGAAGTGTTTTAACCATGGTAAAATGAGTTTTCCACATAATAAGTTCTTATTTCAAGTTTTTGTTCTGTTGAAAATGTCTGTTGCTTGGAGATTGATTAATTTATTGGGGTTTTAATGCACCCTAAAGCTTTCCTGTATGATCTGAAATGTAAACAAACTGGAAATGCTGCTCTGCCTTCTGAAGGGATCTGCAGTTCAAACACCCCATCCCCACAGCCTAAGACCATATTCCCTGCCGAGATTGCATCTTGGACACAGCCTCAAGAGATGAGATTACAGAGTCACAAATCAAGGGAATATATTAATCAATGAAATATAAAAGCTCATTACTTAAGAATAATGAGATCTATAAATGTATGAGTAATACTGAGAGTAGCAGGTTCATAATGGCTTAATGAATGCATTACTACATAAATTATAAATATCTAGAGAGTCTGAGAGTCACTATTACAACTACTACTGCTACCACTACTACTGTCACCTGCCAGCCAGCACAGCCTAAAAAGGAGAATGGCTATTTATGAGATCCAAACTACAGTTTTCAGGAGACAGTAAGGAAGACGCTTCAGGTAACAGTATTTGTCTGGAAATAATACTCCATAAGGAGTTTCAACTGCATTTCAAAATACTGCGTATTTGTCCTCTTTCAGATCTCATCTACTTTGCAAGCAGAAAAGCACCACTAGCATGAAATGAGCTGATTTTTAATATATTAAGTCCTTCAGCATACTCATCCACTAAAATCATACTATTTTTTACTACAATACTTGCTCTGAAGGCCCATGAAAAATGGCACAGAATTAATGTGCAGCACAAATAAACTATGGCTGTATGAAGGGCTGTGGACATTTGCTAATTCTTTCACACCAGTCACTGTCTTTTGCCCATTGTCATTGGTGTGGGAGCACCTCATATCTCCTCATCTTACTACCTCACACAAGAGCCATCAAAGACTTTTACCTGACATATATTTTTCTTAATCTCTTGTTCAAAACAACCTACACAGTCTTATATTTCCATTATTCTTCCCTAGGTAAAAAGATAACAAGGGAACAAGAGAAAATAGGCACATTTTCTTTATAAATTTACTTAAATTTGTATTATACATCTGAAAAAAATTAGCAGTGAAGCTCCTGTACCACAAGGATTACTTCAGTTCTAAAACAAAGTTGTAACTGAATACCAACATGTTGAACAGGAGAGCTGTATTTGTTAATAAGGAGCAATATTTGTCATTTTTTGAAATTATCAGACAATTGTTATGCAGTTCAAAATGTTTCTGAACAAAAAACCTGGAGACAGAGTATTATAGGAATATTATAATGAGATATTTCAGCATCCAGCACTAAACTGTCTTACATTTAAGTTCTTATTGACCAGGCAGCACAAATCCCCTGGGTTGTCAGCATTTCGAATGTCCACGTCATGAGGAGACACAAAGATCCTCTCATTGTGTAAATCAAAGAATTCCACCTGTCTCAGGCCCACGTTTGCTGGATTCCCCCAGTTGGAAAGAAGTTCCATAGTCACATAAATGGCATCCTGTACTTCCATACTGGCTGTCATCTGGACCAAAATGAAATATGGTAAAACACATCAGTGACCAACCAATAAAATGTTAAACAAAAAGTTGTTTCAGATTGCAAAACTGATGGGTCAGAAGCAAAAAGATTGCAAATTCAAGGCTACTTGGATGACATTCAAGCAGTCATTTTAGGTTACGCCAATTCTGCTACACATCAAAACTCTTAAAAAGCCTGAAGAGAAGGCAACTAACTCTCTTTTCTTTGTTTGATTTCTTTGTCATTCTGATGAACAGTGATAAATTCTTTTTTCTTACCCTGCCATAGGATTATTACATGATGTAGGGCAGAACTGAAGGGTACAGCTCATGCAGTGTACTTTTATTTCAGTAACACTGGGAAGCACCCATTATTCCGCACATATGCACAAACCTTGTCTCTGCCCATGGAATTTACTCCAGCTTTGCCACCAGCCAGGGATCTGTCACTGTCACAGGCAGAATGGCTCCCACGCTCCACAAAGGCTTTCAGGAGTCTCTTCTTTTGTCTGAAACAACATATTCTGGGTTATCTTCTCATAATTCCTGCATTTTAAAGAAATAGTTAAGGTGAAGAGATTATAGGATGAACCCCACAGGAAAATGTACCCACACACCAAATGACAACTTTTGCAGCACTCCACCTCAGATAAACTGGTTAAAAAGCTGTGCTCCAGCTCCCAGCTGGTTCTGAGGCAGTGTGAGAAGAGAATGCAGAGGTGATCTGAAGACAATAAAGTGAGATCTTGGCAGATCCTGCTCCATAGAAACTGGCCCAAGGCTGCACTGCCTGATTTGCTACTTGCACAGTGTCTCACCTGTCAATCACCAGGTGTAGCAATTGGACTGGTAGTATTCTAAAAAATCTCTCTTCAGAAAAGGAAGTTATCCTAAAGCAAATATATATATATATATATATACCTGCTTCCAAAAGGGCAGAATCTCTCCACAGCTCTGGTGACTGTAGTCTTTGTCTGGCATTTTCCTGGAGGTTCAGCCTTTGCAAAAAGAAGAGATGAAACAGAAAATGTCTTCTAAGTAAGAAAAAGATGCCCATGTTTCATTCAGGTTGTTCTCACCAAACAGCATCAGTCTGCATCTCTGGAACAAGTAAGAGTGTGGGCCCAGCTCATCTGTAACTCTATACAAAGTTAAAGCACATTTAATGGAATTGGACTTGATTTACAATGAAAGAGCTGAGCTTGGAGTTTGCTCTTCTATGTGGAAGAAAACACAGAAGCAAACTCTGAGGACTACAAAACACACACACACACACACACACATATATATAAGTATTTATATAAAATCTCATTGTATACATCAGGTAGGACTCAGGGTTGGTCAAAGCTTTGGCCCAGGTTTACTAAACTTTCTCCTCCAAAATCATAAAGCCTTTTAAAATCCCCAAACCCCTCAATACTAATAGCATAAAATAATGATTTATTTTTTAAATAAAGAGCTATCAGGAAGATACCTAAGAGAAAACAGAGGAAAAGTGCTGCATTCTTATAATGCTATGGGCTCTTTCTCTGACTCTTCTCAAAATTTTTTGTTGATTTTTGTTGACTTCTTTGCTTATGAGTTTTTAATTGTTTTTAAACATGGTTTCTGGAGGTAAGAGATGAACACAGACTGGGGCAGAAAACCCTCCCCAGCTCATCCTCAGTGAGATCTAGCTGTGTACAGGACAGCTTTGCTTCAAAAGCAGAGCATGCACTAACAGGGAGCAGTGCCCACATTAATGAGTCCTAGAGAAAGGCAGGATTTATTGGGATGGAAATCACACATTGCCTTGTTTCAGAAGCTTGCAGGATGAAAATGGCTCAAGTAGGCCTGCAGCTGTGCAGCTGACTGTATAGACACATCATATGGCTGATCTATCAGTTGCTCAGTGATCCCTGTAATCAAGAGGGAGCTGTGGGATGCCATCCTGAGGAAGCAGATTAAAGGAAACAACCCTTTGGAAGAATAATACAAATTAAATTACACTTAGGGAGCATCACCATTCATTCATACACAATCCTAATGTGTAAGAGATTGTAATTCATGGGGGTTTTGCTACTTGAACAAACAGCTCTCCTTTTTTTTGCCATACCTTTTGGGGGTTTGTGGCAACTGCTTGCCTCTGCACATCTCCCTGCAAGAATTCATTCTCAATCTGCACTGCTTGAACAACAGCTGAAACAGAGAGGTCAGGATCCTTCTCACATACACTCTTCCTGGTTAATGAAAGGGATGTTTCTGGTCGACTTAAGGGCTCTGAGACCATAAAAAAAAGGGAAGAAATACTCATTTGTTCAGACATACAAGTATGGAACATTCCAACATCTGAAATTTCCCATTCAGTTACTGACACAGGGCTTTGCAAGCAGTCTACCACCATCCCAAATGAAGCTGAATTGCCCCAATTTGGTTTTATGTTAAGATTCCAAGTCACATCTTAAAACAGCGTCATAAGAAGAGGAAAACCAACAAATGAGAAACACAATTTTTATGCTTTTAGATTGCTTTGTTCTGGTATTTAGTGGAAATGCCTTGTAATAGTCCATTGAAAAAAAGTATACATAATTTAAGCACAGCAGGAATTTGTTATTGGGGTGTTCAGCTATTTTGGAGGAATCCCTAGAGACTTCTAGCAAAACAAAGGAGTCAGGAGTTGCTATTTACAAGGCAAAATAAATGACCTTATCACTTTAAAGCAGTCATCACAATGCCCACACGAATCCCAATCTTCCCAAACTTCATGGAGAAACAGAAACATCACAGCCTAGAAACAGGTTTGAAAGAAAGGAAATCAAATTTAACAACAGATGGTGTGAAACTGGACTAAAAGAGAAGCACAGTGGTTTTATCTGAGGGCTTTAAAAGTCAAGGCAAGAGAAGAGAGTGAAGTTGTACAGACATTTAGAGTCAGGGAAAATACTGAAGTGCCAGAATGCTCTGTGCTGCAGGGGGGAGAGCACAGTGCAAGTAACATGAAGTTCACCTTGAAAAGACAAAAGTTCAAACTGAACTGAGATTTGTGTGCATTCACTCTTTGCACATACACCCATGAAAACTTTCAACAAGCATCAGACATCTCTGCAGAAACATGGATAGAATAAAGACCTGCTTATCCTTCTGTATCATCCCCCTGAAATGAAATTAATTTAGGATTTATCACAGTAGTTGGAAGAAACAGCTCCAACCAGCACTATTCTAACCTGAGGAAATGCTGCACACATCTCTGGGAAATCAAAGCAACATCTGCTTCAACAGATGGTGGGTGAGGGTCTCAGAAGCTACAAAGGGGATTTATTCTGGAGCCAAAAAGAATTAACTTCTTTTTCTCTGTTTGGTTTGCTGCTAATTAAGAAACTAATTATTTGGCTTTTCAAAACCACTGGCCTTAGTGCTTTCTTGGGACACATCTGGATTCTGCTTTTTTGAAAAGAGCAGCTTAACCACAGAGTATGGTAGGTCTGAAAACTTCACCTCAGACCTTTCAAAACTCAAGCTGATCAGACTTGTTCAGTTAAGGACTGCACTGAACTACAACTGCAGTCACAACTCCAGCCCTGCCTTTGGGGTGTGCTGTGATTGTTGGGATTTTTCCCCAGATAAAGAGCAACCTTAGCAATAGATTTTTAGAATAAGCAGCAGTGGTTCAAATTATGTTCTCCAGTAAAAGAAAAATATTTTCCAGTATGGTTCAGATACTGGTATATCTACCCAGCACTGCAGACTGATCTCAGTGCTCAAGGTGTAATTCAAGTACAGTCCCAAGCAGCCACAGGGCTCTTTCGTCATGCTGTGAAAAACTGTACCTTTATTGTGGTAGAGAACTCTGCATTTTGTATTGCTACAAATGGGTTGTGTTAAACTGTTCCACCAAACATCAGCTGCTGACTGGGAGAACACACATTTCCATTTAAACCACAGGGAATAGAACTCCACGAGGGAAGTGAGAAACAGAGAGCAAGAACTGAACAAGGACTGAAAGGGAGAGGGAAAATCTTGTGCTGTGGAAGCAAAAAGAGAGGGAAGATAGTAAAGATGTGGCAGAAGATTAAAGTATACAGGCTTTTATACTTTATCACAATTTCACTGAAGTCAGAACATTTGAGGTGTTAAAAACAACAGCACAGAAAATCCCACTTTAAAAAAAAAAAAAAACAACAGACAGGGGAGTGACAGCTAAAAAAATCACATAATGACATATGTGTGCTGAAATTGCATCTGAGCCAGAGGGGAGAAAAGCAAGGAAACTCTCCTTATTGACATCATATATTCTTATTTCTTACTAGAACAAATTGTTTCATGTCTGTCCTGCTGCAAGAACTCAGCAGAGAGTGGCCGAGTGCCTTTATTTTTCAGCTTGACTGGTTTGACAGGAATGTACACTTCAGCACTGTCCTTTCTTTTGGCTGAGAGAATTTGCACTGGCTTCACTTCTGCAAGATAAAAAGGAAAAAGAAATAATAAACTTTAAAGTTACTTGGAAGCAACCAGCCCTGGAAAAATAAGTGGATTTTAAATGTTAAAGTTTTGCCACTTTAATTGTGTTGGCATAGTTAAAAGTGGTAATTTCCCTCCCTTTCCCTGACATTGTTCTATTGATGTAGAAGCACATATGGATGGCTGGCACCAGCTCAGTGAAACAAAAAAAATAGTGTTATAATGTACCAAGATATCTCATCTCTGCCAGATATTTACCTGCATTACTGTCAAGAAATGCAAAAATAAAAAAGAAGTCCTGAGTCTTTTATTAACACAGTTATACCAAACTAAATTCTTAAAATACAGACACAAATGTTGTCTTGTTTGGAAGTTTCAGAGGGGGAGATGGTTGCCTAGAATAGCTCACAGAAGTACTTCTTCACTTTTTGATTTTGGAATTATTAATGTCTCTATTGTTTCCATCACAGCTCTGAAATTTCTCTCTGGACAACAAATCTCCCAGAGATTTTGTTCTCACTGAGCTTTCAGCCCTTGCTCCTGTCTCTTCTGCCCCTCTCCCCATTCACACTCCACTCACATCTATGATAATGGAAGGAGTGTTCCTCTACTTAATTGATTCCAAGACTGTTCCTCTGAATTTATGCAATTAACTATAGATCAGGGGAAGGAAAAAAAAAAAAAAGGAAGTAGTAAAATAAACAAAACCAAAAAACCCGAAACCGATTACTGTACCAGAAATAAGCAGGGAGGGAATTCTGAGAAATACTGAAGGTAAGTCAAGGTCTGGTTTCTGCCTGAACTCTCCACCCTTTGTTAAATCCTCTTTGAGACCTAAAGACTGGTTGTGGGTTTGGACACTGAGGTCTCCAAAGGAGACAGAAAGGGACAAAAAGAAGTGGCTCATGTCAATCACACTGAAAGTATCCAGCACCCAGGATGCGAAACACAGGAGAGACTGGGAAGATTTGGCTGCCTGAATTACTGCAAAACCAGTTCAAAATATATCTGAAAACACGGTAATTTCTTCAGAAATCTCACAGACAGTATGAGGTAATGTAAGTACAAGTGTCTAGAGCTGGTGATGCAGGTGCAGTAATCCAGTCTTTGGATTTGGCAAAGAATTCTTAATGAAGTACAAGAGGTTGCAAGCGTTCCAAATCAGGAGATAAAAACAACAGGTTTGCTGAAGAGAATGAAAACTTAGGAGGTTATGGAGCAACTCCTAATGATGAGCCTTAAAAGTAATTCCCTCAAAGAATGATTACTGTAGCCCTGCAGTAGTGTGGAAGACACAGCCTTACTGCTTTGATCCTGGCTGAACTCCAGCACAGTTGAGGCACCAGAATCAAGGCCAGAGCATCTCCCAGCATCCTGAGGTTCAGAACCTTCCTTCTGCAGTGCCCCACTGCTATCCAACTGAAGGCCTTCAAAGCCTGTAATTGCTTCCTCAGTGGGAGATGGTTCTGAAAACACATCCTCTTCAACAGAGTCATAATCATCACTAAGGGAGTCTTCTTCCATCCTCTCCTCTTCCACACTGCGCTGCAAGCTGCTTCTCAATTCCTGCCACAATATAAACACATCTGTCAGAAAAGCTCAAACTTGTATTTTAAAATAAACCAGAGTGGCTGCCTCTTCCTCCCCAGGAGAAAGAAAAATCTTCTGATGAACTCAGAGCTGTGAGGCAGATAAAAATATTCCCATTCCTATGTCATGTCTTGCTTCCTTTGATGAGGGCTTGTAAAGAAAAATTATCCTAAAACTCCTGTGCTCCTTCTCATCAGTATCCAGCAGGAACATTCTGCAGGCCAAGGAGCTTTTATGTGCAAAACTAAGTTTTAGGAATAAGTTACAAAAAGCAAGTAAGGGGGAGAGCAAAGGCATATATTTGTGCAGTCTCACAGTTGTGCCTTGCTATTTGAAGAGCAATCCAGAATTTCCAACTGCCTTCACAAGACTGTCAAGCTCATGTAGCAACAACTCCTTTTAAAGTACATGATAGATGATAAAAGTCCTGCCCTGTACACATCTGTACTTCAAAAACCAGCAGAAAAAGAGTTGGGGTCTAATGGGCTAAGCTCCCAGTTTGCACAGTTTTTTGAAGTGGACACAGTGTAACAGGATTTTATGCAAAAAATAACCTATTTTGAAATTTAGTGTGGAAAAAAAACTGCCCTGCCTCTCTCATCACACAGCACAAACAGCACAGATGATGCTGGAGAGCTGTGTGCTTTCATGAATGCAAAAGGAAAAGACTTTGCATCTCTTAAATGCTTTTTTCTCCCCCTGCTTTGTTGGTATTAGAGTTTTGAGATAAATATAGGTAAGCAAACTGTATAAAATGAAAATCTGAAGCTACCTTAGGTACAAATGAACTGTGACAGTCTATATTCAGTTTGCAATGAAAGCTTCAAGCTCCTACAGATTACGCTTGTTAGGAAATCCATGCTGACAGAAATATATTACAAAGAGCAGAAAAGTCAGGTTCAAAAGAGGGTTTATAAGCAACCTGAGCCTTGATATCGAGCATGTCTTTAAGACAGTCAAAACTAATATTTCCAGCTCTTTGACAGGAAATTGGACAAGCTTTCTTTTCCTTTGAAACCTCTACATCTGCATTGTAACAAGACATTCAAAAAAACCCACATTATAACCCCAGGAAAATCAAAATTATTTCCATCTTGACTAAAAAGAAAAGTGAGGGGTTGTTTTGAAGTTATTGGCTTCCTATTAAAAACACATAAAAGATATCAGTATCCATCAGTGTACACAAGCTGCCAATTTGTACAGCAAAAGATAATCATAAATGCAAGAGTAACATAGGAACAAGAGAAAGATGCAAGCTGGGAAAATATGCTTGGGAATTTTGTCTGATATCAGTGGTAAGATCTGTAAACAGTTTCATATATAGACGCTACTCCACTACCCAGAAAAGCTTTATTTATGTAATTAATTGGTTAGGCAGAAAAGCACTCATAAATTTCTGTTCATTGATTAGTTTTCTTTCACGTCTGTGAAGTGTGCTAGAACAAACTGCAATTAGTGATCAAATGGAAGCTGCACAGTCAATATAAAAACAATCCTTGATGCAAAGCAACTGCATTGATTATACCATTTTCAAATAGTCTAATTTTTGTTAGGTAAAACAATGGCATGCAACAATTTTAGCATCATTATTTAAAGACCAACCTAAAGGCACAAAAAGCTGTGGTTTCAGCTTTCTCTAACCTGACACCCAGGAGTGATGTTTACTTGCACAAGCATTAAGTGAACTGAAAGATGCTCCTTGCAGGAAATCTCTCGATTCAACCCAACAGAGACAATATTCCACCTCCTAAAAATAAGGTTTAAAATTTTGTCGTGTTGCTGATTGAAACTTGATTTTTCAAGAAGCTTTACTTTTCATTTTTTTCCTTCTTTTTGTCCCATCTCATCAAAGTAAAATTCTCTAATGAAGACACCACTATAGACAGGATTTGGGTGCTCCAGCTGAGGCTGATACTTGGGCATGATCACATTTCAAATGACACTGCCATGAACAACAGAAGGCAGCTGCCAATTGTACCTGGGAGAGAGGACCATCATCATCATCATCATCATCATCACTGCTGCTCTCCACACTCAAGCTTTCATAAGGTTCAAAATCATCAGAGTACACCAGAGATGGTTTAATGTAGACTTTACCCCCTCCTTCTGTTTTAATTGCCACAGTTTTCTGTCAAAAGAAGCAATCAGAGAAATTAGATTTCTTCTGTGTATCTGCAGCACAAAAAGAGTAACCATCCCAGTTTAACTAACACTAGCATGATCAAGCACTGCTTTTCCCCTCTGTTCCACAGAAGGTTTCTGCTCTCCCTGAGCTCACCTTTGGGCCCCTGAGTTATGGTTCAACAGCCCAGGTCAAACTCCCCACCTCTGCTGCTGCTGCTGTGCCCAGAGTGGGCAGTGACACTAAACCTTGTTCTCTGCTGTTCCTACACTCCTCTAGCATTTTCTAAGTGCCAGGGGCAGAGATGTCCCAGAGGGAATATCCTGAAACAACTTAGGTGAATTCTTTCAGTGAGTCTGTCTTTCCCCCTCACAGCATCCCTTAGCACAGTCCAAGTTTTACAGGTTTGGCCAGGAGTTTCTGGGTCCTCTAGTTATCCAAAAAAAATCCTCATGGAAAATCACCGGGAAAGGAAACTGCTATGTGGCACAACCTCCTTCTCAGTCTGCGGTTGCACTTTTCCTTAGCTAAATAATTCCAGTTGTTCATAAGGATATAATAACTCCTACCCTCCCATCCAACTGAGTAAAAGACTTAAGGAATCATCCTAAGCTAGTCCCAAGTAGCAACCAGGTTTTAGTACAGAGCCACGCATCTGGCAAATTCAGCAAAGAAGTCCTGACAGGCCATAATGAAAAGAAAATTAATTCAACTAAGCAGTAAGGGTGGTAAATAAAGGAATGCAGCCTTAAAGCTTGAATGTGCAGTATTTTCTGAAAGAAAATAAAACCTGCATAGCACAAACACTTGACCCACAGTGCCAAAGAACTCTGATCCCTTCACCCAAGCACAGGCTGGACATCCAGCCAGGCCAATTGCTAATCAAGCAGTGTAATTACTAGGGGGACATGTCTCCATTGTTCTGAATTCACATTTACTCTTTCAAATTAAGTCCTTGACAGGTGAACTCAGATACTTCTTTAGGCTAAAAGAAAACAGGTTTCTCTTCTGAGAATTCTCTGGTAAACCAACAATTATGGAGCTGATGGCCCCAAATTTCTTATAGATAGGATAGTTTTATTTATATGCATTTCCCTCTCTTATGATCCACAAGAATTTATCACAAATTACACCTCAAATTATGCAAATTACATTTCTTTGTCCCTCAATCCTGTTGCAGGGTGGAGAACAGCAGTAACAGGCAGGGATGTCTCTCCAAAATGAGTTTTTCCACATTTTGCACTAGATAAATTCCCTAGGGCGCCATCAGAGCTATCCAGCAGCAGCTATTCTGCTGGAGAACACACTGAGCCACTTGTGTCCAGGCTACAAAAGTTTCTGTGATGAGTGTCACTGAAACCAAACCCTTTCAATGAGATTTGCCTCTTTGGGCTTTCAAGCAGACACAAATCTGAGCAGGGGAGCATTTCATGTTGTCAGTATCCAGACCAAACCTCGGAGAGTCCCAGCTGCCCACTCTGTACCACTTGCAACCAATTTCCCCCAAATTAGTTCCCCTAAGAATTAGTTCAAAGCCCCATTTCTTTCACCTGCCCCATACCTGAAGCCAATTCCTGCGTTGTATCTTGCCTGGAGCAGCCTGAGTGCTGTGTTCTGGCAGCCCACTCTCCTCTAGCTGAGCTGCTTCTTCAGCAGGAACACACAGGGATTAGAAGACAGGAAAGAGAAAGCAGAAATACAGTATTAGACAATGAGCAGACACCTTTGTTCATGGGTTTGTGGGTTTTTGTCTTCCCCTCAGCGAGGACAGAAGAGTAAATTTGATACATGAGTGGAGTCAACAGCTGCAAACATCCCACATCAGATTCTGGCCAGTTCTAGCAAAAGGAGTTTTGATCCTCTTCAGGGACAGTTATCAAGTGTTTTAAAAATAAATTCTTTTAAGATACAACAGCATAACAGCAGAAGAAGCCCCACCTTTTTAGATATGAAAATATAGAAATACATTCTAGAACAGGGGTACACATCATTCTGACCCCCAGGGAAAAAAGGAACCTGAGGTTAAACAATGAGCCCAACTGAGCCCAGAACCCAACTACCAAAAGCAGACTGATAGGGGTCTGGTGAACAACAGGTGATATGCTGGGTTTAAAAAGGAATTGTGTGTATTTGCTCCCAAAATTAAGGAAACACAAGGTACTGGCAGATTAAATAGAATGTACTGGGTATTTAACATACTGTGCAGAGAAGGATTCTTCATGTACAAGCCATAAATGAAGGACAAACAGCCATTTTCCTTCATTTCTAAGGCAAGGAAGAGTTGGTTCAGGAATGTCTGCAAAAAATCTCTGTATGGTTAAGGAGAACCAAGGGTCTCTGTGCTGGAAATGGCCCCATCTTAGAGTGGAACACTGGATTTTTGAGAAGATGCTTTAACTGAGAGAAAGAGACAAACAACTTGCAGGTCACATCAGCGTCCTCAGTGGAAGAAAGGCATCACCAACACTCTCAGTAGCATCCTAAATAAAGGCATCTCATTTCCTATGGCCAAGACAGATTTACAGCTTCCATTTCTTCTCAGTGGAGAAAAATAGCTGATGCAAAACCTTTTTCTTTAAGCCATAATTTAATGGTCACCCTAAGGCTGCAGGAACTGGCACTACCAATAAAAGAAGCTATTGTCCTACAAAGGTCATAGAATCACAGAAAGATCTCATTTGAAAGGAACCTCTGGGGGTCACCAAGTCCAGCTTTCCACTCAAAGCAGGGCTTAGTTCAGAATTAAATCAGGTTACTCATTATAGCTCTCAATACCATATTTTCTTTTTTGGGGGTTGGACAATGCTACATGAACCTGTGCAGCGACCTGTTCAGGGAATTGATAACTGCAGGTTCTGACTGTGGGAATACATAAAAGAATCACTTCAGTTACAGGCCCTTGGGCAATCTGGTTCACCAGGAGACTTCACAAAAGCTGGTGCAAGCAGACAGGAGGGAACAGGCCCAGGGTAGGACCATCCTGGGGGAACAGTGTTTGCTTTATGTTAATTTGGACTGATCACAAAATTGCAGAGCAACAGGATGTTGTTCTATTGCTCCAGCACAAAATATCTCTCTGTCTCAGAGGCCCAAAAAAGGACTAAAAACAGAGGGGAAAAGGAATGGACTGCTCCAAGGAAGAGAAACAGCCCTTCCAACCAGAGCTCCTGCTACTCCAACAGGTTATTCCCAAGGAACACCAGAAATCCTTTGAGTCAGCATTGGTGCTGATTGCTCTGCTGCATTGGGTCTGCTGGCACTGAGGGTGAACTGTCTTGAGCTTACACTGTGAGAAGCATGACTGGATTCAGACACTGCTTTGGGAAAGAACTGGAAGCAACTTTCCCTTGCACCCTCTGAGAATCCATCTCTTCAAAGCAACTGCCCAGAAGCCCCTCAAGTGTACTGCAAATGTAAGTAGGAAAGGGGGAGATGGCAGGATTCATGCTACCTCTGCTGAGTACTTCATCCTCAGAACTGCTTGAGTGTCTGAAGAGACTCTCCACAAGTCATGGAGTGACAGCACAAGAGGGAATGGCTTCACACTGACAGAAACCAGGGTTAGATTGGATATTAGAAAAAAACTGTTCTCTGTGAGGGTGAGGAGGCCCTGGCACAGGCTGCCCAGAGAAGCTGTGGCTGCCCCTGGATCCCTGGAAGTGTTCCAGGCCAGGCTGGACAGGGCTTGGAGCAACCTGGGATGGTGGAAGGTGTTCCTGCCCATAGCAGGGGGTGGAACAAGATGAGCACTAAGGTTCCTCCCAGTTCTGTGATTCCATGACTCTGCTTAGTGATGGATTCACGTGATTGGTCTCTCTAAGCCAGGAAAAACAGTAATTGAAATCCCAGGCAGAGGCTGATGCAGCTGAACGAGTCATCTGTGCAACAAACATTACTTTGGAACAAAAATATCCTTCCCCTGGGATGGATGGGATGTGAATACCAACCAGTACCTGTTTGGGCACACAGAACAGCTCCACTGGTGTCATTCCCTCAGAGATTTGAGCTATTTGACTAGGCAAGGGCTAGAGAAAGTACATCCTCAAAATATTAATCCTAATCCAAGGAGACCCCACACTACCCTCAAGCCACTTATCTGTGACCACGCAGGCATTCACTGGAACCACAAACAGAGCTGTGAAACCATGTGTGAAACCAAAGAAATGCCAGCACATCTAGAGCCCAGCTTCACTACACTCCAACCCATCATTTACTTTAATTCATTATCAATCCTAAGCATAAAAACTTTATCAATCAGTATTATCAGTAATTGGTCTGAGGGAATGCAAAGAAAACCATCCTGACAAACAGATTTATGATAACACTTTCAGGAACCAGAAAGAGGGATTTATACCCATTCTGGATTATTAAGTACCACCCATACCTAATTTTTCAGTGAAGACTAATCCTATAGATGGATGCTTAAAAAGTAATAAATGATGCAATAACGCTCATGGGAGATAGATAGGGAAGAAAACTCAGTGTTGCATCTCACCTAGGAATCCTTCCTGTAAGTAAAATACTCAATCATTGAGAAGAAATGCCTAGAAATGAAAGAGACCACAAATTTGCTAAGATAGAATCCCCAGGCAAGAAGCTCATACAGACCAGCAGTGACTGCCATTCTGGACTCCAGTGGCAAAAGCAAATGGAAGAGGAAAAATTACAGGATGATGATTCAGTTGGTATCTTTCACTGCAGTTTTATGTGTTTAAAACAACACCACTGGAGAGTTAAGAAACAGCAAAACACTGAGTTATCTTCTGCAGAGCTGGTGCATCAGTCTCTGATGGATGGAGTTGAGGAAAGGAACAGAGACTGCAACTTCAGTTGATTTTCAGAGATCCCTAAGACATGTATTCTACCTTGACTGAAGCAAATGGCTTTAAGGGACCAGAGAAATAAAGAATTTTAGTTAAGCTGAGACATAACAACTGCACAACAGAACTTTAAAAGGAAATTTCTCTTGACAGAGTTCCACTAGAGCTGCTGTCACAATATCTCTTCACAAATTTTGGAGCAAAACATCCAAGACTTTGATTTAAACCCTCTTTAGCTATCTGAAGATGTATCAGCACTGTGTGACAGAGCACCCAATTTTCACCATTTCCCAGTATCCAAGAACATGAACATTCTTGCATCATTACACACAAGGTTTCACTTCCACAGAGAACAGTAGAGCCAGGTGACAAGCTGATTCCTCATCACCATCCCACAGAACCTGCAGAAAATTACACAAGCTGAACTCACCTAAGCCTGCAAACAAGTAGTATGTGCCCAGTGTAGCAGGAAAACAAATTGAGGAGATGAAGTTAGAGCCATAGTTGGAACAGTTATTGAAGGAAAAGTTAGTTTCCAGTATAGTTCAGATTAATAAACTTTCAATCAATAAATTATCCTACTAGGTAACTTTTTCAACTTTTTGTCCTCATTTTTTGGTGAAAATGAAGCTTAAGCAGGCTATCACACATTAAAACAACACTCTGAGAGAGGTTGTAGAAAGTGTGAACATAACTGACTAAGGCTGGTAAACTGCTTTACACAGGGATTTAGTAAAATCAACTGGCTTTTCATTATGCTAAACAGATTATAAGGCCAGTAAGCTCATACTTTATACTTTCATGCATGCAAAATTATTCCTGTCACCGCACTGCTCTCAATGACAGACAGACTTAAATTAGAAACAAAATACCCATTTTCCACAAAGCCAGCTAATCACTGGGAAAAAATGGTCAATTTTCTTCACTTCAAATATTTAAACAAAGATTAGCTATCTTTTTAAGACAACTATTATAGCTTCAACATAATTTATGAGCTTAATGAAGCTATTACTGGATATAATTTGATTACAGTCTATGTCATCAAATGTCATTTGTCCTCAGGACACCAGGCGTGGATAACACTGAAGTCCATTAGATCTTAAATCCTCTTAATGGTGTTATGTGTTAAAGGTATACCATTATTTTCCCCTGACAATTTATATACATTTCTAATCTTCTACTTTTAGTTAGAGCTGTTTAACAAATGAACAGGCAGGGAAGTTAAATGTCGGAATTAAAGAGGGATCAAGTGAAAAATTGATAGGGTGTTGCAGACACTATTCCTTACATACAACCAGCTTAAGCACTCTGATTTCCATGGAATTTCATCCCAGCAGGCTCCAGGGGTGCTGTCCCTGGATCACAGAGACCTCTCTGACTGAGCTCCAGCTCTGCCATGGCACTCACCCTTTGTCCTGGTGGCTCTGGGCCTGTTTCTCAGGCAGCTGTGGGGGGTGATTGGGGTGATTTTCCTGTGGTACTTTCTCAGCTCGGAGTTAGCTCCATTCACATACAGAGAAAATCCTTTTTCCAACTGCTCCAGTCTGATTTGCATGGGATCTTTTCTTTTTAACCGTTCCTGCAGCCTGAAGGAGAAAGGCCAATAATTCATCCTTGCGCAGTGCACACACAGATGGTCAGATCATCAATAAATACAACACACCATGTCACAAAGCTGAAAAATATGTTCCCAGTTCAAGGAACCCTTCCAGAATACATCTTCCAGGGTCTGTTCCTGTTCTGTAACCTGTGTATGAGCACCCACACACTGACAGGTGAAGTTCGACCAAGCTTTTGCTTTCTAAGGTTTTCCCATGTTATTTCTTATTTCACATTATTTTTTTTCCACTTGGTATTTTGCATATTTAACATTTCTTCTTAAGAATTTTAAAGAATTTCACTTAGAATTCCAAAAAGCTTAAAAATTGTTGGCCTCTTTTCAAGAATAAAAAAATTTGTGTTTTGAAACTGGAGGTGGAAAGCCCCCAGCCAATATCGCAGTTAAAGATACCAGAAAATTAAATGCTGGTTAAAATAATATCAAAATAATGCCCTTCAATGGGCTCAGTGAAGCAGCTACTCTCCCTCTTCTCTCCTTTCACCATGGGTTACACCCAGTCCATGCTAATTCCTTTGGGGAGGTGACATGCAAGCCAGGAGGTTGGCATCATGTGGGTGACAATTTGTGGATTCCCCTGCAGCACCCGGCTTCTCTCTGACTCCAGGATGGGTCAATCCACAGGCTAAAGCCCCCCACGTATCTGTGTTGTGGCACAAGCCACCTTTTCCCAAGAGCATGTCCCCAGCAGTCAGAATTAGAGCTCTGATACCAAGGATGCAAGTTGGTTTAATCATTAAGTGAACTGCTTTTATCCTTTTCCAAAACTGCTTTAGGATACTAAAGAGGGAAGAAACTGGTGGTCACAAAAATTGGCTGGTCCTTTCACATAACTGTGGCCTTCAAGGTATTTTTACCAAATGAGTTTGTTATAGAATTTGATTAGAAATCTTATGGCTTGTGTTAAAGGAAGGAATCCAGCAAGAAAGTTCTGTGGAGTCGTCTAAATTAAGCTGTGAAGTTCATCTGTCCAGGGCATCGTGACAGAACACATGAACAAAGAGAAAAAGGAATGTTTGAAACTTGTCTGAAGAACACTGGAGTTTGCAAAGACAACCTGGCTGTCCTTATTTCCCACTTTTCTGTATTTCTGACAACATAACAACTGTGCCTCATAACCACGTCCTCACACAGCATGAGCTGCCAGTTACTTCTGAACTATAACCTCCTGCTCTATAAACAAAAATATTCCCTGTCAGCTGTGGAAAAAGTAACTATTTTATTAATAAATGTATTTATATTTTAAATGCTGAAGAAACATTGTGATCTCTTCTAGAAATAAGAACTTTTAGCAAACAAAGGGAAGAAAAGATAAAAACCTGAATGTTTTAAGACACAGCAAGTCAGACTTTGCCTCAAAGCTGCTGATGTTTGATACAATATAACAAACATTTCATACCCAAAGTGGTAACAAATGTGAATCTTACCGGTTTCTCTGCTGAAGGGATATTAAATATTCGTCATGCTTTTCATCAAAGTCAGTCACCATGTCTTAACATAAACCTGAAATGAGAATATAATGGTCACACTGAATGATTTATTATGGAGTACCACTGGATTTGCACCCTCAATAAATGAGAAGGCTATAAACTGAAAAACATTCCTCCTTCAACCATACATAAAGCTGCCAGGGCTGTAAATAAAGCTCCTGAAGAACAGAGGAAACAGTAGTTATTTTTCTTATTTTTCAGAACCCTTCACAACCTACTTAAGAACCAAAAAACACTAAAAGTAGAAGGCATATGCTATAACAAGCTTATAATGCCAGGCCTGGCAAGCAAGACAGCTCTGGGGCACAGCTAAATAGCTGTGCCCAAAGCCCAGCTGTGGAAGGAATTCTCTGAGCTAATACTACTCATTAGGTCAGTTCATCCTACAGCTTATTCACTGCTGAGGCTGCATATATTTGAAGTGTTTAATTAAAGATTTTACCTGGCTTGCCATTCAGAAAACCTGAATTTTCCCAGCAATCCTCACCACGCCACTACCACAAGTTGTGCGAGGACGTGCTCTTACACTCTCAGAAGTTTAAATGTGCCACCAGCACGTTTCGTTGAGCTCTGTAGCAAAGAGAGAACCGCGTGTTTTGACTCTTATCGACCGCAAGGCAGCTCTGCCAGAGCCCGAGCCCGGCCCGAGGCACAGCAGGGTCCAGCCCCGCCTCGGCTCTGCCGTGCGGGGAGCGCCGGGCACAGCCCCAGATGGACACGGACCTAGATGGGCACGGACCCGGGACAGACCCCGGACACCGCCCCAGATGGACACGGACCCGAGACAGACCCCGGACACCGCCCCAGATGGACACGGACCCAGATGGACACGGACCCGGGACAGAGTCCCCAGACGGACGCGGACCTGGGATAAAGCCCTTGGACGCAGCTCCGGACGGACATGGACCCAGGATAGACCTCTGGACACAGCCCCAGGTGGACTCAAACCCAGATGGACACGGACCCGGGATAAAGACCCCGGACATCGCCCCAGGTGGACACGGACGCGAGACAGAGTCCCCAGATGGACAAGGACCTGCGATAGAGCCCTGGACACTGCCCCAGATGGACACAGACACGGACCCGGGATAGAGCCACCAGACAGAGGCCCTAGGCGCACAGTGACCTCGGAGAGAACCCCGGGAGGTACACGGACCCGGGACAGAGGCCCCAGATGGACCCTGAGACCGGAAAGAGCCCCCGGACAGAGCCCCCAGATGGACACGGACCCAGGGCGGACACTGACCCCCGAACAGAACTCCTGGACGAATACGGACCGGGGAAAGAGACCCTGGACGGACGCAGATCCCGGGCCAGAGACCCCGGACACAGTCCCTGGATAGACACTGACCGCGGACACGGCCCCCGGGCAGACACAACCCCCGGCAGCGCGGGCCGCGCCTGTTGCTCGGTCTCCCCGGTGACGGTCGCGCCGCCGCCGCCGTCAGTTCCTGCGCGCCGCGGGCCCGGAAGCGGCGGCGGGGATGGAGGCCAAGGAGCCGCTGTGGGCGCTGCTGGACGAGGTGGCCCTGGAGGGGCTGGACGGCATCACCGCGGCCGCGCTCTGGCAGCGCCTGGCCGCCCGCTCGCCGCCCTTCCCGCTGCCGCTGGACCCCGACACGCAGCAGCTGCTCTGGGCCGCGCTCAGCGCCCAGCCCGACGTGCGCTTCTACCTCCTGCCCCGGCCGCGCCCGCCGCTCCGCCTGCACGACCGGTGAGGGCAGCGATCGGGGCGGCCCCGGCGCCTTCCCGCCGGAAAGTCCGGGCCTGTTTGCTGGGCGAAACATGGGCTTGGCCGCCTGGCTAAACCCGGCCCTATTACCAGGCTAAACCCGGGCCTGGTGGCCGGGCTCAACACGGCCCGGTTGAAGGGCTGAGCCCGGACTCACTGCCGGCTAAACCCGGCCCGGTTGAAGGGCTGAACCCGTTCTCGCCCAGGCTTTGCTGCAGCAGCACTTCGGTAGCCAGTGACAGCAGGCAGGGCCGAGGCTGGCTCTGAGCCGCTGTTTTGGTATTACAAAGAGAATTTTCCCTTCTCGGGGGGTCAGGCATTGGAATAGGTTGCGCAGGGAGGTGGTGGAGGCACCATGCCTGGAGGGATTTAAGATCTGGCGCTGGGTGATGGGTTTTAGCGGTCACAGTGGTGGTGCTGGTGGATGGCTGGATAATCTTAAAGGTTTCTTCCAATTTTGATGATTCTGTGATTTAGGAGATGTGTATATGAGTCTTGACTTGATTTCCATTCAAATGACTGCTTGCTACTTAGGTACAGGCAGAATTTGTATGTTCTGGTCAGCAGAGTGGATGTACTTGTCATTTCCTTACCTGTGAACTATATGTTTCTCTTATTCCCACTACTTTTCTTATTCCCACCATATAATTGGTTTTTCAACACTTAAATAATGCATCTACCTCCTTCTGCACTCTGCATGCTGAAAAGGTTTGGTCATGCTTGAGGAGTACAGCTCTGTTCTTTGTGTTTTTCCAGTTTGGAGGTTTCAAAGGAGTTTTAATTTCCGAGACGCTTCCTAGAGGTATAAACGTTGTTTGTGGCAATCTTGTAGTCGTCCTTGCTTGGCTAAATATTGGCTCTTTGGTTTTATTTCAGATATGAAGAAATAGATCTTGAGACAGGAATATTGGAAACCAAAAGAGATCCTGTTTCTTCAGATGATATTTATCCTATCCACATGATTTTGGATAACAAAGATGGTATACAAGGCTCCTGCCAGTATTTTAAAGAGAGAGTAGATATCACTGATCAAATAAGGAAGAAGGATTTGCAGCCTTGTTATACTTACAAAGAAGCTGTTGAAAAGTGAGTGAAATCCTTACATCGGGCATTAAAATATTTCTAAGCTCTAAAGTTTAGTTCTTGCTCATTTTGTACAGATTATATCAAGAATGGTATTTGTGGAGAGAAAGGGATTGATCTCTCTGTTTTCATGGAGCCAATAACAGTACATTACTTTTCCTTCTGTTTCTTAGATGGGGAGAGAAATTAGTCATTGTGGCTTCCCAAGAGCAGCGTTACAGAGCTTTAATAGGCTGGGAGGGGGACCCTGACTTGAAACTCCCTGACTTCTCCTACTGCATTCTGGAGCGTTTGGGCCGAGCTCGGTGGCAGGGAGAGCTTCAGAGGGACCTTCACAGTGGGGCTTTCAAGTAAGTTTGTATCTTGCTCTGAGAATGAAATGCAAGCTTGTTTTTAAGTATCCCTGTAAATATTTGAACTCTCATCTGTACTGTAGTGTTTCATTCTTACTACCAGGTGTGCTTGGTTCTGAGGGCCTGTTTGTTAGAACTGTGCTGGTCTCATTCTTGAGATCATTATCATTCCTGATATTTTCTAAGAGAGCCAAAAATTTGTCTGATGGGTCAATACACCAGTTTCTAATTTGTGGAAGTTCTTGCTTTCTCAAAATAACTTTTTCTTTGGGATGGAAAAATTATTTTAATTTCCTTTTCTAAATTACTAAGTATCTTACCCAGGTTTTAAAGGGATTCTTGGATGGCCACCTTTTGTCCACAGCATTTCCCTGTGTGACATCTCCTCCACTGAGTGGGAGCCTGAGTTAACCAGCTCCCAAACTATGCCATGTATTTTGCTGATGGAGGAGCATTACACACCTTCTTAGAGAACTTCTGGATGTGTCCTGAAGTTTTGGGGAATATCAGCATTGCTCTAAGAATTCACTGCTTTTAGGACATGAGTGGGTTGTACTTGCACACCACCTGACGTTGTTTTTTGCCACTTAGGGAGCTCTTGTCGGTAACTAAGATGATGGGGACAGAGGGAAAAGCTTTTATGGATTCTTTTCTGTCAGTTTGGTGGCCCAAGCTGGCTCACCAAGGAGGGAGATGAATCCCAGAGCTGTTCCAAGGATGCCAGAGACTGTAGCTTAGCCATGAGTTAGAAAGAGAGGATGGAGGAGGAGGGTACGGGGATCCAATGCTGATTCAACCCCCTCATCAAACCATGTCATGACTCTGTGCCTAAAAGCTCGAGGTTAAAATCAGAGGTGTTTTTCTGTTTAATTGGATTAACTATGAAAATAAATTTCACAGGTTTTCTTAGTGGTGGCCTCCTAACTGCATTTTGAGTCACTTTGAAAATTAGCATGTTTTACTAAGGCTGTAGGTAATATCGGTAAAGTGTTCTGGGTACTGGATGATTAGAATTTCTTTGCAGAAGTTCCTATTCCTATAGATATCTTGCCATCTGTTCTTTAGAGTGGATGCTGGGAAGCTTCATTATCACAGGAGAGTGTTGGACAGAAGTGGTCTGATAACGATGCAGTCCCACGTCATCCGACTGCCGAGCGGAGCGCAGCAGTACTCAATTCTGCTGCTCCTGACTCGCTTCCATGTTGATAGGTAAGGTTTAAGGGTCTCCTGGGTGCACTTTGACCTTTTACTGTGATGAGGGATTGTTCTCTTGTCACCGAACCATCAAAGTTTCCTTGGAATTGACGTTTTCCAATATATTAACTCCTCTTCCAAATGTCGGACACTTTAAAACTTGTCTTGGATCTGTAAACAGCAGGTTCTTCTAGTGCCTGTCAGCTGCCTACATAAACATAACTCTTCCTTTTGTAGCACTAATCATTCCATTAATTTTGACTGTTTTCACTTAAACACATTTCTAGTAGACTTTTTGTTTTGTTTTCCTATCTTGTTTATGATTAGAACTTGTGCTTCTGTGGGTTGCCAGTGAAATAACAGCTTGGGCTTAGTCATTGTTTCCTCACTGAGGTCTTTTCTTAGAGACAAATTATCTCATGTGCTATTCACAGGAGGAATAGAAAACTAGAATTCCTAAACCCATCTGAGAACACTTAGCATACTTTCTCTAGTGACTGACAGTTTCTAAAGCTACAACTTGTGTTTATGATGTTATATGTATACTTACATGTAAAATAATTCTCTTTTTTGGTTAGGAGGAGTAAATATGATATTCTGATGGAGAAGCTCTCAAGTATACTAAGTGCTCGTTCAAACCAGATGGAAACATTAGGAAACTTGAGGGAAGAATTGGTGAGATTCATTACTCTTTCACATTCTCACTCAGTAGAATCTAGATGCTGAGTATCAAAAGCACTCATTCATACTGCCTGCTTCTAAATTCTGGGCCGGGATATCAAAAGAAGGATCTTAAAAACCTACCAGATCGAGCTGCTGTTGGTGTTTGTCATAGGGAAGCAGTTATGTTCCAACTACAGCCTCAGAAATGTTTTGTCAATGGATGTCATCATGCAGTTCTTACTTTTCCACTGTTGCTGTGTGTGGGGATGGCAGAGCTATAGGGATACAACACGCTCAGGGACATCTCAGGTTCTGCACTTAAAGGGTTTTAAGTTTCTTATGGATATCCTGCCCCAAAATACTGATTTGTAAGAGCAGGTGGTATGAATGCATTTGATACCAGGTGAAGCTTTTGGGCTGCAGTGACTTTTGCCATTTCTCTTTGCATCAGGGCCTTTGTGAGAGAACCTTCAAACGTCTCTATCAGTACATGATGAATGCTGGCCTGGCCAAGGTCGTGTCTGTCCCCTTGCAAGACATAAACCCCAGTGGAGGACCCTACAAGACAAAGAAAGGTGACTGGAACAATGGTTTTGCTCTCTTTTTGTGTGATTACATTGATGCCATTCTATCTATAAGTTTCATATCTTGAATGAAAAGAGGCATTAGTGAAAAATCTGTCCACGCAATTATGTAGATAAACGTGCTACTAAAGTTAAAATGCTGCAGCCCACTTCAGTTAAGCATTTGATACAGATATTTAAGGAATGAATGTCATCAAATTTGTTGGATATCAATGTAAGCTGTGGTCTTGGGACCTGATAAGATTGCTCAAGCCAATACAGAGTAGGAACAGAGCAGTCTGCTGACCTTTCAGGTTGAACTTAAATGACATGTCGATGAACCTGACAAAAAATTACATAAAGTTATGTTGAAAAGAAGGCTCATTATGAAATAAGTTAAAAACTAAACCATTCTTGGTTATGACTTGTCCTGGAAGCCATGAGAATGCAAAGCTTCTCTGGAAAGTTTCCTATCAAATTATTGGAAGTAAGGTCTTACAGCACTTGGAATTCACAGAACACAGAATATTCTGAGTTTGAAGGGACCTCCAAGGATCATTGAGCCCAACTCTGAGGTGAATGTCCTGTACAGGGGTCAAACCCACACCCTTGGCATTATTAGCTCTCACAGCTGAGCTGATACCTGGGTTGAGGAAGGTGAGATACCCAAAAATTGCTATCCAAAAAAGCCACAGTCTGCTGAGGGGTGGTTTAATGCATAACCAGCTTTGAATGCCAGTTTAATTGGTTCACAAGAACTACTGATAACTTCCAAACACGTAGTGGGAAGACAAAGAAGAGCAGGACTACATGAGGAAGGGGAACCAAAGAAATAACTGTTCTCAGAAAAAGATGCAAATAAATCTTGCACAGGAAAAAAAAACTACAAGAAATAATAATGGAAAATATGAAGAAGGATAGTGGAATTAATGTAATTCCTGATGGAAATCTAAACCAAATCTTTAATCACAGAAAATCCTAAGAAGCAGATTTACAGAGTTAAAAATAAAATAGTTCTGAAAGATGAACAGTGTCTATTTTAGAGATATATAATGAACTATTTGTGAGGAAAAAAAAATTGATATAACCTAAACATTGCAAATTACATAGTCTTTGTGAATAGGAGTGATCTTAAAGGAGCAAGTGAAAGAGCTGATAAAATCATGAAAAATTCCAGAAGACAAAAAAAAGTGCCAATTACACAGAGTAGGATTAAGGCTCTCGTTAAGACAAATTCCTTCAAATCTTTTAAGTCTGGGGAAAGGAAATTCTCTGTAGGGAAAGTTTATTCTGAACAAAGAGAAGCAGAAGCCTGAAGTAGGTGCAGCATCAAGCATGGCTGAGAGAGAAATGACCCAAATCTTTTGGGGGTGTTCTAATGAGCTACAAACACTTGGAAATAAAACACAAAAGGCTAGACAGCACTTCTAAAAAACAGTTTATAGGCAGTAGTAAAAGCATTTAACTTCCAATTAAGGCATTTACTTAGAAGAGGAGGAAATACAAGTCCACTTATAAACCTGGTAGCAGCCCCCAAGGCAGTGGTGTTTTATGCTCTGTCAGAGATTGGCAGAACAGCAGCTGCATTTACTGCCTACGTTTGTTGGGGAAAATGCCACTTGATGAATCTTTCACTGGAATGATAATTCCATCTTAGAGATGTAAAAGCTGAAAATCCACAAAAATGCCTTAAAAACACTAGGTATTAAAGGAGGATGAATTAATAATAGCTGATTTTCAGCAGAGCTCAAGATAGTTTAATCTCTGGAGTTATACAGGAAAGAAGATAGAAATATGTGGGACATGCTGAGGATGAAGCCAGAGCATCTGCTATGAGAAGAATATTATTGAGCAGCAGGAGCTAAAGGAAAAGGCATTGGTTTGTTTTGGGGGATTTCTTTTCTATGGGGAGTTTTTTTGTTTGTTTTTCAAATACTGCTTTCAGTGAAAATTAATGGGCTGTAGAAAAACAAAAGATATAATAACAGTGCTTGCAACCCTACCAAAATGTCAGCACTTAAATCCTAAGCAGCATCCTAGGGAAAGGATTCAGCTCGAGGAAAAATAATGGAATCATGGACAGTCCTAGTATTGGCACAGAGGTGAAAATTCACTTGATTGCCAGATTCATACAAAGCTGTTGCAAACCTTTCCTAGAAATACCCAGCTCTCTTTAGTCATTTGTTCCCCATTGCACTGCTACTTCTTCATGTTGCTGAAGGAAATAAAACTGTTTAAAGCTGTGCACACCTCCTGTACTTTAGGAATTGTTACTAGCACTCATTTTTTCACAGGGACTGATGTCATGGTCCGTTGCCTTAAACTGCTGAAGGAATTTCGGAAGAAAATGGAAGATTATCATGATGATGATGAAGAGATCATTACAAAAGTTGTTCAGCCTGTGGATATTGTTTGTGAAAGGGATATGCTCACCCAGGCTTATCAGCTAAGTAGGTGATTTAAGACATCTGAAGACTTTTCCCATTACCTCCTTACTCTTTGTAGTATAAAAGAAGTGTGTATATTGCAGGTGTTTTTACATTCTGGTTGCTTTTGTATCAAAAAGTGTCAGTTTTTCATAGCAAAATGGGCATTATGCCCAGATTAGACTGGAGGTGCTTCCAGCTGTTAGCCCTTCCTGGAACTATTCAGTAGCACCCAGCAGAAACAGGATGTTGTGATGGGATGAGAAAAGATGAAGCAAACAGTGTTCCTTATTCTCCTATCTCTTTTCCTTTCCAAATGGAGAAATTGATATCTAACTGTGGAAAACTGCCAGGGGAAAAAAAATCATCCATGCTTCTGATTTGAAGCTGTCACCTCCATTCCTCATTCTTCTGGGCACTGCTTAGTGTGAAATTGTGGTTTATGACAGTATTTGGCTGAATATTTAATATGCCTGTAAAAATGTCTTTAGTTAGTGGGGGATCTTAAATTTAATATTCTGGCATATATTGTTGTTGAGGGAAATACTAATGTATATAGAAAAATTTTTATATATAATTCAGTCAGATAATTTCTCTGAGATATTTGTTTTGTTTTGTTTTGTTTTCTGCAACAGTTGAAAGTAGAGGAACCAGAGGTATTTCTCAGGCAGAACTTCGGCTGGCTATGAATGTGGGGAAGCTGGAAGCCAGGATGCTCTGTCGTCTTCTGGAGAGGTACAAAGTTGTCAAGGTAAGGCTAAAATAAAATAATTCAGTTACTTAGTGAAACTGAAGGTACAGTTTTGGTTACTCTGGGAATAACATCGGTAATCTCAAAAATAGAAAGAGCAAAGATTTGAGAATGACAGTGGGAGAGTCCTGGTAAGATTGAAAAGAGAATTAATTCAGTTGAGTAAAAAGTATGAAAAGCAAGGGTTCAGTATTAGGATTGCAGCCTGCTCTAATCACAGCACTGAAGGATCTTCTCAAAGAAACTCTGTCCATCTAAAATCATTAATGTACTTTCCTTTTGAAAATACCAGGAAATTCTGGAGCAAAACAGTTACTTCTCTAGGAGTTATGATGATTAAACTGCATATTTCCAGATACTTCAATATTTTTATTTCACAAGACAAACGTCTTATCTTGTCATGTCTTGCATGCGCCTAACAGTCCCTTTCCTGAGGGAAAAGGCAGGATAATTGCCATCTTCCCTCAATGGGGAATATTTTTAGAAAAATCTTGTCATTCAATAAAAAGTTCTGTAGAATTGAAAACAAACTGTATAAACCATTGGAATATCTATACATGTTTTTCCCCAGACTGCTGTGAAAATGAAATCTTCCCTTATTGATTGGTGAAGTGTGTGAGTTTGTAGATTTTTGGAAGCTCCTGTTGAAGCAGACAGGGCAGCAGTGCTTCCACTGAAGTCTGAGTCACTCAGAGAGCTGCAGTGCCCTTACTTCACAAACATTTTTGTTCTGAAAAAAATTGATTTCCACTCTGAATACACACAGTTTGTTCTTCCTCAGACTTTTCTCCATCCCACATACCGTAGGAGTTTCATTCTAATACACTGGTAATGCAGATTTGTTTATTTTTCAGGCACAGAATTCCTTTTGATTTCTCTGTGTGAAGGTTAGGGACATTACTTAGAAAAAAAGAATAACACAATATGTTTTGATGGGGGGAATAACATTGAGAACATTTCCCACTGTCGATGCTGGAGAACACTGATAGAATGGAAAGTAAGGTGGTACAATAATATTCCAACTGTTTCCTTAGGGTTTTATGGAGGATGAAGGTCGGCAAAGGACCACAAAGTACATTTCCTACATTTTTGCAGAGGAGAGTGATTTAAACCGTCAGTTCGAGAGGGAGAAGGCCCGGAGTGAACAGTTGGCTACAGTTACTTTGGCTCTGGTGCCAGAAGATTCCCCACCTGTGGAAGATGCCTCTCCTGGAGAAGTGGAGGCTGTGGCCTCAGAGTCTGAGCATGAGGAAGAAGGGAAGGACAAGAAGAAGAGAGGAAAAGTTCAAAAGGCCAACTCTGGTTCTCCATTGAAATCACGTGTCCAAGATGATGTCCATCAGACAACACCAGCCAAAGGTAACTTGTGATTTGGGAATCTGGAGGATCATTTTATTAAAGAACAAATAACATGTGGTTAGCTTCCATTATGGTTTTTGGTCACATATTTCTTTTTAAGCCTATTTGGTCATTTCCCTGCTTTCCTCCCAAATTGTTATGGTTTAGAACACCAAATGTGGTAACCTCTGGAGATTCTGAGGGCTGAAGTGTGGCCTGGTATCTGTGTCCCAGTAGTGTTTGTGCTGCCTCCCCTGCCCCCATGCCATGTCTGCTCCTTGGATATTCAGGGTTGGGATTACTCGACCCACAGCCTTACTCACCTGAGCATTGTGTAACAAAAATGTCTTGACCCCTGAAGTTAGTTACCTGAGCTTCTTCTTTAGTTATTTGGAATATCTTAGTGTGAAAGCTACCAGCCTTTGGAGGACATATTTTAAAAAAAAATACGGTGGGTTGTTTTTTTACTTAATTTTTTTTTTTTTTTACCTATTTAGATGTTCCTACAGCTTCTCTGATAAACTCCACTGGAAGAGAGGACATTTCTGTTTTTCTGTGTAGAGTATCTTTGGAGTAATACTACATTCTTATTCTGCTTTGAGTCAGAAAAGTCATGTTTCTGGCAGAACTTGAGAATCTTTGAGCCAGAAACTCTCGTTTCTGAATAAGCCCTTCATGGCTTTCCAAGCTGTGAAAAAGTTTCTTCATGGAGAGAATTATTTGATGACAGAGAGTTCAATTTTATTTTTTTTTTAACTTAACTTTTGGAGCTGAATGCAGTTTTTCATGGTCAAAGCACTGCTTCCAGCAGGGCAGGATATGTGAAAAGTGTAGCAGAATGCTTTTAAGTGCAGCTACCTGGGTGGATGGGAGAAGCATCTGAGAGAGAAAGCTGAACAGGGAGAGCAGAACAATTACAAGGCTTTTTGCTCTAAACCAGGTTCAAAGCCAACAGCTGTGAAGTCTCAGGGGAAGAAGCAGCCTTCCCCCCAAATTGTTGAAGATCCTGAGGAGCCCGCAGATAACAATTCAGGGGATAGTTCTACTTTGGGAACCCTAAAGCAGGAGTCCAGTGTTTCTACCTGTGCTCATCCCACGGATGAAGATGGAGATGTGGCTGAAGTGGAGGAAGTCAGACTTGAAGATCCTAAGGTAAGACCACATGTCTTAATATCTTCTTGTTGGTAGAGCTGTCTGAGCTAAGTTTTGTGCTCTTATAGCAAGACTTCAAACTAGAGTTTTTGTATTTATTTATCAAATTGTTGTGGGGTTTTTTTAATTAATTTCAAAGTTAATTAAAATTGATTGGCTGCACTGCATTGTAGGTGTAAGTGAAGATTTTTTCCAAGAGATAGGATGGTAGATGTCCAAATCACAGTTCTGGGTTAGTTCCCTGGTGCCCTCCAAATTCTGTATTGACTGAGTGCATGTCATAGTTTAATGCAGCACACAGGTGCTGCTCATCATGCACTATCTGCCTTCCTGGGAAGGGGAGATAAGAGACAATCTTCATCTGAGTAGCTGTAATAAATAAATCCCTCCAAAGTGGGCGTCGCTGAGCTGTGTGAGGAGCCCATTAGCCGCGGGCCTGGCTGGCTGCTGTCCCGTGCTGATGTGCTGTGCTGTCCCCAGAAGCCGTGTGGCCTCAGGAAGGAGAAGCGCTCCCGGCCCGCGGCGGCCGAGCGGCCCCACGAGACCTACAGGCTGCTGAAACGCCGCAACCTCATCGTGGAGGCCGTGCGCAACCTGCGCCTCATCGAGAGCCTCTTCACGTGAGCCAGGGCGAGCTGCACGGGCTGGGCCTCTGCGCTGCTGGGAGCACTCGGGGCTGTTCTCTCTGCCTTTGCTTGTCCCCGCTGTACGGATGGAGAGGGTGGCGCAGGGAGGGTGTGGGGGTTGAATCTTAGTCAGCTGTTTGGGAGCAACAGTAGTTCCGTGCAGATAATCACGCAAGAGTGCTTTCATTTGTTATGTGTCTCATAAGTACAGTTCAAAGAATTTATTTATCCACTCACAGTATGCCAGACTTGGGGCCACATCGTGAGGTACAGCACTTCCCTGCTGCAGGATTTTTGCATCTGCATCACTATTATCTCTGCATGGTTTCAAAACTTGTTCATGTGTTATTCTGTATGGACTGGAGAGACTCGAGTGTTCATGTCACTCATTGCTGGTCACTGGCATCCTAGCAGGACCTTCAAAGTTTGCCTTTTCGTGCAGTTTTATGTGGTGTGGTTATATGTCTTCTCCTGACACCTTATCCGAGCTGGAGATACTTCCCTAAATGTTATAATGTCTTTCAGCCCTTTAATATTTCACCTCTGAAAAGAAATGGAAATTCCAGTGTTCTGCTGAATCCCAAATTGGCAGTACTGTGTTGTCACAAATAGGATTGCACCATCCATCTTCTGTGTCAGCACAGAAGATCCTGGCTTGTCAGTATACCCAGGGCTGCTTGCTGGAATTTAGTCAGAAGTCATGGCCTTACTCTCCTCTGGTCTGAGAGTTTTGAAACCTCCTGTCACCTCATTTAATTGCAGAGTGTTATAAAATTAGGGCCTTATCTGGCACCAGCCACATCAGTGATTGATTGAGCCGCATCCAAGTGCAGGCTTGGAAGATATTTCAGGTCTCTGCTGTCCCCTCAGTGCTGCCAACAGGGTTCTCACAGATTCCTTAGAATCAGTGAAAGTTCTGTCCCTCCCCAGTCTCTGCCAAGGAAATTTACTGGTTTGCCTTCCATTTGTTAATTACCAGGATGTGGTAATCTTCTGGGACAGTTGAAGTCCATGTATACATTCAGCTATTGCTTCATTCCCTTATAATCTTCCAGGTCTTTTCCCAAATTGATTACCCAGGACTGAAACAGCCCAGAATTAGGGCCTGGGACATTTGTAGGAAGGTTCATGGGAACAGGCATGAGGAGAGTAAGGTGTGAGCACACTCTTGGCAACATTGGCAAGGGAAGAAAGGAGAAGGGAGAAGGGAGCTGGCTTCACGTGATGGGATATGTGTGTCTGTATCTATGCTGTGAATGCAGGAGTCATTTTTGTGCTCTGACACAACTCAAAAAACCCTTTCTGCCTCAAGCCGAACTGAGCTCACAACTGCAAGGACTGACTGCATTTGTTCAACCACCACCTAAAAAAAACTTTAGGTTCTGCTGACCTTAGGGAGGCTGCATTCATAATTGCACTGTAGCCATGCACAGGGAAATCAGGCATTGAGAATTTGCTGTCATCACAGCAGCAGTTCTCCCCTAATAAGAAAAAGTTTGATTACAAAGAAAATGGAGCTGAAATGTAAAGTTCCCAGGTGTCTCCTGCAAGAGGGAATAGGGAGCAGGGACTGTTAGAAATCCCTGAAGGGCAAGAAATGCCATTCCCCCCACATCCTCTAACAAACCACTTAGGCAGTTTGGGGCATTGCTGGCCTTGAAATTAAGGTGTCTTTGGCATCTTTTAGACTTCAGAAGATGGTGATGGATCAAGAGAAGCAAGAAGGTGTCTCCACCAAGTGCTGCAAGAAGTCCATCGTGCGGCTGGTGCAGAGGCTGGCGCGGGACGGGCTCCTCAGGCTCTACCGCACCACGGTCATCCAGGATGGCATCAGCAAAAAGGTGACAGCACTGGCACAGCCTTCATCTCATTTCTCACAGTGCCCTGGGCCTTTGTGCTGAAAGGCATGGGTGACTTCACTTCTTGTAGCAGAACCCACCATGCAGCTGCCCAGAAGCTTCATGTCAAGCTAAGCTACTGGGAGAACCAGGTCACTGCTTCCTGTTGTTGGGCTGCGGAAAATTGAGACCAAGGAATAGGCCAGAGATCAAAGTCTCTGAATCTCCTTTCTGAGAGGTTCTGCTGCTTATCAGTTCTAGGATTTGTGGTTGTCTCCCGGCACTGCCAGGCTGTACCAAAAATCTATTTAAACCCCTTTCCCAAGAGCACATGAAAAACCCGAAGTGAGCTTCTGAGTTGAAATTTATAGAATGTGACTTTTTATTTTAAAACAAAAATCCACTGTTAGGGAGATTCATGGAAGTCAGATGTCTGTGTCTGTAGAGCTGAGACTTGTCACTTTAGTGTGAAATGCTCATAAGCAGGGAATTGAATCCACTGAAAATTACCTGCTGCATAATTAGTGTAGAGCATGTATGAAATCTTACCAATCTGAATTGTGTTTGTGCTTTCAGCAGCAATATGTGTTAGCTTGGCCCTACACCTGATGAGCCCTGACTTCATTTATCACTCTCAGCCTAATATTTAGAAGTCAAAGTATTTTTTTCTCAAATATTTCAGCTTCTAAAATCCCAAGACCCAAGGTTTGTAGAAATGTCATTAGCAGTTTATTGGTAGGAAGGCCATGTACTTTGACCTCTTGTTTAATACAAAGTAGCAACAGGAGTTTTCATCCAAAAGTCTTGATGTTCTGTAAATTATTAAAACCATCATAGGATTCATCCATTGTGGCTACTGCAAATTAACTGCTAATCTCAGTTAATTTATGCAGCTGATTAAGAGCCAATATCTGCATCAACACCTTTTGTTTGTGTTGTGCTGCTGTGAGCAGGTGGAGTTTGTGGTGCACCCCTCAGTGAGTCCCAGCGATCCCCTGGTGAAAAGCGCCATCGAGCAGGTGCGGTTCCGCATCTCCAACTCCAGCACTGCAAACAGGCAAGTCTGCCATGGCTTGGGGGAGCTTGGCTTATCTAGGATTGCAAAAATATGCAGAGGAAATAAACACAAGGTAAGCAAAAATCCCCAAACAAACAACCTCTTATTTAGCAACCGAGAAATGGAAGCAGAAAGCTGAGGCGACGTGCTGGTATCTCCTGTAGTCAGGGAGGAACAGGAATTCAACTCTGATTATTTTTTACCTAAGTGCTGTATGGTTTTACTACAGGATTAAGGTCCCCCAGACACCAACATCCCAGGACCATGGTGAGGAAGAAAACCAGGGGCAGGAGGCAGTTCCTGATTCAGGAAAAATGCAAGAAAGCTCATGTAAAGCTGATAATAGTCAGGCAGGAAAAACTGATGACAAAATGGGCATAACACAGCTGAAGAACTATCACCCTGTTACAGGTACAGCCAACTTTGGGATTTCATTTATCCTTCACCTTCCCATTTATTATTAATAATAATTTTCAGATGTCTCCTAAGATACAAGTGGGTTTTTTCTCCTCCTATAGAAATAAAATTTGATTTATATTAAACCTGTGTAACTTATCCAATGTTTTCTTAGCTGCTTATGTTTTTTACAATTGTGGACTGTATTTGTATTTACTACTACTTCTTTACTACTTTTTTACTGTATGTAACTTATATTTACTTTCAACTGCCCATCTTTCCTTCCGGTTTTCTTCACATTAGTTTTGCACAGGGAGATGTTTCTGCTGCTCTAATCCTCTTTTTCTTTCTATTTGGTCTTTAATCTTCCTTCCCAGTTCCAGGACTTGGACGTTCTCTTGGCTTTCTTCCCAAAATGCCCCGTTTAAGAATGGTCCACATGTTCCTGTGGTACTTAATTTATGGACACCCTTTAAATGAAGCACGGCAAAAAGGAGGTAGTGATGGTGAGAAAACACAAGGGCTGGATGAGAATGCAGCTGTAATTGAAGCACAACCAGATGGGACCTTAGAAATTGTGACCAGTGCGGTGAATCCTGAGAGCTCTGCACAGGAGAATGAAGTAGATCTGTCTCATCAAACAGGTAAGAATTGGCACATCCTGACTTCACTACAGACCTTACCATGGTTCAGTGCTGAAAAACAGATAAAAGTCTACTTCAGAAAGGTTTGAAAATCAATGGTTTAGAGAATTTTCAGGTCATTTTAGATTTTCGGACTGGCAGTTGTGTTGTGCTTGAGCACTCCCAGTGAAACTCTTGGTGCAGGTGCTGGGTTTGGTGTGTCTGAGCAGTGTTCTTGTTGGCAGTGTACGTGGATGACTCATCGTGGATGCGCTACATCCCTCCCCTCCCCATGCACAGGGAGTTTGGCTTTGGATGGGCTCTTGTCAGTGACATTCTCCTCTGCTTGCCTCTCTCAGTCTTTGTTCAGATTGTTCAAGTCAGCTACAAGGTACAGTGTTCTTTTGTTTTTCTTCAAAGTCTGATGATGTCAGCTGTACCTATAGGCTGGAACAAATATCCCCTTAATCTGTTTTAGCAAAACTAGACCCTGGAGAGGAGAGAAGACATTTGAGTCTTTTACAGAAAAAGTAGTTGCTTTCACAGGCTCAGTGAAAAAAAATGTTTAGCCCTGTAATACAGCAAATTCTTAAGCTACTATTTTGCCAAGAGGTTTTTATAATCTCACTGAATCCTCTGCCTCATTGATTAACAAGAATAATGTTTAAGCATTTTACAAAAGCAGTAAGGTTTGCTTAGAAGATATTCTAGTAGGCAGTTCTGGTAGCAAAGCTTTATACTTGAGGGGATAGTTACATTTTGCATTTTGATTAACTTCTAAAATAATTCTAGGTGGAAGGTCTGGAAGATTTTTTAAATGATCCACTAAAAAAGCACACTCTGATCAGATTTCTTCCAAGGCCAGTCCGACAGCAGCTCCTCTACAAAAGGTAAGCAGATGAGTCAAAATAAGTGGCTCTAGAGAGGAACCAGCAACGGCTGATTGTTTTCTCAGTTATTTCCTGTTTGTGTCAAAGAGAACTGTGGCACTTAAGACAGGGATCATCAATCCTCAAAGGATAGTGTGCCAAACTGTATTTTTCTCTCCCAAATAGAAGGTAATAAGAAACTAATAAACAATATTCATGTATGCTGTCAGGCAGTGCTTGAGAGCTGGGAGGTTCTGTCCTTCATAACTCATCAGCAGGATGTTGCTTCTGTATAAAACACACTCCTGACTGCTGCTAAATTCAGAATTTAATAGGGTCTAAAGTGTTGCTATCCTTCATAAATCTTTCCGGAGGTGCCACATTTCCCAGCTCCTGCCTCTCGCACATTCAGTTTCTCCTCATCCTCTCCATCGTGTGTCTGCCATGGTTTGCCATTTCTCTTCTAGGAGATGTAAAACTTGAGATTGGACTGAGGAAAGGAAAGTGATTTGAGTGTGTGGAATCGAGAGCACAGTGTCAGCTTTCCCCAGAAAGTCACTGCTGGCAATTTGTGAATGGTTGGAGGTTTATCTGACATTTTCCAAACCTACAAATGTGCCTTTGGTGAGGGAACAGGGCTGTGCAGTATCAGCAGCCAAGGTTTGCAATTCCAAACCTATTGCTAAATCATAGAAATTAGAAACTGGATTGATGGCATCTTCTGAAACCTGCAGGCTGCATCTGATGGGTTGATGCAAAACAATATGACACATAACCAAGCTGTCTCTTCAGCCTCCATTCAATGAAACTTCTAACTGAGCCAAATTTCTAGGCTTGATCTTTCTGACCCCCAGTGAAAATTCCTGCCAAAATTCAAACTCCATTTAACTGCATTTAATTAGATGTTAGTGAAGTTAAATGTGGCAAAGCTAATTTTTTTACAAACTGTCTCAAAAACTAAATCTTGCAGGAGGTTCCTGCAACTGTCAGAATTTTGCCATAGATGTAGGTACACAGGATGGAAAATGCTGCACTTTTTGCTCTGCTAAAATTGAGCAACTGAGAGCAGTTTCTTGGAGCAGTAATTTTAAACAACCTGAACTCCAAGAATCGTTGCCCAGTTCTTCAAACATACACATCTGAATGCCTGTATTTAGCAGTCACGTTTTCTTACTACTGTCTTCTTTATGTAACATGAAATTGTCTGCAGATCTGCTGTTGACCATATTTAATTCATTTTTGCATATGTTATTTCTGGCTAATCTTTTTTTGCTAGCCAAATTTTGCTTAGTATTTATGGCTAAAATATTTGGTTTATGATTTTAGGAAAGGACCTTGGAGTATTAGCTGTTTTCCACAGGCTGATAATTCAAGCGAAAGTATCACTTCAGAAATTCTGTAACTAGGTAGTTTGCTGGAAGCTCAGATTGCTGCATGAAAATGCTGGATTTTCTGGTATCATTTTTCTGTTTTCATGAGTGTTAATTGTAACACTCCTACCATTGCTACAGGAGGTACATCTTCTCAGTGGTAGAAAACCTTCAGAGGTTATGTTACATGGGACTGCTGCAGTTTGGCCCAACAGAGAAGTTTCAAGACAAAGATCAGGTAATTAAAAAAAATTAAAAGGCAGTTACTCTTAATGAATTTTTCAAGATGTGGGGTTCATAGAAATACTGATGTTTCAGATGTATGTGCAAACCTCCAGATCCAAGGGATTGTAAGTTGTGCAGATAATTTTTCACCTCTTTCTCTGGAAGGGAACTACTTAAATGTATCATTTGAGTATTACTGCACACAGTAATGATACTGAGGTCCCAGATTGGCAAGACTTAATGAAAAATGAGTATGACACATTCTTTTCCATCAAGATGTTAAGCTTGGATGTCTAACACAGAATAAAAGCACTGATCAGAGTAAAATAATGAGATTCATATGCATCTTTTTAGATAGAGAGCGTCTGAAAAGGAGAAGGCAGACCAGACTTTATGAGGATAAGGAAGGTAATGAGGCCCCCAAACACAACCTTTCAAATCCCAAGTGAGGACTTGCAGGAAATAGCCACTCTCTGGAAACTTGGACTGTCCTGTGCACAAGGCTGAAAAGAAACTCTTCTAAATCTAGAAAGGAAATTTCTGAATTGCTGTCAAGGGAATTTGGGAATGCAGCGCAATAGCGTGAGAATAGTGTGGCCTTTGTCAGAGCCGTGGCTAAAAAGAATAAAGACAGAAACTGTCCAGTGCTAACCTAGCTGTTGTGTCCTGCTAATTAAGCAGTTTCAGTGCTGTTTACAGCCTGAGCTGTGCTGTGTCTGGCAGGTGTTTGTGTACATGAAGAAAAACGCTGTGATTGTGGACACCACCATCTGTGACCTGCACTACAACCTGGCGCAGAGCAGCCGCCCCTTTGAGCGGCGCTGGTACGTCCTCAACACCCTGCAGGATGTGGAGAACTTCTGGTTTGATCTGCAGTGTGTCTGCCTGAACACACCCCTGGGTATGGCACAGTTGGACCTCCTGAGCACTCTCACTGCCCCTTCTGGGCACACCACAGTTCCTCTTCCCATCCTAAAATTTGAGCCAGGCTCTATTTTTTCATTTCTGCTGTTTTGGAATGTTGTCCTGTGTATCACGAAGAAAGAAAAAGTTGAGAGCTGTGTCCATATAATTCTATGAAGTTGTGATCCACTTGTGTTCATGGCAAAGCATTGCTGCCCTGTTGGAAATATTAAAGTTGACCTACTCTGTGAGAAGCAGGCATCTTGTATTGAGAAGGGGTAAAAATGGCAGTACTGTGTGGGGGCAGTATTTTGTCAGAGCGGGGTGGATTGCAGATAAGTTGAATTCTGAGTTGCCATGCTGAGAGTGAAACCCCTTTGTCTGTCCAGGAGTCGTCCGCTGTCCTCGGACAAAGAGGAGCAGCCTTGCAGGGGAGGAGAGTGCCCTGGATGTGGAGAAGGAGCAGGAGTCAGCAGTGAACAAGCACAACCTGGAGAGGAAGTGTGCCATGCTGGAATACACCACGTAGGTCCCCTTGCCCTGCGAGCTGCTCGAGCATGGCAGGAGCTGTTCAGCTGTTGAGGGTGTTGCTCAATAGCAAAAGCACTTGAGACTGGTGCATCTCAGCTGGCTGTTCTGTGGAGTTCAGAGGTGAACTGAGTCAAAGGAGATGTAGTTCTGTTTCACGTTCCAACAGCTTGGCTGCCAAGCTGGTTGTGCTGGAGGGATGGGATAACCTGATTGGCATTTCCTTCCAGAGCAGTACAGATGTGTGTTGCAAAAGTCCTGAGGAAAGCAGGGTTGGGAGGGAGGGAATGCTTCCCAAGTACAGTGAATGCCAGGAATAACAAATGTAAAGGTTTTCTGTTCCTGTGCTTTATATATCATGGTATCTCAAGTAGCTTCAGCAGCTCCCCAGTGCCACATTCTGAATCCTGTCCCTTTGTGCTGCGCTTGGCTGTAATTGGTTGCAGATTAATTTCTAATGTGCACTGTGATCTGGAGGTGATCTCTGGAGCATTTAATCTTCTGCCTAATCACACTCAGAATACCCAGGAGGGTTCCATGCTCACAACCTGTGACAGCCATGCAGAGCCCCAGCTAAATTTTTTTATATTGTGTTGTGCACTGTGGTTTAGCTCTGTCAATATTCTATTCTGTTTCAATAAACAGTCTGTTTAAAAGTATTTTCAGTTAGTTCCATGTTGCAGGTAGATATATCAAGCTATCTTAAAAAAAATAATGGAGTTGAGGGACCCAATTCCACTGATCCTTGCTTGAACTTCTGCATATGGTCTCTTTGTGTGGTAGTAAATCTTTTAAATTGGATATCTGGTGTTAACTTGCAGTTAGGCTGGGGATGACTGTGACATCTTTAAGAAAAAAACAGTTTTGAGATGTAATTGATGCCCTCCTTAACTGGGAGGGCAAGAGGAGAGTTCTGCACGTTGCACACACACCAGTTAAGAGCGCTGAGAAAGCACCTGTACAAAATAATTCCTGTGGGTTTTGTTCCTCTTGCTGGTAGAGGCAGCAGAGAGGTGGTTGATGATGGATCCATCCCTGGAGATGGGCTGGGAGCTGCAGGTCTGGATTCCAGCTTTTATGGGCATCTGAAACGCAATTGGATCTGGACAAGCTACATCATCAACAAGACCAGGAAGGTGGGTATTTTAAAATTTATACACTGCAGTGACTTCTCCAAATTTTAATGTTCTTAGGGTTGAGGTAGTGACACCAAATTCTTACTGTTTGCATGCTCTCAGTAAGGGTTTGCAGCACTGGGGTGAAATGAGTGCCACATGTTCACAAATCTTGGTGCTGAAGTGAATGAAATAATTGGACATAAATTTTATTTGAAAACTGAATTTGACAATGGATTTGTTTGTACTTTCAACCAGAGGAGAAATACTTCAATGAGCAAGCAGTTTTGCACTGCTCAGTGGTTCCTCTTGCCTTTCTGGAATGTAGAAGTTGTCAGACAAAAAGAATAACGTCCAAAACAAGGAAATACACAAGTTAAAAATATAAACAAAATAAACAGGGAGCCCAACACGTGCAAATCAAAATTGTGGCTAATGTCCTGTCTCTGATGGAAGCTTGTAAGAGCAAGGGATATTTCCTCAGAATGGTCACCCAGCTGTCTGCAATTTTGGCTCAAGGCCATTCTAAATCTGGGGCTGATGTTTCAAAGCAGTAATAGCTTTTTTTCTTTTGGCATTAATTTGTCTGGGTTTTGAGCATATGTAAGTCTTTACTATCCCCAGCCTCCTGTGGCAAAGTGTTTCAAATTCCTGCTATGTGCCACCACTTCCTTTTGATGCCTTAAGCTCCCCAGTAATTGTAGAACTAAAGGAAGCTGTGAAAAATACATTCTTCATTATTCTTACTGTTTCACTGGATTTTTGTAAACATCTCTCATGTCTCTCATACTCATCTCCTTTTTTTAAGACTGACATCTACTATTCCCAGCATGGAACTGTTCTGTCTTTAATCATTCTTTTTGCCTTTATTTTAACCCATGATTGTTCTACCTGTCCTTTTTAAGGTGGAAATACAATCTGAGTGTGCTTTAAAGTTGTGGGCAAGGACAGATTTTTACAGCTGCTTAGTGTTGCTTTACTTCCTTGAGAATTCCATACATTTCCTTTGCTTTTTCACCATTACCAGGCATTGAGCAGGGACTCCCACAGAACTGCCTGTAATTACTCTCCCCTGAGCAGTGCACAAATCAAAGCCCATCAGCTGATGTAAAATTAGAGTTGCTAATTTATTTCCCTCAGGCAGGATCATTTCACTCTTAATTCTGTCTGCTGTTCAGTCACCTCGCTGTTGAGCAGTAGCACAACCTCCAGCAGCTCTTTGGTCTCTGCTTTGCTCTCCACGTCTTGTGACCAACTTCTGTCCCCAGTGGACTTCACACAAGAGAAATGGGTTTAGCAGAGAATGGCAAAAATCCCAATACATTGCAGTTGGTTCAGGCTCAGATTTAGGATGGGCAGAATTTGCTATAGGAGGCATTTACTCTCTGTGTGTGCTTGCATTTTGGTTTTGTGCTTTTCAGAAGTTCCTTTGGAATGTAAAATGCTTTAGAAAAATACTGTTTTACAGCAATCTCTAGGAGGAGAGCCTCTGTAGCAATGAAAGAATCCAGCAGATTTCTTTTCCAGTAATTACTGCTTTTAAACTTGAGGAGATTTCTAACCTTCACAGTCTAGTGGTCATTCCAGTGTGATTTAAGAAAAGCTCTGGAGCCATTCTAATGTGTGGTAGTAATAATATAGTAATACAAATACGTCTTTTTTATAGCCAGAGATCTTTTCCTTCAAACCAAAAATTTATTTCTGACACTACTCAGATTATAAAGGAAATTGTTGTTAAAACCAGTGCACCCTTTTGCATGTCACGTTTTTTAAAGCTGTGTTGTCTTAGGAAAATACAGGTCCTGAAAATGGGCTGACAGCAAGACTGCAAAACTTTCTCACCAAACACCCCCTGCCACTCAGCACTGGAGGTAAGGCCTGAGACTGTGCACAGCTCCTCCTGCCTTTGTCAAACCCAGCATGGAGAGTGTGGGTTGTTCCTTGTCTCCTTACAGTAATCTGGGATGCTCCTGGGCAGTAAAACAGATAAATGATTTCATTCCCTATTACTGGCTATATGGAACAATAATTTTTTATCTAGTATTGATGACATGGGTTGGTCCTGTCTCCTTACAATGATCTAGGATACTTCTGGGGCTGTAAAATAGATGTGTAAATAACTTCTTATAAAACAATAATTTCTATCCTTTGTAATATCTGATGTGCAGTTTACAGAAAGTCCAGAGGGACCAATGTTTTCTAGCACTGTTATCCAGGCTAATGTTTGAGCTAAGGAGGAGAAAATGCTTCAGGTTGAATGTAAAACCTCAGCTCTATTCTCTTGTGTTTGTGCACTGTAAACTAGACTTAATTACTTGATGATTCCTCATTAATGTAGCAATTTATTCTGTGAGCTGCTGAGAAGGGGCATGAAATGACAAGACTGACAAAGAGCAATTCTGAGAAGGCATCTGTCTTTTAATTACTGAATTTTGGTCTCTGTCTTAACATTGTCAACTGTCATTGCTATAAAGCTCCACTGCTGTAAATATGTGTCATTTTAGGTAACAAAATTGGTATTTTGGGAGAAGCAAATGTAGGATCAGAGTCACTTATCCAGAAAGAGGAATGCATTGAAATAACTAAAGAACCAACCCAGGATCGAACGAAACGAGTGAGAGGTGGAAAAAGCCAAAAGAGGAAGAGACTTAAGAAGGATGTCGGAAAGAAGACAAAGAAGTTAAAGAAAGGTAAGAAACAGGATAAAGCAGATTCTTTACTGTGCTTAGGCCTGCAGGAAGCTACTTTGGAAGGGGGTGTGGGACAGGGCAGCTCTGTGGCCCTGTCTGTGGGTTGCCTGAGTTAGTGAGGAGGCTCACGTGTCCTGGGGAGAAGCAGCAGCACATTGTGTCCTTGAGCTGTGTGTGAGCCACAGCTGCACAGGCTGGAGGAATCCTCGTGGAGTCTGTGCCAGAGCAGCTCCCTGCAATCCATTATCAGCTCTTGATAGCTGGCTTAAAGATTCCTCATGGAATGATGCTCCAGGTTATCAATTTGCCAATTAAAGTGTTCGTTTTCTCATGCCTGGGAGAGCTATTGCTGCATTTCACTTTTAGACTGCAGCTTCCTTCCCTGCTCATCTCTCATTCTTACAAACTTGAACTGGTGATAAAGCTTGAGTTAATCAGAATATAAAATGCTGAGATAAATGTCTCTTTGTTTCCCTGAATTTGGCAGAAGAGGATTCTGCAGACAAGAGCAAACGGCTGCGCTACCACGACAAGGCTGACCAGAGCGCGCTGCTGAGGATGACGCGGCTGCGCGTGACCTGGACGGTGCAGGAGGACAGCCTGCTCATGCTCTGCAGGATTGCCAGCCACGTGCTCAATGCCAAGGTGCTGGGCACACCCACAGCTGCAGGGTGCTGCACACACGGCTCACCAGCCAGCGCTTCCTGCTGCTCTCCCGCCGTGTGCGCGGCGAGGTTTGACTGCAGACGCTTGTGTTCCTCCCGCAGGTGAAAGGGCCCTTTGTGCCCTGGCAGGTGGTGAGGGACCTCATGCACTCCAGCTTCGAGGAGTCCCTGGATAAAACCTCCCATTCCGTGGGACGGAGAGCCCGCTACATCGTCAGAAACCCACAGACCTACCTCAATTACAAGTGAGGAGTTTTCTGTGTGCTGCATATGGGCTAAATTCTCCTGAAGAGACATGGTCCTCCTACGTATTTCTTTTGTTTCATGTCACTTAAAAATTTCATCTTGTTTGCACCGTGCTGCTGTCAGATCTGTTCTGAACTGGGAAAATTTCAGCTCTGAGCAACACCTTCAATTGTATCTCTTGCAGAGTTTGCCTTGCTGAGGTTTACCAAGATAAAGCCCTCATTGACGAGTTCATGAATAGAGAAAATAATTATGAAGATCCACAGGTAGGAGGGAAAGTTCCATAAGTTCATAGAGCACTTTATGCTGTTTGGATTGCTGAGTACTTGCACTGTAAGAATTATTGTGATTTCAGGTCTTTTCTCTCCCTTGAGCGTTTAGCTGTTTTAAAAATAGCATCATTGTAAAAGTACAGCATCATTGCTGGTTTGGGAGCAAAGTAGACCCAGGGCAGCTTTCCAATGGCAGAGAAACAGCCCCTGTGCAGCAACCATTGTCTTTTCAATGTGTTTATTTATAAACATCCACAACTAAACATCTCTATCTGCTGATTTTTTTTATCCTTTCCAGTCACATTGTTATTTGAGCAAAAAAAAACATTTTTGCTCTGGAATTTCTAATTTTTATACCAGTTGTGTGTTGAACTGTCACCTCAGCTTCTGTGGATGAGTGAGGAACACAAGCAAATTTTATAAGACTTGATTTGAGCCGCCATAAGATTTTATTTCTTCTTTTTTTCCATTTAAATGAACCATAATTTCAAATTGAAAAGTTGTTTACACTTTCAGTGCAAACAATTCCATTTTGATTTTCAGAATTTTTTCAGAACTGGGACAGTGTCACAGCAAGATCATTTTAATCTAGGAATAACAATTCATACCATTGCCAGAAAAGCCCATTAGTTCTGTTGTTAGATTCATGTTGCTTAAAGGAAGAGCAGTTGTTCATTGATGAGGCATCACTTAAATAAATATGTGTCCCCATCCCAATGTCTGTCTTTAGAAGCAAGTAGAAACTTGTTTCCAGAGAGCATTCCTCTCGTGTAACAGGTGTTCTCCAAGCCGTGATTGTTGAAACAGACTTCATGAAGAACATGGAAGAGCCTGCAGGGCTTGAGCAGAAGCTTAAACATAGCTCTAGCAAGAGATCTTGCTGTTAATTCAGGAAATTGTCTTAGAACATATGTTCATGGTGCTTGGCTTGTAGCTGTGAGCTGATTACAGATGGAACCTGCAACTGTTCACTGAATCAGCAAATACAAACTGCACGAGCTTTTCCCAGCCTTGCCTTGGCTGTTGGGCTGCTGCTGACTTCAGAATTCAGCCATTGCTGCAATATATTTTCAAAGTAGAGGGGTTTTTCCCACTCTGAGAAATTGAGGTTGATGACATTTCTGTCTCCTCTTTTCGAAGGTTTGTGCAAAGGAGTTTAAAGAGTTTGTGGAAAGACTGAAAGAGAAATTCAGTTCGACTTTGGGGAATCCCAAACTGGAGATCCCTGACACTCTGGAGGAGCTCTTTTCCAGGTATTTTAATCATGCTGCTTAATGCTCTGCATATGGGGTAAGGCAGTGAGATGGGACAACAATTCAGAGCAGGTCTCTTGTCTGGGTGTGATTTACACCCTTTGTACTTGTACCCTTAGTAAGAAAAGAAGTTTTACTAAATACAGCCAGCAGTGTTTCTTTCATACCCACATTTCCTAAATACATATAAGTAATTTTCAGTTATTGGCACAATTTTGCTGATTTCAAACCACTCTTATTGCTAAATAAGTCTTTTAAACCAGAAATTCACTACAGCAGATTTTCCTAAATTGTCAAGTCCTCAACTTTGGTGTTAGAAGTGTTGCTACTCAGGTGTAAATTTTCATTACAATAGAAATCTAGCATTTTCCAGATTAACTGGCCCCATTTTTTAATCACAATTTGTAGCTGGTTGCTCAGCTGAATCACCTCAGTGCTGCTAAAAGTATTGATAAGGAAGAGCACTCAGCCTTGCACGGCATTCTCCAGCTCCAGGTCGTTAAGCTTTTTCATGATGATTAACACTTGAAGAGCAATGTGGAAAAATTGTGTCTCAGACCATTTCATGATAATAAACTTAGCACCTTTGTAATTTTTCTTATTTTGGGAAGAGCTGTGCATTACAGCTAAAGTGCTGCTGGTGGTAACTAGAAATCCAAAACCTCAATAAAATGACAAATCCTTTCAGTGCTGGAGCTGTCTCCTGGCCATTGTTGTATCTCCTTGTCCACAGATATTTGAGTAGAGATGCGTCTGGACAGTTCTTTTCCTGTCTGACCTTGTGCTGAGGGCTGCTGGAGCAGGCAGTGCCCTGGGCTGGCCCAGCACTTGCCTCATTAACAGTTGTGCTCATCAGCCTCTGGGCTTCATGGCTGATGCAAAATCACAGAAAATCTGGTTCCAGTGTTCTTCTTTCCCTTCACTAGATTTCGAGTATTGGCAATCGGAGAAGACACAAATCAAGGCACAAAAGAGGATAATCTGAGCAGGTGAGTAGCAGTAGCACCATTTTCCTCATTAGGATCAGGCCACATCAGCCCCTCCCATCTATGGAAGTCATTTCAAGAGTGTCCTAATTCAGTCTTTTCATCCTTTGTTGCAGTGTATAAATGTAGTAACAGAAAAATACTTGGGCAAGCCTGTAGGGACCTCTGACATAGATTTGGTAGATAAAATGATAACAGAGATGACCTCAAAAATGATTTTACACTGGGACAAGAGTGTACATTTTCTGTGTGGGTGTTGTATCTTAAGAGGGGAAGATGTTATCAGGGAGAACTTTGTGTCAGATTATCTGGACTGATCCAAAAATTCAGGGTGGAAGGTGGGGAAAAATGTAACGGATTCCTTTACGTGCATGATCCTCAGCTGTAGGATCTTGTGCCTCTATGCTATTTCAGAAGCAGGTGATGGAGTTTGTAGATTTTTGTGGTGGTTTAATGGGTACCTCATGCTCAAAAATCATCGGGAATAAATGTTTTTCTCTTCTTTCTTTTTTCTTTCAGTATTTATGATATTCATTTTCTAGTGCTGCAGAATCTGATTCAGAGCACACTGGCACTCTCAGATCAGCAGATGGAATCTTGCCAGTCATTTCAGGTACAGTGTCTGGACCAAACTTTACTGCTGATAGAATCATGGAATTGTTTAGGTTGGGAAAGACCTTTAAGATCATCAAGTCCAACCAACAGCCCAGCCCTGCCTAGGCCACCACTAAACCATGTCCCCGAGTGCCACATCCACATGTGGTCATACAACCCTAGAGTTTCTCCTCCCTCCCTTGGCACATTCCTTTTTTCAGATGGGAGAAAAAAAACATGGATTTGTGTCCATTCTGTGGAGAGTAGTCTGCTTTTAGGAAATTACATATTGTAGGAAGAATTTCAGTTTGCTGTTTTCTCTCTGAGGATGAGATTGCAAACTGTGAGGATGTGAGGTTGAAGCAATCCCCTAAAACCACATGAAAAAACCTCCAAATCACTTCCAGTGGGACAAGCTGTACCATGCTTTAGTGCTCACCTGAGCAGCTGGAACGTTCTGGAGGAGATATCACAAAATCAATCCTAATACCCAGCTGGCATTGGTGTCGGGGGTCTCTCTTTCAGCATTGGGGACTGCAAAAAGGCAATCTATCAGTCAAGAGCTTAAGTAAGGTCAAAGGGAGTTTAATGTCCCATAAACAAGAGTGGAACCTGGATAGCCAAGCTCACAGAACCAAGTGTTCCTGCTGAAATGAGGGGAAGAATTTACCAAAGTATGTGGCAGAGGAGCATTTTTCACATCTATCATTCCGGTGGGAGCCCGATCCCATTCTGAATATCAAGTGTTCTGTAGCATTTAGTTGATTTAATTGACGTTTACCACGGCAAGTCTGGAAGGCCGTGAAAGGAGCAGGGGAGTGAAGTGAATTTCTGTGGCTGATTTTTACTCTGGCTTGTGGCTCCCTGGCCACGGAGTGCCTGTGAGCTGGGCCAGGCGTGCAGGGCTGTGTGTGGCTGTCGTGCAGACGTTCAGGCTGTACCAGGAGTACCGTGATGACATCCTGGTGAAGGCTTTCCTGGAGTGCCAGAGGAGGAGCCTGGTGAACCGCCGCAGGGTCAACCACTCGCTGGGGCCCAAGAAGAGCCGCGCCCTGCCCTTCGTGCCCATGTCCTACCAGCTGTCCCAGAGCTACTACAGGTGGGTGGAGGGGGCGCTGCTGGGCTTGGAGCAAAGGAAAAAATCTGCCCAAGGGTGGTGAGGAGGTGACAACACAAGACAAGTGTCCAACCATGGGAACCGGAGCTGAGGTGCAGAGGAAGGTGAGGGTGAAGCTGCCGTCGTGTCAGTCAGTCCTTATGTGGGGAGCAATCAGGGCACTGAGGGAATAGAGCCAAGGGTGCTGGACGGCTTCAGGGACACGTGGAGAGGGGAGGAGATGCAGCACCACAGTTGTAGATGTGTTGGGAAGATTTTTTTAGCACTCCTGTGAAGCAGAAGATGATACCTCTGCTTTTTATTTGCTGTATGCTACCTGACCTTTATACCGTGCATAAACACCTAATGTTCTGGAAGCAGTAAAAGGACTGTGAAAGCAGGTGTGCAAGGTGCTTGGTCACCAGATCTAGCATGAAACTTCAACTGTTTGGCTCTTTTGTGCCACCATAATTGTAAAACTCATTCTCAGAGCAGATTTTGAGGGATTTGTGCTTCTTCGTGTTTTTGTGCAGAGTTTTTACGTGGCGCTTCCCCAGTACCATTTGTACAGAGTCCTTCCAGTTCCTGGAGAAGCTCAAGGGTGCTGAAAAATCAGACCAGCCACACAGCTTCTCATTTAAAGATGAAGAAAATGCATCATCAGAAGACATGGTGGCATTTCCCATGGATGGCCCTGGTGGCCAGTGTGTGGCCATGCTTTCCCTGTTCTCCCTGGGACTGGTGGCTGTGAATGTGAGAATCCCAGAGCAGATCATCGTGGTGGACAGCTCTATGGTGGAAAATGAAGTGATAAAAAGGTAAATGCTATTATTTCTATTAAAGAATACAGTTTGGGGATAACTTGGATAAAATTGTACAGGAATTAGCATTTCCTGCACTGCACTGTAACATTTTTACTGTGCTATTGTTTTGATTTTTATTTCTGAGGAGACTTAATGGCACTTAAGTCAGTGCCTGTCATCATAGCCCTGGGCTGCATTTGCCTTCACATGCAACATTTCAGTTGCTTGGCACTTCAGTGCCATCAGAGCTGACATGGAGAGGAGAGCACTGGGGGCTACAGGAGCATTTTCATCAGCATTGTGCCTTGGCTGTGGCAGACTCAGAGGGTTGGTAACAAGGTTTCAGCTTTATCAGTGGAACCTCTCACCACAGCAGTGCTTCTGTGCACTGTCTCCTCTTGGATTTAATTTTCCTGTAAGCCTGCAGTAATGGCATAAACTGAAGCTGTTCCCAGGCAGTGGGAGCCTGTGAGCCCTTTTCCTTATAATCATTATGTGCTTTCTTAAAAGTGCAACTAAAATCTCTCAGTAATTTGACCTGCTGCTTTCTATTGTGAATACACATGGAAAATACTTTGTTCTCTTTCTCTTTAGAGCAGCTTAATACCTACTTGAGGATTGTTATTGTGGTCCCTCTCCCATAACATGATGTTCTTTAAAATGAGCAGCTTCAGTTCCTTCACTTTATTCATGTTACCCAGTTCTCTGTCTTTCTCATTATTTTGTGCACTCAACTGGGATGTCAAAAACAAATTCCATGCTCCTGCTGGCAGCTCTGTGGTAAATCCATCCTGTTAGATAGGTGAAACACCTGCTAATGCATCCCAAGATTCTGAGGGGCCACGGCCTTTCCAAAAAAAAGGCAGCCAAACCTCCCCAGTGCACAGCTTATGATTCTTCATCCATGCACAGCTTATGATTCTTGTGACTCACCTAGCAAGCTTCTCTTCCTTTCTCTGGTTAATTGTTCCCTGTCAGTGTGGAGGGACAGATGCAGAGTACTGTAATATAAATAACATGCATTTGTCGTAGGGAGTTGCTCCCTGCTCTTTTCCAGGCTGACACTCCAGTGTGCTGGAGATGCTCTGAATGCAAATCTCAGCTCCTCATACACTTGCAGGGTCCTCATTTGGGTGATCCTGTGCAAGCTGAATGAGCTGTTTTATCAGCCAGGTTATTAACAAAAATGCACTGAGCCCTGGACTGGTCCCTTTGCATCTTGACTAGTGCACTCACTGTTTTTTTCTAAATGATGTGTTCCCTTTCAATTTTAAATATGTTTTAAAAGAAGGTACTTAAGGTCTAATTCATCTTAGAAAAGGTGGGAAGGAACTTTTCATTGTCCCTGACATAACATGCTTAAAACAGAGGCAGCTTCAGAGTTAGATCAGGTCATTCAGAGCCTTCAGCTTTATCCATAGTGGCTCTTGTCATGTCCTGGAGTAAATAGTGTTGGTTTGAATAAGTTTGTTTCTGGGAAATCCATCCTGGCTGCTACTGTTATTATTTTCTTAACTTGGAGGATGTCTGCAGTTTGGTTTTTGGTGGTTTTTAAATTATTATTTTTTAAAGTTACTGAAATCTGCAACTCTCTCTCCTCCTTTTCATCCTGAAAAATAAAATCTGCCCCATCCTGCAGCATCCCTTGTGCTCTCAGTGTCTAACAGATGTTCCCTCAGGATGAAGCATCTGCTGAACCAAAGACCTTCAGCACTGGAAGCTGGGATATTTTGGGTTCATTTCAACACATTTGCAAAAAAAGAGGGAGTTTCCTTTCACAGGGACCTGTAGTGTATTTCCTTTTCTGTAGTTCTTGTTCTCAGTGCTCTGAATCAGCCTGGTGTGGGCCCTGCCCCAGTGCCCAGGACTAGAGTACAGGAGGACCATGTGCTTGCTCTGCTCAGTATCATGAATCACTTTCTTCTGTTGGGAGAAAACCCACCAAACAAATAAATCCAACCTCCTGTGTTTGTGTAGCTTGGGAAAAGAAGGGCTTGAGGATGATGAGGATGACGATGAGGACTTGGACGACAGCTCTGGAGGCAAACGCAGAATCGAAGTGAAACCTCGCCAGGCCTCCCACACCAATTATTTACTGATGAGGGGCTACTACTCCCCTGGCATTGTCAGCACACGCAACCTGAGCCCCAGTGACAACATCGTGGTCAACTCCTGCCAGGTGAAGGTCAGGCTCAGGTGCACCCCCATCCCGGGAAGGCTCAGCTCTCCAGGTTAGTTCTGTTTGGCCTGAAGTGCACAGAGGTGGCTTGGAGCAGGAGAGGCGGTGAACTCACCTGCTGAGGAATTGGTTTAAACAAAGCCCACTAATGGGAACATTCTGTTTTCATTCCACATGAAGTCTGTAAGGCTTTCTCTCCTGACTTAAAACAGATGGCTGACTTAGGCTTTTGTTGGTAACAAGGCCTTGCCTCTATTTGATGTTGTGTTAAATGATTATTGCAATCTCTCCTGTACTCTGTTACTCCTCCCCAGGAGGTTTTTCAGTCCCTTCAACAACTTAAAATACCATATGATGTCACAGCCAGGCTTTCTCTTCTGTAAAAAGAAAATCTTTCCAAGCTCCTTGAATGGAAATTCTCATTTAGCTTGTCTCATGCAAGTGTCCAGTGTCTGGCCTCTTACTTCATTAATTTAAACCTTTTTATAATATTTAGAGCTTGACTCTCTGCAGTTCATCAGCACTGCCCCTTCTTAAAGAGCATCTTGTTTTCAGCTGTTATGCAAATGTATCCAGAGCCTTGAGCTCTTCAGCTGGTCTAGTGCTGTCCCTGCCCATTTGCATTGCTGTAGTGACAGAGATAAAACAGAAATTCTCTCTCCTGTCTCTGCTGCCTCTCGTGCCCTCCAGCTGTGCTGAGCTGACTGCTCATTACAGCTGAGCCCATTTTTCTCTGGCAGCTGCCACAAAAGGTCCAGAGGCAAACGTGGAGCAGCCTGCAGGTAAAAGGGAAGGGAGCAGGAGGAGCAGTGCCAGAGCTGCCCCCTCATCAGGACTGGGATAGGGCTGACATGGCTTCAGTTGTGGCTACTCTGTACAGGAGGTCACTTTGGGCAGTGCTGGACCTGTCACTGAACACAGAGATGCTCTCTTGAACTAATTGTCTAAAGCATTGTTAAGTGGCAGTTCAAACTGTATCTGGCCAACAGCTTTCTGCTGGGGATTTTTTGATTAAAAGTGTCCTCTACAGCATTTCCTTGCACTAGAATTTTCACTTGACCTTTTTCAAGAAAAAAAGGAGAGGATTCCTGCATTAACTCAGAACTGAGCTGTCCCAGTGTTGGAGAAAACACCATTAGGTGCTCACTGCCTTCCGGTCATAATTCCCTTTCCTGGGAGAGTGAGCCCTTGTAAACCAGTTTGCTCCTCTTCACAGGTCTTTTCAGACAGGTATGCAAGACAGAAAGAAAAAAGGGAACTGCAGCAATGAAGAGGGAAAGCTGTGCTCTGTTTTTAATTGGTCTAGAGCACCTCTGATCTGTCTGTCTTCCTGCAGTGTGTTGCACAGTAATTGCTGCTTCACAGCTTAAACTCACGTGGTTTATTTGCTTTGCAGTTCCTTCCCTGCTGGATCACATGGCTGTGGGCATCTCCTGCCTCCCTGAAACTTTCACCAGGCTGATAAAAATCCAGGAAGAAAACTATGAGGTGGATAAGTTTCTGCATGAGTGCACAGAGCATTTTGGGTACAGCCCCGGGGATGTGGCAGCTGTTCTGGAGATCAGGAGGGCCATAGAGGCCACTTCCCACTTTGGGATCTGCAAAGCTGAGCTGAGCAAACGTTTCTGCAGCTATGAACAGCTGGAAGCTGAGCGCAGCAGGAGCTTGGAGCAGTACATTCAGGTGGGTTTACATCCAGCTGCTCTCCATACATTAATGTTTGCATTCTTAGTGTTCTCCCTGAACAGGACGAGTTTCCAGGCTGTCAAAGCAGCTATAATTGAACAGAGTTATTTGTGCTAGGCAGGAGATCACACACCACACCTGAGAGCAATCTTGCCTCAAAGTTAGGAAGGCCAAAACTTAAAGCAGCCTTTATTCAAAGATAGGAGTGAACTGTTTGAGAAACCTAGAGGTACCAACATCAACCTTTGGAAGCAAAGTACTTGTTCCCAGATATATTTTTAACTTACTTTAACCCAAAGAAAAACATCTCATGCTGTAATTTCAGGAAGCTTTAAGGGTAAAAACATCTTTTCAACTTCAGTGCAGCTGGGGGCAAAATTGAATATTCTACTAAACTCTTGCTCCTCTCTTGCTGCCAGTTAAATCATGACAATTCCATGACGCTGGGTTAAAGTGACATTTTTCAGTGCAAGCTCCTGAGATAATTTGTTGTGGGGGTTTTTGTTTGTTTTTTACAGGACCTCATTGAAATGCAGCAGGTTTTAGAAGTGGGAGGCCACTCTGTCAGACTGGTGGCAATTGTGTTTGCCAAGCCCTGGCTGCTGCGCTCCGTGTGCCTGAAGAGCAAAGCGGAGGATGCAGAGCAGCCAGGGGCAGACACTGCTCCCCCAGATGTGCCACAGGAACAGCTGCCCTCGGAGCCAGGGAAGGGACAGGAGTGTCTGGGAGAGGAGGAGCAGCTGGGACAGGACACACCATGTGCTGGGGATGAGCCCCCAAGGAAGAGGTGCAGGACTGATGTCCCTCAGGGTGACAGCCACCTCTGCCAGGCTGCACAGCCTGCTCTCCCAAGTGTAGCTGTTTCTGAGCCTGTCCCAAGGAAGGAAGCTGCTACAGGTGAAGAAGCTGCAGGAGGAGGCTCCTTGGGAGGGCAGGAAGATCCCCCAGCTGAAATCCCAGAGCCTGCTCCAGAGGCTGTGGATGTGGACACTTACAAGGAACAAGATAAATCTCGTTCTGAGGACAAAGAACTCAAAGCAAAGAATGATGAGCTCAGCACTGAGCACAGCAAGCAGATCCCTGTCCCTGAACAATCAGCCAGTGAGCAGGATGATGATCTTTCCTGCTTCCAGGAGAACCCAGGAGTCTCTAAAGGTATGGAGAAATACAAACCAGCTTATGAGCAGTTGGTCCCAAACCAGTAAGCTCCACTTTATAAGCAAATCCTAGATTCTTTATGCAGCTGTACCAGTGAGATTGTCTTCTCTCACAGATAAATTGGCATAAAACTAATTCATCTGGAAGATCTCAGAGTTTTCAAATACCTCAAATGTGCTGGTTTGAGATTGATTGACATTCCTATGCCTTTTGCTGGAATGACTAGTCCAGAAGTGTATTTTCCTTAGAAACTTGTTTCCATGTCTTAAACTTTTCCAGAATAATTTGGATCTGAAATTTCTCATCTCTGGCTTCAGTCCAAAGGTCAGGCATCTCTAAGTCTAGAAAACACAGCACTGTTGTGTGCATTTAGCTAGAACGTCCATGGCTGAAAGTCCTAAACTCATTAAACCATTCACCAGGAAGCAGCATGTGCCAGTGAGATTTAACAGCCTCATTTGTAGCCCAATTGGACTTCATTTTCCTTTCCTTTTTACTGCCAGTTTTCTAATAGCAAGTAGTTCTTGCCAAGCTTTACATTTAGCAGTTTGTGGGGGATTTCATTTTGGTTTGGTTTTTACAAGCTCTAATCTCAGACTGAACCACAAGCTCACCGCTCCTGTGGTACCTTGCCAAGCCCTGCCAGTACCCAGGTCCAGAGGGTGATCCCTCACATCCCACAGCTTGGGATTGTTTAACTGGAGCCTTCCTGCAGGAAATGCACTGGGGCTGTCCAAACAGCAGAGAGCTCAGCAGTTCTTAAATTAAACTACTGAAGTACTCTCCTGGATTCAACATCCTTGACTTGTTTGTAGCATAGGAGGGAAAAAACAGGAGTTCTCTTATCTAACACAGAGTTCTCACTGGCCAGTGAATGTTTACATGTGCTTTAGCCAAAGCTGTTACCCTCTGGGTGTGGTAGGCATACCTCGTTAAGTAATTGTCTAATTAAAACCCATGACATAATGTAATGGGAGTTGCAGAGACAGCCTTTGCTTTTAAACTGAGCCCTGCTGGAATCCTGAGTTTGCATTCACATCTCCAGCTCCTTGGAGTTCTGCTCAACTTCCCCCTGATTTCCAGGAGCTTTAGGTTACCCAGAGCCCTGGGAGAGCTCCAGGCTGAGCCCCTGCACAGCTTTCTGTTCTTTCAGCCCATACAATCACTGTGGTTCATCCATAGCATCAGACTTCTAGGAGTAAAACCTGCTGGGATTGGGGAAAGGAACCACAAAAAAAATGGGGTTGAGTAAAGAGATGTCAGTTTGAGTAAAGAGATGTGCTGCAGGCAGGGCAGAGGGGCAGCTCAGAGCTCCCCAAAACTGAGAGCAGCACATGGAGTAGTTTGCTGGTGTGCTTTCCTAGCAAGCTCTTGCACTTCACAGCTTGGCCACCTTTAACTCTCCTTCCATTAGATAAGGAGATTGAGTTAATTAGAAAATATGTGTCCTTTTCTTTCCAGGAAGCTCCATGCCAGAAGTCTCCCAGGCAGCCAGGGAGCGGTGAGTACCAGAGATGTCTGCAGAATACCAAACACTTGGCACTGCCAAAACAATCCTGGAAGCAGTGCCTTGGAAAGCTCAGTTTTATGCTCTGATGAGCAGTGAGCATTAATGATGGAGAAACCCCACTCCATTGTTCCTGTTTATGTTCCCTGTGCATGCTGAACAAAATGTCTCTGATAGACATTTTTACCCAAAAACCAATGAGCTCCAAATGTCAGAGGACCAAAACTGATTTTACTGCGCAAATAAGCCTAGTGCCAGTTTCCAGGTGCTCAGGAAAGGCCTGGAGAAACTGCAGTATGAGAAATGTGAATTTCCATGCAGGGAAATTTGGACACCAAAATGCTAGAAATGAGGAATTTGTTTCCCATCAGAGCACTGTTGCTGCGTGGTGCAGGTCTTGGATAACTTCTGGAGGCTATTAGAGCTAATGCCAAACAAAGCTTCCCTCGCTCGTGGAGACCCAAGGCAGCTGCAGGGTTTGTAATGGTGCTAAAAGGGGTAAAACCCCTGGTGAAAAATGCACATGTGGTAGAGCAGCACCAGGCCTTGCTCAGAGCAGCCCCCAGATTTACACTTGTGTTAAAATAAATGTAGCGAGAACCTCTGTTAAGCAGAAATTGCAGCGATGAGAAACCTGTCCCGAGGAATTCCTGAGGGCTGATGTTTCTCTGTGTGTGGCAGGGCCTGTGAGAGCGTTTGCTTCGTGGGGAGGCCCTGGAGGATCGTGGACGGGAACCTGAACCGGCCGGTGTGCAAGGGCATGATGGAGGCCGTGCTCTACCACGTGATGAGCAAGCCGGGCGTGACGCAGCCGGGGCTGCTGCAGCACTACAGCGGCGTCCTGCAGCCCGTGGCCGTGCTGGAGATCCTGCAGGTACAGCTGCCAGCCTGGGGAAAGGGAAAAAACAGCCTGCTCCCTTCGGGGAACATCAGCCAATGCCAGAGAGAGCGCTGCTGGCAGTGAGGGAGGAGGGAAGCCTGGTTCACCCGTGTTGGCACTGATTTTAGTTTGAGCTTGCTTTTGGAATGGATGTACAGGGAGCTGAAAGTCCAGGAGGTTGGTGAAGAGTGGGGGCTTGTCACCATGAAATATGAGGTTGACTGTTTAATGCAGTGGTAACTACAGGATCATGGAATAGTTTGAGTTGGAAGGAATCTTAAAGATCCTCTAGTTCCAGCCCCCAACCATCAGATAATCCAAGTATTCTTAATTTTCTCATATACCTTCTAGATGGGTAATCTGCCATGAGAATCAAACTGAAATGTGTAGGTGCTAGACAATGTGTAAATCAGATCATCTTCTCCTGACACACCTGCCTACTGGTCTTTAATAGGCAAACAGAACATGGCAAGAAAATATTGAGTTTCTCATCATTTTGTTCCCACATCTTGACATTCAGTTGCCACCACTTTGGAAATGGAACTTGGAATTCTGTTTTTTTCCTGTAAATATTCAAAATCCTTAAGCAGAGCAGTAGTCCTGTAGGCCTTCCCAAAAGCATGACTTCCCTGCTGACTGGAAATCCATTTTCCAGTGTCCATGTGCCACTTCTTCCCCAGGGCTTGTACCCTGTGGTGACAGTGCCAGCTGGGAGTGTTGCCACTCGTGCATATCCTGTTCTGGGACTCCAGGGCAATGTGAATTCAAACCCACAAAATCAAGCAATTAATTACCTCTACATTTTACGAAGTAGAGAACTTCAATCTAACTTCTGGAAGAATTTGTTTTGAAACCACAGACAAAGCTTGTCATATACCTATTAATCGTTAACAAGGACTGGCACAGAAGTCTGGGATGGACATCTAGAGCAGCCTTAGATTTTTTTGTAACTGGCCCTAAATGTTGAAATCTCTTTCTGAGCATCTGCTGTGTCAGTAACTATGTATCAATCACCATGCTTGAAATTAACTAAGTATACCCAGCTATAGCCAGAGCTTGCATGTTTTTATAAAGCTCTTTATCCTTTTTACCTTTATGTTGTAACCATGGGCTCTTCAGGGGCTCAAGTGAAGCCACTTTTCATATAAATTGTCCAATGTTTCTGAGAACACCGTAGCTAGAGAGCAGCATTCACAGCAATTTTTTTTTTCCCCTGCAACTGCCCAAATTAAAATATGTGAATTTTCTTGCAGGCTCTGGAAACTCTTGGTTGTATCAGACGATTCTACATGAAAAAGCCATCCCCAGTGTCACTCTTTTCACAGCCAGTTGTGGAAGAACAACTACAGAATCCCAAACTGAGTGAAAGCCCAACCATCTACTACGAGCCCACGATAGACTGCACTCTCAGACTGGGGAGAGTGTTCCCCTGTGACATGAACTGGAATAAATGGGTGCAGATTATCCCTGTATAGAAGGGGTAAAGCTGAGTCCTATGACATTGGCTTAGCCTGTGGGAGAGGGTGTTCATGCAGATTAAATGTTACAATTTGTCCTCGGTCATGTTTTTATTAAGTTATTTATCCTTTTTACTTCTGAATGTGTTTAAATTGAGAATAAAGCTTGATGTTAAAACACAAGTAATACGTGCTCCTACTTGAATTACATTCTCCTTTTATCAGTAATTGGTTGCAGTGTATATTTGTAGTTTCTGCTTTAACTGACAGGGTTTCCACAGGTCACAGCAAAGGCCCCTTTTTTCACTTTTGGCTCTCTGTAAGGCCACAGTGGTAACACTTCACCCCTGCTTTGCTTTCTGTGCCGTAGCACAGCAGCCGCCTCAAGGCTGAGGTTTCCTCACCGTCCTTCAGCTCGATTACCTTCAGGCCTGTCTGTTTGGAACACGGGTTTCTCGCTGTGCAGGGCATCACTTTATTACCCCTGCCCTCCCCGGGGCCGCAGCACGGGCACAGCGCCCTGCTGGAGCCTGTTTCTCATCCCGGCCAGGCCCAAAGCAACCACGCAGCAGCCGCTTCCTCGCCCGCAGTGCCACGTTTATTGCAGGAGCAGCATCCCCGCTCCCGCGGCCCCTCAGTCCCGCCAGCGGTGCCCGCACTGCGGGTTGCAGCACTTGTAGAACGTGGTCATGGGCTCGTCGGCCGAGCGCGTCTGGATCTGCATGAAGTAGGCTCGGGGGTGCTCGCACTTGGGGCACGGCTCTGCGGGGAAAACGCCGTGAGGGGCCGGCAGGGGAGGGCAGCCCCGAGCCCCGCGCGGCCCCTCGGCCCGGCCCTACCTGCAGTGGAGTCCACGTTCTCCCAGGCCGCGGCGCCGCCCAGCACATCGTCCACCTCCTTCAGCCGCGGGTACTTCCTGCTCGTCACCTGCGGGACCGGAGCCGCTCAGCGGGCACGGGGCACCGGGCACCTGGTCCCGGGCACGGCGGGTCCCCCGCCCCGGGCCGCCCCCCGTCCCGCCCCGGTACCTTCCGCGTGACGTTGCGCACGTAGGGACAGGTGGTGCAGGCGAAGCGGTGGCAGCGCGGCCCCTCCTCGGCCACCAGCACGTTCCCGCAGGCCGGGCAGAAGAGCAGCATCGCCGGTTCCGCCGCGCCGCCCGCCCCTTCCGGCGATGGCGGCCG
>VXBU01002795.1:119183-155835 GCA_013400315.1 Bombycilla garrulus | reverse complement strand
CAGCACCTCAGCTGGTGAGCGGGGCCGGGCGGGCGGCTCGGGAGCGCATCTCACCCCGGTCCCCCTCCCGCGGTTCCCCATGAGAGTTTTTCCCGCAGGAAGTACATATGGAGGACGTACCACCTAACGTACAATGGAGAGAAGCTGGCGGATGACAGGAAGAAGCTGAGAGAGTGAGTTACTGAGTCAGTGCTGGGGGGCTGAGAGGAGCCCACGCAGCATCCCCACGGGCAGGGCTGAGGTGGGAGGTCGTACCCTGGATGAGGTGGGTCCTGTGCTGGAAATCAGCTGGGAGGTGGGACAGCACTGCCCACAGAAGTGGGACAGGTAGACTGAGAAGCTCTCTGCAAGACAAGATGGCCTTTGGGGGTTCCTCAGCCACCACCATCCTGTGCTGAGTTTAGCCAGTTCAGACCACCCCACAGAATCCTTGGCCATCCCTCCCAAACTCCTGCAGAATGCTGACAGTTACTCAGCACAGATTCTGAGGTAGAAGGAAGGAAAGAGCTGGGAGCAGGAACTGCAACAGGTTGCCTAGGGAGGTTGTGGATGCCCCAGCCCTGGCAGTGGTCAAAGCCAGGTTAGATAAGGCTTTGAGAAACCTGGTCTAGTGAGTGCTGTCCTGTCCACGGCAGGGGTGTTCGGACTGGATGGTCTGTAAGGTCCACTCCAGCCCCATAACATTCTGGTTCTATGAAGAATGCCAAGCAAATAGGAAACCCAAGGACATGTGTTGATCTTTGGAGCTGCTCAGCCCCCTCTCAAAGGCAGTGTGGTAACAACACTGACAGGTGACTCCCATGTTGCCCTGCCCATTCCTGAGGTGAGGAGGGATGAGGCACTTCCCTGCAGTGCTGGGTCTGCCAGCCTCTTGCAGACCAGTGAGGAAAGGTGGTCTAAAGTACTAAAAATTCAGCAAGACAGCCCTAATCAAAGCTGTCCTTGGAAGAGTGAGCCTGGGTGACAGATGTTGCATTGAAGGGGTTGTTGCAGTTAAAGGCAGATAAGCAGATCCTTCAGTGCTGGCAGCATACACAAGTGAGAATTTTAATGTGTCCCCTAATAGAGCACAGCATGGGATGGTAGGAGTCCATCTGTCCCTGGGAAAGATGAAGCTCTAGGTTTTCACAGGTTGTTTTCCCTGGGAAGCTTGGCATTTAACAGCATAACTCTATTCAGGTATGGCATCAGGAACCGGGACGAGGTCACCTTCATAAAGAAGCTTCGGAAGTGACCTGTGGGGTAAGTCCTGAATGTCCACTAAGAGCTTCCCATTCCTCATCTTCCCCAGGCCATGGTGCTGAGGCTCAGAGCTGATGCTGCTGCTCTCTGCTGGCTTGCAGAATATTTCTGAATGCCTGCACAGGGCTGGTGCCTGTTTCCAGATCCTGGTAGTGTTGTTTGTGCTCCTCTCGGGGCAGGGAATCCTGAATTTCCTTATGAAATCCAGCTACTTCAGGTAAAAGACACTGGGAGCAGTAGCAGGAATAACTGACTATGTGTTTCTCAATCTGCTTCTACATTGTCTTGAGACTCATTAAACAGTGTTCCTTTGCTGCTGTGATTGCTTCTAGGACCTTGCTTTCTTTTAGGATTTTTAAGTGTCTGGAAATCATTGTCAGGAGCTTGGCTGAGTTTCTAACTCATGCAGACACAATTCTGGTATTAATACTGCTATTTTGAGAAAGCTTTGCACACAAACACAAGATGTGGCCAAGACTCTCAGCCTTAGTAAGTTTTAAATTATGTTTTAAAAAACAGTCACACTGGCTGAAGAACAGGGGTAAAAGCAGCTTGTCAAAAACTTTGTGTTGTTTTGCTGCTCCAGATAGCTGGGTTAAAAACTTTTCCTTTTTGACCACAGTTACCCTTTATTCTTCTTTCAACACTGCCATATTTTCAAGATCCAGTGTGATAAAATGTGTACCCTAACAACAGCCACCTGCTCCAGGGTGCCTGTGCCCAGCAGTCACCGCTGGCACTGGCTGATCCCTCCTGGACCATCGTGGCAGTGTGGTGAGAAGAGTCCAGCATGCAGTAATTATTGCCACTGACAAATATTTTCCTTCTTAAACAGAGAGAGCAGAGAATCCAGCCCCACCAAGACCAGACTGTGGATTCAGCACCTTCCTGGAGGAAAAGGCTGTCACATTTCAAAGAGGAACAAACTCCACTGACTGGACATTCTCACATTATTTTTACAGTCGGTGTTTGTGATGTTTGCCTCTGAGCTGTATGTGGATTCCAGGGATTAAAGAGACCCTCTAGTTTTCTGAGACTTTTCAGGCCCTTATTTCCAGCTGTAGATGTATATCTGGCTGGTTTGGGTGCTCCACAGGGTACATGAAACAGCAGAAGTGAGCTAAGTAACAAAGGTAGGCACAGACTACTCAGAACAATTGACAGTAGCTAAAACGCTACCTCACCGTTTAATCACCACCTTAGCAGTAGTAAACAATTCTGGTTAAAAATGTAGTATTGAAACTAGTGTAATAAAAATAATGGCAGCAGAAAAGGTTCAATACAATTGAACAAGGCACAAACGTTCTGTTTTTCAGAGTCTTCTGAGATAAGGCAAACCATGCCTGCCAAGTGCTAAGGAGACAGTTTAAATTAACCACGGGCAGGGTTAGAAGTGTCATTGGATTAGAGGCTTTGTCCCCATGGAACTGGCACAGCACATGCAAAGACAGTTCATCTCCAGGGCCTGCTCGAGAAGCCAGTCTTTGCTGTCAGTGGAGCTGTGCATCCAGGTCGTATTTCTCGCAGAATTTGTCTGTGAAGGGTATGCAGGTGAGGAACTCGCACCACTCGCACTTGATGGGGTAGAAATAGAACAGAATCACCAGTCCTGAGAAGAGTGCAATGAAGATGAGCTGGAAAACTATAATTTGGCATCGTTTCCTATATAAATCAAACTTCCCAAAGCTAATGTAGGGCAGGAAGGCAAAGGAGAGGAAAAAACCACTGATAAATCCTGAAATGTGTGCGAAATTATCGATCCACGGCAGGAGGCCAAAGGCAAAAAGAAAGAGCACCACAGCCAGTAGCTTGAAGAAGGCCCTCCATGGGCGTGCCAGGATTTGCCAACTCTGGAAGAGCTCCACAAAGAGACAGGCCAGAATTCCAAACTGGGATCCTGCAGGGCCAACCTGCAGAAGAAGAGCATTACAGATAATGTCAGGCTCATGCCACGTGCCTGGCCTCTGCAGCCAGCTCCAGGAAGTAGTTACTTCTTACTCAGCTCCTGTTCAGTGGTTCTTGGCAAAGACACTCTGCAACTTTCCCCATTATAATGGAGTGCCAGGGGTAAAGGGGTCAGGTTGGATTTAGGATTAAGGTGTGAGGCCAGAACAGACTAAAGAGGGCAGGTCTGGTTCAGTGGCCAGAGGGGAAAAGCCCTTGAAGGCAATCTCCTGGCTCCCCCCACCCACCGTGGAGTTTTCCTTACGAAAGGAGCTGGAAGGCAGTCCTGCAGGTCCAGCCATGCAGTCTCCTGTGGGCAAGGTGAGCTCTGCTCTCTGCCATTCTCATGTGGAGGGTGTTTGACACCAGGTACAGCCCTTGATTCCGAGCCTGCCTGGGGCCTCTCTCACCCCGTGGTCGGACAATCCCCCATCTGTTACGAGAGGCAGCCAGCCCAGGCCAGTCACTTGGAAAGGCCATGGTACCCTGGGGGATGTTGCTGCTCAGCAGTTGAATGATGGTGTGCTGCCATCTTGGAGCTACAGGTGCCAAGGCTGCAGTGGTGAGCCCAGCTCTGGTGGCTCTGCCTCAGCCACAGAGGCACAGGCACGTAGAGAAGGGTTGTGCTCAGGGCAAGTTACCAGGACCCTGAGCTGCAGGAAACCCACCTCTGCTCTGTAGGGTAGAAATATTGCACTGGCAAGGTTCCCAGTGATGCCACTGAGAAGGTAGATGATAGAGATGCGGTGCCATCCTGCCAGCTTCTCTAGGTCCCGCAGGATCGTCATTTGGAAACAGATTGAGACCAGACAGTGCAGGATCCTGCCAAGTGCAGAGTACAGGAGCTGAAGCAGCAGCCCCTGAAGTCACCCCTGTGCTCGTGTTCTGTCCCCAGCCCTGCTGAGAGTTCCTGCTGTGGCCTTACCCACGCTGCTAATCCTTCCCAACAAACCTTGGCAGGGAGCACAGCTCAGTGTCCCTGTGTCCCCCACGAGGGACAGCCACAACCCTCACAGCAGTCCCTGGGCTGAGGGTGCCCCCACCCCCACAGTGGAAGTTTTACACCTCTGCTTACCCAGCATGGAGGAAAAGCGAGAGCCAGAGGCGGTAGAACTGGTCAGGGACTTCTGGATTTAGGAAAGGAAGGAGCCCACAGACATCATCCATGCAGTGCACCTAGGGCAGAAGTGGTGTTGAGAGGGGCCCTTTTCCAAGCCCAGGGCAGACTCCTGACAGCTCTGGAAGAGGGGCTCCCCTCCCACTTCTCTGTTGAACCAAGTCCCAAGCCTTGCCTCCAACACAAACTTACACAACCCCATCCCTTCCCTGTGGCAGCTTTAAGCCCTCATTTTTCACCCCAGCACCCAGATCTGAGGCATCTGCTCCCCCACAGAGCAGACTGTGGATCCTTCTCCCCCTGCTTTCACAGTGATCCTGTGCTGGGCTCGCACAGCTGCCAGCCCAGTTCCCAAACTGGCTCCCAAGTGGGGACAGATGCAGCCACCTCTGCCACTCCAGTCAGGAGCAGCAGCTTCTCCCAAGCTCAGGGTGGGACAGGACACAGGACTCCCGCCTAATCTGCAGCACTGCCACCCCAGATCCTGCCAAGCTGCTGAGGACAGCTGGAGGGAAAAGGGCAGCAATCCCCCTTACCTGAGAGCAGAGCGTGGCCTCCTCATGGAAATAGCCCCGCATAAATTCACAATACTCCCGGGAGGTTATTTCACACCTGCAGGAGGCACAAGTCACACATGGAAAGCACAATTCCTGTGCCCTCCCAGACCACCCACTTTGCTCTCATCCCATCCATGAGAACTGATGCCTTCAGCTGCCCCTGACATGCTGTAATGTCTCAGCAAAGGCACAGACACATTCCCATTTGAGCCAAGTGCCTCTCCACACAACCCTCCTGCTTCTCTCCTCCAGGAAAGCCTCCACAGACATGCATGCCAGGCAGGTCCTAAAGCTGCTGGGAAGAGCTGGGAAGAACCACCAGAGCCTGGGGAAGCCGTGTCTCAGACTGAAGGAGTCTTGTGCCTCTGCAGCTGGCAGAGGGGAAGAGGGGCTGTGTCAAGAGTGTCCTGGTCATGACTATCAGGGACACAGAAACTCCTTGGGGCAGCACACATTTTTCACCCTAGCAGGGAAAGCCAAGCCCAAGTACTGGGTTACTACTCAAGCTCCGGGATAACATGAGAAAAACAGCATCTTCCTCTTTTGCAAACCCCAAGTGGGTCATTTCCTGGCATCTCCTTTGAGTGCCCAGGGACTGCAGGCTGGGGACAATGGAGCCTGTCAGGAACAAGCTGGCCATTCCTAAGGAAAAGTGCAGGACTCCCCAGCAGAATTCTTCAGTCCCTCCAAACTGGTTTCCAAATCCCTCCCTACTGCAGGAGCAGCTGAGTGAGAGACCCTGCTGAGCCATAGACTCAGGCTGGCTGTTAACTCCTGCTCCATCTGGGAGACCTGTCATGGCTCTCTGTCCAACTCCCCCTCCCAGCAGGGCCCTGGGCTGTGTCTGCAAAGGACAAGGAGGGCAAATGGCTGTGTCTACAACCTGAAAAGGGCCCGTGTCTCACCCCAGCTCCCAGCCCCTCCATACAGGTAAATCTCACTACCTCCCCTTGGTCCCAATGCAGCAGGGCCGGCCTGTAATCACACAGTCCATGTGGAGGTGGTTGGTGTAATTCCCAGCACTGTTTTTTGTGCAGATCTGGAAAACAACAACAGGCTGCAGTCAGACAGCCACAGCTTTGCTTGCTGGCTGGGTAAAATCAAAACAGCCCCTTGGGAAGAAGCCAGATCCCAGACACAGCTCCCTCTGACAGCAGGATGGTGCCTGATACTCCATCTGCCTGAGCATCAGTTGACACCTCCTCTCCAGCCCGAGGCTGAGCTGGTTTCCATCTCCCTGTTACCCTGACAGGATCCAGGCTTTAGCTGGCACAGAACAACTTTTGTTGTTGGAGGGCTTTGAGCCTTGGCTGGGCAGAGCACGGCTGCCCTGGGCTGGTGTTTGTGACAAGCAGCAGAAGCTGCATCGGAGGCTCTGCCCTCCCTCAGCACAGCTGAGGCTCTGCACAGTGGGATGGCAATGCCATCTGCAGCTGCCCACGCAGGCCCTGTGCCTCTGGCCATGCTCACCGGCCACTTGGTGATGTCATCTGGCCACTCGTGCGGCTCCATGGAGGCTGGCTGCTCACACACCCTGCGGCAACAAAGCACACATCAGCCTGAGAAAGACCTTTCCCCAGCAGCAGGTAGGATTTCCACACTCTGCCTCTGCCCAGGCTGCCATTCCAAAGCTCCCTGTGTCCCTGGGTGCTGATACTGACACACTAGACCAGATCAGCCAAGGCCGTGCTGGTCAAAGCCTCAGCCTCCTTCCAGCAGAGGTCACAAAGGCAGCACACAGCTGCCCAGAAACAAACTGGACCCTTTCCAGGTGGACACACCCCAGGGGCAGGAATTCAGCTGGTTTCAGCTCTACATCAGCCCGCAGTGACTGTGTGCCAGGGCACCCAGCAGCTGCCTGGGCTCCCGGACAGAGGTGTGCTAGGCTCGTGACTGCTGCACCCCAAGCAGAGAGTTGTGCAGGGAGCAGGTGAGGAGGGGGAGGGTTGAGGAAGGCACCCACAGCTCACAACAGGCCACTGTTCAGGTGGGCAGCCCACAACAGAGATCGGGTTGAATAGAAATAGGATCCCACCCTGCATCAGCCTACCCTGCAGAGTGGGGACATCACTGCCCCACACCCCTCCAGAGCAGCTGCTGCCTCATCCAGCAATCCACTGGCCTGGGACTGACTCTACAGCAGCCCCGTCCCCTCAGGGATGGCAGCTGGGCCAGGCAGGACCTACCTGGGGTCCTGATGACAAACAGAGCCAAACTGCCTCTTGTTTCCTGCCAGCATTGGTGTGCTGGGGTGATGGGGCCACTTCACCCACACGGCCAGCGTGGACTGCAGGAGAGAGGAGAGGTGTCGCCACGACACCCAGGGAAAAGAAACATCAGAAGTGGCCCTGAGCCTGCAGGGCTGGCAGGAAAAGGGCCATGGCACTCACTGAGCACTCCTCCTCCGAGGTCTGCACGCAGCCTGACTTGTCGTTGCGCACGCAGCACGCCGAGTGCTTCTCCTTCTCCCGCTTGGCGCTGATGAAGCTGTGCACCTGCTGGTCCTGCCTCATGCACGGGGAGAACTTGGCCCCCAGGTGGATCAGGGCCTCCTGGCAGAGAGCAAACATTCAGCTCAAGGGAGCAGGCAACGATTGCCCGGGCAGAGCAGGCTGGGGGAACTGCTAGGGGTACCCCTACCCAGACTCAAGGGCCAGGGACAAGTCCTGCATGATGAAGCCCAACACACACCATGCACATTCTCTGTATTTGCTTTGGAGACAGGCTCAGAACAAATGTTCAGGGATTTCTTTGCCCATAGCTCCAGAAAGGCCAGGACTATGGCTGGGAAAGAAAACTTTGTGACATTTCCTCTTCATTTTTGTCTTTCCCAGGGGGAATGGGATCAGGAAAGCTGTCATATACCATACGACTCCTGCATTTTTTCTAACCCCATGCTTGTCTTTGTAGGAACAGGGTGCAAAGCAGGAGAGCCGAGGTCCATCCCAACCTCCAGGCACCCCATTCTGCAGGGTAGTTGGGGCTGGGAGCACTGCTGCTCCCTGACAGTGACAGCAGATCCCTGAGCTCCAAGGAGCACAGGGCTCTGGTCCATGGGGTGGCACAGCTGCAGCACACAGTCCCACATTCACTCACTAACAGTCCCATCAATGGCACTCACTGAGCTGGGGCCGATCCAGAAGTTTTCCTGCTGAACATATTTGACATTTTCATAAACCCCTCTGTTTCGCAAGACCTATAAGGAGAGAAAGCAAGAGCCCTGTGAGCTCCAGCCCCCAGGATCAACAGGGCAAGCAGCAGGGACTGGTGAAAACAGCCCCAGGATGAACAGGAATCCCCACAGCCAATGGCCAGGCCCACAGCTCTCTCCAGCTGGTCTTTTGCAGGATCACATGTAAACCCCATCAAGGGGTGGGCACCTTCATGTTAAAGTTTCATTTAAAATGTCTATCTCTGGCTACTTCAAGAAATCCCAGGGCCTGGAGCCCTTGGAGTGGGCTGAGCTTGCACAAAGCTCTGCAAAGCTGAGCACCACAGGCAGCACCCACAGGCAGTGCAGGCCCAGGGGCTGGTGGCAGTGCTCTGAAAGCTGTCAGATACAGAGCTGAAGAAGCTCCCCAGGGCATCTCCTGCATGGAGCAGAGACATGGCTGTAGAGATATCTGTACCCAGGAACCTTTAACAACGTGTGGAAGGCTACAAACAGCTTCAAGATCAGCTCCCAAAGTCAGACGAGTCCGTTTTGCCCCTGGCAGAAGCAAAATCCTGCAACTATTGCAAAAACTGAGCTCAGGTTTGAAGCATTTCCCTGCCCTGATCATCCTTCTGGTCTCCACCAGGAGGGGAACAAGCTGTTTGGAAGTGCTGCCAGCACAGCCACCGTGCTTTGTGTCAGATATAATCTGACATCAGGAGCAACGTGGCTGCGGGAGGGAGAGAAGGTGGTGTGGGAGCTCCCAGAGACCCTGCAGGCAGCCCCCCAGGGACGGACAGCCAGCACTCAGTCAGGAAGGCAAGGAGCCAGGAGGCTGTGACACAACAGCTGAGGGCTGAAACTCAATCACACTCCAGGCATGGCAGAGGAAATCACTTACTGAATCAACAGTTTCATGTTGTGAGAACCCCACAGGGGCGATGCCGTAGATGCACACAGCGAGGATGGTGATGAGTGAATGCACAAAGGTGACCCAGTAAGTGAAGAAAGGCCTGGATGGAGAGAAGGGGAAAGGATCAGAGGCAGAAACATAGGCAGAGAACAGAAACAGAACAGAGGGGAAAAGCTGCTGTTTTCCCCCAGAAACCTTGCCAAAATCCAGGGTACGTGGCCAGGATCACCTAGGAGTGCACAGGACAGGAGGAAACGACCTAAGGTCTCACTGGCAGAGAGAACTCCAACTCCCCCATTACCCTGGACAAACACCCTTTCCCAAGAAAACATCCATGAGAGCACCAAAGCCTGACACCGAACTGCGCTGTGTGTCTGAAATAATGACTCTAGGGGAATGATCAGAGGCAGGGACAGCTGAGCCTCGCTGTTCACCACAGGGCAGTGGAGGTGGCACACAGACCTGCAGTCCCTCCAGGCAGCAGAGACACAGACACACCGTGAGGAGCTGGGTGAGCTCCCAGTGCACAGTGACACAACCACGCTGCTGCGGCTGCAGCTGGCTCTGTACTCTGAGAGACAAAGATGGGGGGGCTCAGCAGCACCCTGTGCCCCAAATCCCCAGGGGCCAGCAGCAATCCCTGGCTCAGCAGCTGTGCTGGGAAGCCCCATGAGATCAGGATCACCTGTGGTCGTCCATGTCCTCGATCTGCCGCTTGACGTAGCTGTCGATGCGCTTGCGGTAGGTCCTGTTGGTCAGCTTGCCCACCATGCCCAGCCCGTAGGGCCTCTTCTCCTTGGCAAAGAGTTTCCTCACGGGCACAGCGATGCGCTGGCCTCGCTTCTGGGGGCTCACGCTCACCACCTCCTGCCGCAAGCGCACCTTGGGCTGCGCCAGGCCCCCGTCCTTCTGCTTCCTCCAGCCTCGCTCCAGGGGGCTGAAATCAAAAGCAGGACACAAGTAGAGGCCAGCCTTTCCGTGGTCTTTGGGGGGCAGCAGCTGATGGCAGACAGTGCCCTGAAATGGGAGCTGTATTTCAAAGGGTTACACAGAGCCAGTAAATGAAAGCACAGAAGTGGCAGAAAGCAGAGCAAACACGCAGAAAGTGGCACAAGGCAGCTGTGCCAAACTAAGCCCCACCACTGAGGAGCTCTCAAGGCTTTAAAGTGTTTCAGCAAGAGGGTGAAACAGGGAGGCTGCAACGGGCACCTCTGCAGCCTCAGGCACATCTACTTCCTCCCCTTCTTCAATTCTCTTACTCTACCCTCTGCTATGAAATGAAAGTGGAGTTCAGCCCAGCATGGAAATACCCACCTTTAAATGTCACCTCAGTGCCTCACTTCAATGTGACTGGACTGGCAAATTGGACAAAGTGAATCCAAGCAGCTTCCCAGACCAAGAAAGCAGCTACAAGCTGTACCAGCTGCAAGCTGTACATGCTGCAAGTTCTACCAGCTACCTCTCACAATCTCTCCCATTCCTCCCTTATTTGTACCAATGTGTGCATTTTTCAGAATAAATAAAAAAGCAGGCTTCATCAACACAATAAAAATCCCAAGCATCCCAAGCTAAAAGAAGGCTTTTTTGTCAAAATAGATCTGATGAACATTGCACAGGTTACTGGTGAATAATACCTACTTTTTAAATCTCCATCACATCCAGATAGTTGTCCTTGCTGTCCTTGCTATTAGACAGCAGTGTGAAGGTCACATCTGCAGCACTCAGACCTGACCAAAAAAACCCAACTACCTCCCATTTCACCCTCCTCATTGTCAGGCACTGCAGTAGGCATGCTCCTGACATGTGCTCTAGTCCAGTGTACCTCCTCTGGTTTCCTGAACATCCCACTCTGCACAAAGACAGTGCTTGTCAGAAGTGCTGAGAGAAAACAAACAACAATCTTTCTTCTTGAAGATGATCTGGAGAGATCATGACAGCTCTGAAGTCCGTACTTCAAGCAACAGGATAAGGGAGAACTGAACCTCTGTAGCCAAAATACTGCTGCAAACTTCAGCTCTTTTCATATTGCACCTTGCAGAAAATACATCTGAATATCTCAGCTTCCCCTTGGGAAGTCCTTCTCCAGCAGAAGGTGCAGATTCCCCTGCAGACCGCTCCTGCCCCAGAGGTCAAGTGGTTTCTGTGTGGCGGATGTGCTGCTTCCCGGAATTTCCAGTGCTGGAAATCTCCCCATGCCCAAACAAACACCTCACCACGTGAAAGGACACCCAACTGTGACTCTGATAACAGCTCTCTGAAGTGTGAAAAAATGTATTTTCCTCAATAAATAAAACTATTTAAGGAGATTCAAAGGGAGCCAAGAAGACTGAAACCATCTCAGAGGAGTGACAACAAACTCCCACCGTTTGTGCTTCCCCTTATGTTAAACTGAGTCAAGTTCTTGGAAACACTTGAAGGGAAAGTGCCAACACAGCAAGACGGGCTGAGAGCAGCAGAACCACAACAAGGACCTCCCTGTCTGCTCCATGTTCACACCCAGCAGAGAGCTCTGCTGGGGTGAGCTGACTCGGAAGCAACACAGAGCAATTACTCAGTACCAGTTACTCAGGTGGAAAAAATCCAGGCACACAGTACAGCACCACCCACATATTTGTAGGGTTCTCAGCATCAGTGCCACACCTTTCTCTCATTTCAAGTGAGGAATGCAGTCCAGCTTGACACTCTGCAATGCTTCACCGCTCCTTGGAGCATGACAACAGCTACTGGTGATTGTGGCAATGGCAACAGCTTTCTCACTTTGCCGTGCCCTCCATAGCCAAAGGCTGGGCCCTCAGCATCCTCACAGCTGATTTAAAGTGTCTTTTGCTTCCTAAAGGCATGATACAATCACATTAGTATGAAGCTGGAAGTTGCTGAAGTGACTGCAGAAGTGGCCTCAGAGTCACCTTTCACATGCACGGGTAGCTGGGGCAGGAGGCCTTCAGTTGGATTTAAAGAAAACCCATCACTGCACTGCTCTGAGCTCTGCACCAAGCACCCACAGCACTTAGATCTTGGCTTCCTCCATGCAGGAGGTCCCACTCCAAATGGATTGACTATCCCATGTTAGGCTTTGGCAGCTACCATGAAGATACTCACAGCAGTAAGTGGCTTCTTTCAAGCTCATTTTTGTCCAAGGCACCTCCTGTGAGATCTGTCTGATCTGGAGGTTTCACCTCGGCATCTTTGATTGCAGCTTCTGATGGTGACTCGAACACTTCATCCGGGTAAGTAGAGAGCTCCTCATGAAGGACTCCTTCCTGGGCAGACAGACAGCAGTCCCATCAGAAGAAGCCAACATCCCATTTGAGACAGCAGCCCTGGCAGACAGCAGTGCTGCTCTCTGCAACACAGAGTCCTGCCAGAACCAGAGTCCTGCTGTGCCTTTGGGCCAGCACCACGGCAGACCTGCCCCTCACCCGAGCGAAGAAGGAAGTGTCGAGCTCATCTGGGAAATCCACCGTGTCCTCCTCCAGGAAGCTGGCGGGGGTGAAGCTGCGCCGCTGGGCCCTCCTCAGGGTGCTGTCCTTCACAGAGCGGCCCTGCAGCCAGCGACAGGGGCATGCAGGCACTGTCACAAACCTGAACCCCAGCTCACAAACCCACCCCAGCCAAGGCACAGGGAGCCCAAGTGCTGAGTGTGGTTTGTGCTTGTGGAGGGAGCACAGCAGACATGACGTGTGACACCTTTCTGGTGAGACACACAGCTGTCACCCACTTCTCAACCCACAGAGCCCACCTCCAGGCTTGCCATGTGCTCCTCTGCCACATATTGTACAATGTGTCTGACCAAACCACTGGGCACAGCAAAAAACATCACTGAGGCCAGGAAAGCAGCCACAAGGCAGGATGATGAGACTTGTATAGCAAGAGCCTCAGGTGTTTCTGTTATTCCATGGCTGCTTACGGGTGCAGATGGACCACCCAAAGGTCCAGACAGGCTGAACTGGGCCTGCCAGAGCACTCTGAGGCTGTTGGCTGTGGGAATCAAAGCCCCCAGGCCAATAAAGAAAAAGCAAGACCTGCACCAAAACTGAACCACCATCCCTGCTTTCTTGCCAATCCTGCCTCCTGTACGCACGGCTGAAACACAACAGGAGGTGACTTCACTCCCCTCCCAGTCCTGTCTGCTGAGCAGCTCTTTCCCCGGCACCCATGTCCCGGGGCAGAGCCCGTGTTGGTCCCTGCCCCCTGCAGGCAGTACCTTCACCAGCGCAGCGGCCGCTCGGAAGCTCATTTTGGCCACGGACTCGCGCTTGCGGCGCCGCGGGAGGCGGTTGAAGCCCGAGCGGGAGCTGGTGAAGGAGCAGAGGGACGTGGCCCCCGGCGTGATGGGCGTGTGGGGGATGCTGCAGCCGTCCGTGTCCTCGGCCATCCGGAACGCTCGTCCCCGCGCCAGGGGGTCGATGATCTGCCAAAGAGGAGCAACCCATCAGTCCATCCACCCCCAAAACCTTCCCTACCAAGCCTCCTCTCCTCTTGAGACCATGACAGGAGCCTGGGATTGACCGAGAACCAGGCTGGAGGGACCAACAAGCAATTATACAATAGGGAGATAAGGAATAGCCTATTGGGTTTTTTCTCTTCTGTTAGCATTGACTATTGTCAACCAGTCTGTTCCAGTATCTCACATAAGACTCCAAACCTCCTTCAGCCCTTCCTCAGTTCTTTGTTTCATTATCTCCTATGCCAATGAGCTCAACAGTCCAAGAATGTGCTGTCTAAATAGGAGTTTGAGAAATCCCTGAAAACAGAAATGTTCTCTCTTCAGCTAGTTTCCTTCCTGATATTGGACAGCCCAGGACTTAAGCAGTTTCCTGTTATCCTGTTGAAACTTTACTGTATATTTACATCTGCTTCCATTAATTAACAGCTGGATAAAGCAGGCAAGCTTCCAGGAGCTGCAAGCCCTTCTTTGGGACTCCTCAGGCCAGCGCTCTCACTTATTCCAAACACACGAATCAACGTAATGAAAATACTGCCTTCAGCTACAAACCTTGCCTCTGTCCTTACATCATCACAGCTGTGGTTTCCATAAGACCTCTATGCTTTATCCCAAGGTTTTACAAGCTTTTTTAATCCTTAGTTGCACACTCAACAGGAAGCTTAATGAGCTCACACCTACTGACACCATGTCCTGATTTATGTAGCCCACAGAGAGCTCAACAATATTTCTAAGTCTCCTGTGACCAAAGATTAGGTGCGAGACATTTAACACAGAAGAGAACAAGGTGAAATGGGGTTGGAAAATGCATTACATTCTCCTCTGCTTTAGTGATGCCACCAAGCTGCAGGTCACAGGACCTGCTTTGGAAGGAATTGTTTTCTCACTCACCCAGTGATGCTCACTGAAGCACAGTCATCAACCACACCAATTACTGTCACTGAGTGGAGCAGTGGGAAGAGCTGGATACTGTGGTTAGTTCGGATCACTGGACGTGCTCATCTGGGCCCTGCCCCCTCGGGGTCACACTTAAAGGTAACAAGCAGGAGGTAGCACCAAACCCAGGTGCCCTTTGCAGGCACTCAAAACCACTTCTGAGGACCCACGAGCAGAGCTGTAGCACCACTGATGCAAGAGACACTTCTCAAAGTCCTAAAACATAATCAGGTTTCTGTGGGGACAGTAGCTGTGCTACAGCCTGAACTCTGCTTGGGGCAGGGCAAGTGTCCCCAGCGATTCCAGCCCTGCTACTTTACATTTGGCTACTCGGGGTACAACACAATTCTGTCCTTGCAAAATGGCAGCAGAAAGGCTGAGCTGAGAGCTCCTGGACACACTGCACACCCCTGATCACCACAGTCACAGCATGGCAAACACAGCTCCAAACTTGCACAGCTGAGGGATCTCAGCCAGCGAGACCTGAGAAAGGCTGCTGGAGAGAGAGAGAGCTGCCAAACTGTACCTGAGACATGAGAGGTGTCTGAGCACAGAGCACAGAGCCCAGACGTGCCGAGGCAGAACTCAGCCCGCAGACAGGTCACAGCTGCCAGTGCAGCAAAGACACCAAGCAGGGAACCCAGTGATGGCCTTGCCCCTGTGCCAGGTCACTCACCTTCTGCATGCCCAGCTGGCAGGGTCCCACGTAGAGAGGAGGAGGGGTCTCTGTGCTTGTCAGGGAAATATTGTCCTGGCTGGGCAAGTCCATCTCCCGGATGACCTGAGGCTTGAGCTTCCCGTAGCGCAGGCTGCAGTGCCGGAGGCTCTTCCTCTGCCATTTCTGAGTGGCATCGCTGTCCTTGCTCACCCCAAACCAGTCTGCTGTGCCTCTGAAAGATGCCAGCAGACAAGTGCTAAGAAGGAGGATGTTTGCTTGGACTGTGCTTGTGAAAAGACAAAGCCCTGGTAGTCACTCACAGCCTGCCCCAATTCAAAGACAGAACTCTTTCCCGGGAGTATCTTGCAGCTTGTCCTCAGCTGGTTTTAGCAACCTGACAGATGCTGCCCAGAAATGTTTGACCATCAACAGCATTCTGTCTCTTAAGACAGAAATAAAATGACAGGAGATATTCGCTGTGGGTAAAGGACAGTTTGTTCTGAGCTTTCCTAAAAATAATGGAAAAGGAATGGTACAGAAATTCAGAAAATAACTTGGTGAAAGGTTGGTTTTTTTACTTTAAAAACCATCTATTGCAAACACTTACCATCTTCAGGCCAGCTCTGGGTCCCCATTGTGAGACTGTACAGTTTCACAGCTCTGTAACTCCTCCCAAAGACCACCAGCAATCATTCTTCTCTCCCAGCCTCCCCTCCACACTCCCAGAATCTCCCTAATTTCTCCATCTCATGCTGCAGGATTTCTAACCTCTCAAGGGTAGCATTAACAGCAAAACTTGCTGCAGTTCTGGCCTCTGCAAAGGCAGACACACACAGTTCTAAGCTGCTGGTTGCAGAAGCAGGAGCACAAGGCTGCAGCCACGAGGCAAGTTTGCTGCCAAGTGGCTGCTGCCACAGAAGAGCAGTGGATCAGAAGCAAAATCCCAAGGAAGGCAGGGAGGGATCAGGATAAGTCAGACTAAAAGCCTATTTCAAGTCCTGCAGGACAGCTGGTACCCTAAACTTACAGGGCTCATGGTAGCCGTGCCAAGCATTTCCCACCATGGCTAATCCATCCTCAGGAGACCACAGGCTGTCTCAGCCTACAGCTGACTGGCCCAGGTGCTGAAACCTGAAAGTCTTTCCAAGCCAAACCCAAACCCCTGGGCTCAGCCCCCCTGCTCAGGGGCAGGATCTCCAGCTGCTGAAAAGCAAGACCTCACAGATCACAAAGTGAGCATTAAAACACACACTGGAGTAAAGGCTGGGATAAATCTAGAATTAGGCCACACAGGGGAACCGAGACAGTGCGCTGGAGACAGGAAACCAATACTGTGGTTTTTGCACCCTTCCAGGCAAAAACCCCATCAACCAACAGGTGAAAGTGCTCTGCTACCACGTCAAAAGATGTGTTTGAAATCCACAGCCTTGCTGGCTAAAACTTTCCATATGCAACCACCACGCACTTTCCTCAGCCCTCCCTGTTCTCACAATGATACAGAGCAGACCCGTCAGAGGTCATGTGGGCCATTGCTGGAATTCACTGACCTCACTGACCCAAATGCCACCAGCAAGTCAAGGTGCCAGCCTCTGGAGATGAGGCTATGTGAAAATCTTGGGGCACATCTCTGCTCCCACAGTCTCACATCTCCTGGAAGCAGTCTTCCTCTCCATCCAGAGCACAGGCCCAGGGCCAGCCCCTGCCCTGGCAGACTCACCAAGCCTACAGCACAGAGGTCAAGTTGCCAGTTGCTCTGGCACAACTCACACCACAGAACAGTCTGACAACTCAGAGGGCTCCCCACAGACTGCTGTAAGCAGTATTTCAACAGCAAGGTGACCTCGGGTGACAAGCCCGTACACAGAGTCTCAAAGGGAGAGGGGCTGAGGGTCATTTGGGCCCATATGAGCCTGCTGAGGAATAGCACCACCAGGCATCTCAGAACTCTCCAAAACTGTGCTCCCGCTAGTCCGGAAGGACAAGCACCACCACAGCTGTGTGAGGAACACTGTGGAACTGACAGAGACCACTGCTGGGCCAGGGTAAAGTGCTGTCCCACTCCCCAGTCACAGCCAAAATAGTCCACTAACGAGTTCAGAGCATCTGGAGCACCCTGGGAAGATGCTGAATGTGTCTGTTCAGCTGGGGAACTCCATCACATCCTACAGAGTCCCCAGAGCACTGTAACAACCAACACCAGAGTCAGCTGTCACTTTTATGTCATGATGAGCCAAGCAGCCCCAAAGGTGGTCACAGTGCCAGAGTGGCAGCTGGCCAAGGGCAGCACTGAGGATGGCAGGACAGGAGTACAGGGCATTAGGTCCAGTCCCTGCCATGCACAAAGTCACACTGTCTGTCTGATTTAAAAGTTTCCTGAGCTCCAGACTTGGGGTGATGTTCAATGGGCCGTTGTGCCCTGGACTCCTGGAGTGGCTCATCTCCTTGGTGCTAAGTAAACAAAGACCTCCACCTCAAAAAGAAGACGGTCACATTTGCATTAGAAAAAACCATGATGTCAACAAGAGAAAGAGTGGATGCTGTATTCCATTCACCAGCTCTGAGCCCCTCTGGACCAACACCACAGTGTCTGGTGCTGCTTCCTCTCCTTCCCCTCCTGCCCCAAGAAGGCTTTGGGGCCAACACATGCTGCACTGCTGCCAGCAAAGGCAGGCTGAGCTAAGGCTGCCCTGGGGAGACATTCCAGCTATGGTGAACACCAGGAGGTTGACAGCTTGTTAGGAAAGGCAGGAGGGAGTGAGGCTGGCGGGTGCACAGCTTGTTAGTCCATGCTACTTATTGACAGCTGCCTACACATTTGGTAGGAGTGACAATTGTTTTTTGTTAGAGGCACATGTGAACTTTCTCACTCTGCCTGTCTGTAGGCCTCTTGGACAATCCTGGGAAGGCAATGTGATCGCAGCAACAGCCAGACTCTGTGCAGCTCACAACAGCCCTGGCACACACATGCAGGGTGGGTTTCACACTCAGTGCTACCAGTACCTGAAAAACGATCGGGGCAGGGACTGGCGCTTTCTCAGGGAGCTCCTGTCCCCCCGGTGCCCACGAGCGGGCAGGGTCTGACTCCTTTGAAACCGAACCTGTCTGCTGCAAAGAAAAGAGAGCTGAGGGGAAGGAACCTCCAGGGCTGTGAGGGGAGCAGCCACTGCATCTCCTTCCATAGTCCCATGGGCAGCAGTTGTGCCCCACTGCATGTGACAGTGGCCTCCAGCTGAGAGATTGACCTAAGAGAAACAGCCAGGCTCAAGGCACACAGCAGCATCTTTGAACCCAGGAGGATGCTGAATCCTCTTGGTGCACCTGTGAGCTGTGTCTCACATTGCTCTTGAAGGTACCAGGAGTACTGCCATCCCCCTCAGCTCCCCCTCTCAGACCTGCCTTCTACAGATTCCATGGCTGGCTTTGGCACCAGTGTGAAACATGGAGGTGTCAGCAGGCTGAGATAGGATCTGCTTAGGGACAGGTGATCCCTGACAGGATCTTGCCTAGTGCACAAGTCTATCTGTGCCACATCTGCTGCCTTGCATGGACACCTCAGACACCCTGGGAGACTGGAAATGGTGTTAGATGCTTTCATATGAATCACTCCCATGCCTTGTTCTGGACTTTATGCTCACACTTAATCTGTGTCCTCCAGGGAAGATGGCATGGAGTCCTGCTACAGTTCCACATTCTGTGCATTCTGAGGGCTATGTTAAGCAGGAAACTCAGCAGTCAGCCTTCCTGGACTCACAAAACAAATCCCAAAACACAAAATAGGGATGTCTGGACTGTATTCTCCACTGCATCCCTAGCTCTGCTAAACAGAAAGCAGGGGTTTAAGCCTTCATACTTTCCAATTCCCAGGCCTTGTTTCTGATCCACTCCTTTCATGTTTTTATTGCTAGTGTTGTGCCACGAGTACATTTCCTGCAGTTCTGCTCCCTGTAAAGTCTTTCCCAAAGTAAATTTGTCACACCAGCACCAAAGCAGTTCACAGTTCCTCACTCCCCTACACACAAACTGTACGTTGTGAGGACCTCTGGGGAAGGTTACCCCGGCCCTTCTACCCAATGCTTCTTGTCAGGGCCTCCACAGCACCCTCCCAGGATATCCCCTCATCCTTGACATGCTCTTGCCTAGTTGTGCTGGCCAGGAACATGTCAAGGGCAGGGAGGTAAGGGAAGAGGCAGTGTAGGTGTGCAAGGACAGCCTCAGCAGGCCCAGAGGCTACCCACAGCCCTGAAAAGAGTAGTCTGCTTCATGGGCTCAGCCCTCCTCACCTCACAAGAAGCAGGAGCAGAGTGGGCTGATGCAGGAGAGCTGCACCATCAAGGCAGCTGGGGAACGTCTGAGGCAAAGGAAAACAGTGTGTGGGAGATCTCCCAGAGCTGGAAAGCTGCTCCTTTGTGAGTGGGCGAAGCCTGGCTGGCTGAAAGTACCCCTGACCCGTGGAGCTCCTGGGATGCTCCCGGGATCCAGGCAGGCCTGCCTGCCAGAGATGGAAGCAAGTCAGCTCAGGAGAGAAGCTGGGAGAGCCACTCCCTCTGGGCAAACTGGGATCAGCCTTTGCCATGGTGAAGGAAAGAGCATCCAGCTCTGTGTGGCCACGTCTCAAGAGACTCCTAATGACAACCCTTTGTAGATAGGAGTGGGACACAGGAGCGGAGCAGCCTCTCCCTGCTCTCCACCACCCCTCAGAGCCATCTCAAGGACCTGCCAATGAGCCAGTCCCAGGAACCAAGCTGCTGAGAGCCCTGCACTGCTCCAATGAGCTTCTGCCTCCCCCAGCAACCATGTGCTCTCAGAAACTGCACCAAAACACGCCCAGAACACCCCATCTACAGTCACAGCTAAACATCAGGGCCTGAGACATCCTGTGACTGAGCAACAGCCCCCCCAGGGCATGGGAGCAGCCAAAATCTGTCTGTAAGTGGCAGACACCGTTCACTGTCCTGGTCTTCCTCCCAGGACTTGTCTCCTCATGTACTACAGACAGGCTATACAGCACCACTGGGCTTCTCTACTGGGGACCAACCTGCACCCATCCACAACCTCACAAACTAACGAGGGAGTCAACCCAGCCCTGCTGTGACAGGCAAGGGGACAAGCAGAGAATCATAAATGCACAACTGCAGGATGGCACTCCAGAAGGCACTGCAGCAGGCTCCAGGAGCTCGGTGCCTCACCTCCTGATGGTCTGGGTGATCGAGGTCTGTCGTTGTAGCACGGGTCTCCGGGTGGGGTCGAGGGGCAGGGACGGCACGCGGCTGTTGTCGGCCGGCATGCTCACGCTCCGCAGGAACGCCTGCCGCCGCGTCGGCTGCCGAGGGAAGCGGGAGGCAGTCAGAGTTCTGCGAGTGAGCATGTTAGCAATTCAACACGTGGTGCAGCAGCTCCTGCAACACATCCTCCTGGCTGCTGTCTACCCAGATCACACTCTCCTAGACCACTCCACAAGGTCAAGAGAAGCACAGTCAGTGGGATTTGCTTCTTAAGCACTAAAAGCCTGTGAGAGCTGTGGGTGGGTTGCTGCCTGGTGCAGCCTAAGCAGGCTGGGAAAGGCTTTGTTCACAGCCTCATTGCCTGGGCACACTCAGGTATCTTGGCTAAATGTCACCTACCAAATGTGACACAACTCACCAGGCTGTTCTCAGCTCATACAGCTGCGTCCCCAGGGCTGCTCAGGATTACATTTTGATCAGCTCAGCAGAGACACCATCTCCCATTTGTACAGGGCAGGCTGAGCAGACTGCCTCTCTGGCAAGGGAAGCTCTGATCAATGCTCTGGTCAGACACTGTCACTGCCTCAAGACTACTTCAGCCTCTTTAGCCCAGAAAGGTAATGAGTTCCACTTAGGGTAACAGTTTTGATATATCTTATGTAAAAGCAGTTTACAGGTGCTCAGGTTTTAAGCCAGAGGAGCACACAGCGCACTCTTATCCTGACAGCCTGGGCTGTGCACATGAGACCCCAGAGAACATCACTTCCACCAGCTTCCATCATAAGCACAGAGCGTCTCTCCAGGTGCACAGCTAGATTTAGAGATTCCAGATAAGGAAGATCCATCAAAGCCTTAAATAACTGATTCAGAAGGTTTCAACCTGCACTGGTAAAACCCTGAACTCCACTTCTAATCCCTACACACTGACCCCCAGACTCTTTCCTTCCAGGGGAAGACCAGAATGAAGATTTATCTGCCAGGAGCTGTCACGTAAGTGAAGTGCATTTGAGTCCCTGGATCACAGAATGCTGAAGAGTAAAGTTCTTGCTGTTCCAAGTGCAATAGAAGTTGCCTCTTAAGACAAGCTTGTCCTCAGCCCCTCCAGGGAAGCTATATAACCTCCATTTCTCTAATGACTAAACTTTTTTTCACCTAAGTGACTGAACCCAGGCCCTGTACACACTCTTGAAGCTGGGCAGCAAGAATCCTCTAGCTCAGCCTTCGGTGCACACAATTTCTGTTCCTGAAGCAAGCCCACACAAGCAGCCAGCATCCATACCCAGGTCTCATTCCTAGAGCAGTTTTTAATATCTTGTAGCAGGTATTCCTGATATTCTTCCTATTCCCAGCACAAATAAGGGTGTTTTACTCTCTTGCTTTGCACAGTTCCTATTAACCTATCACTCCATCTCTACTTCAGCATTCCTCAATGTCATGTATTTCTCATCCCACATGGTTCTCTTATGTTCCTCATGCTGCTAACAGCTTTGTGTTGCCAGTAACTGTTCTTTGCTGTTACTGATGAAAGTCTGTCATTATCTTGGCTGTTCATAAGTCAGATTCACTTCAGCACAAGCTCTAGCAGTTCCAGGCCCTCATGTTTGTCTGGGAGACCTTCAGTTCTCAAGTCCCCTTAAGAAATGCTTGTTTGAATACTTCACTCTCATATCCCAGCCAAGACACTTTTCACAAAGCCCACATCCAAACACTCACATCCACTGAAGTGAGCACATCAGCCACCCACTCTCACCCCTCCCACATCCCCTTCAAGGGGAGTTAATTACTGCTCATAAATTTACTCAAAGGCTCTGCCCCTTCTTATGTGGCCTCATGACCCGCCATCACACGCTGCCTTTCCCTCAGCCAGGACTGATGGGGACCCCAGGCACAGGGATGCTCCCAGCACATCCCTCCCCAGCTCCACAGACCCTCCCTCCTCCCCAGCCCCTGTACCTGCACAGGCTGGGGGAGCTCTTCTGGCACGGGCATGGGCACTGGCACCGGGATGTCCAGTTTTAACCATGGTGGCTTCTTCCTCTGTAAACTGCTCGTGCTGTCGTGTCGCGCCTCCGACATCGTCCCACGCTCGTCCTCAGGCCTGGAGAGGGGAGACACCAGAGTCAGGAGGGAATGTGGCTCACCCCTCACAGCCCATGCTGGCAGGGTGAGCAGAGAGCTCTCCTCCCAGCTGTGACTGATGGGCCCCAAGCCCCACGTGGGATGAATTCCCAAAGCGCCTCAGGAGGGCTCAGGGGTCACAGCTTGTGCCCACACTGGACGTTCAGCACCTGACACTCAGGACACAGAACCTCGAGCCAGATACAGAGACTGCAGTCACAACTTTGAGTCGCCTCCCATTACGATTTTTGCTGAGACTACTGTGAGATCCAGATTCCTTAAGAACAAGCCATGAATTAAATCTTAATGAGATCTGGATCTAGACCAACCAGCTAAGTAACTGCAATATCAAAAGCCACTGACCTTCCTCTAAAACCAGCGTGTGACTCACAGACACCCTTTTTTGCCCACCCAAAGCCAAACACCTCATCTTCCAACCCACCTACCACTTATCAATTAACAAGTGGCCATTTCTCATCGCTAATCTCTTTCAAATGTAGTGATTTTCTAGAAACACAACACAGTGCACAGAGCGATACCAGTATAGCATGAACATTAGAGAACTGGCACAAATCCTGAACTAAGAGTGGTTTTCATACATAAATAATAATGATATGGTATTTAAATAGAAACCGCTGTGTAATCAAAATGCCGCAGTGAGCAGAATGACTCGCTGTCATCTTGCCCACTCTGCTGCAGTTTTGCCCTCCTGTTTAGGACCACAGGAGTCTTTCATGCTGGTTGACCACCCACTTCACTGTGCACACTCGGAGAAAACAGATTTCACTGGAGGCAGATCAGCTCAGATACTTACACAGGTACTTTACATCCTAAATTACACTATAAGTTTGTATTTCTTCCTCTCCTATCACACACACAACTTCAAGGGAACAGTGGGAAGCATGAGCGCTGAATGGAAGAACAGATTCCAATCCCTCTCGCCTCTCTCCTTGCACGGCCCCAGCCTGGCCTATGGCCCTTAGCCACAGGGGACAAAAATAATCAAGTGCCCCAAGCTCTTCACCACAGTGGACAGAAGGAATAAGCAACCAGTTAAATCAGCAGGCTCACGTGCTTTGACAGGGAGTAGGAGAAAAACTCTGTTGAAATTAAAACTTAGTGCTGTTACAGTGTTAACACAGCCCATTTATTTCAAATCCAGAGTGAGTTTAGCACATGAGGATTCTTCTTGAGAGAGGCTGAGTCGTAGGCTAGGACCAGCAGCAGAGGGATCTCCACCCTCTGAGACATTTGGCATGCAACAAAAACAAGGCCCTGAGCTGCCTGAATTATCCCAGCCTTGCAGTGGCTGAGCCAGTCAACCTGCACGGGTACCTCCCATCCTAAATTAAGCACTGGTTCTCCAAAACGTGCACTGCCTTGTAGAGCACTTCCACTGTATTCCCACAGCTCCCTGCAGCTGCTCTGGAAAGGGAGCAGCACACACCATTGCAAAAGACACAAGGCAGGGGGGGTGGGGAGGAAATAGGTCACCAAATGGGAGTGGGGGATGATATGGATTGGGTTAGGAGAGGATCTCACTAAAAGGAGCTGAAGACCAGCTGCTGGTTCAGTCGCGCGCGCTGGGCCGGCTGCCAGGAGAGCTGTGCTCAGCTGAGCCGGAACGACAGAAAGGGAGGACTCAGCTGTAGGTGGATGAAGGTTGGGTTTCAGCAAATACCACAGGCCCCCAAAAGTCTGGGAATTCATGATCTAGCCTGTACAGACATGCCCTTCATACATGCACCACAGTCCTGTTGCACAGATGCAGTGCTGTGCATGAGAGGGACACAAATCCTTCCTTCCCTCCCTGCTGAGCTGCAGTGGTGGCTAAATACAACTGTTCTAACTTCCTGTAAGATAAGAACAGTGAGAGTATTAGGGGAACTCCTGCCTATGCTTGGTATGAGTAAATCTGCTATGAGACACAATTTACTGAAAGGTCTTGCAAATTTGTCTTCATAGTGAGGTCAGAAAGCAAAGCAGATTTCTCATACCTGAAATACTCCAGCCAAGAGCTTCAGCACTTACCCCTGAGGATGACAAACACAAGGTCTCCTCCAGTTGCCCTAATCAGAGATCAGCCAAGAGAGACAGAGCCACCACTCTGGCATGACCAAACACAATCTATTTGACAAAACTCAAGAGCCCCCTTCCTGTGCCTTCAAGGGCAAATTCAGAGCCTCTGAAGTAGTAACTCTGCTTTTTCCAGCATCTCACTACTGAGCCAACATCATTCAACATCCTTCCTGTCTACCTACAGAGCTGCCTTTGTGAGCAGGAGCTCTGGGTGTAAAGAATACAAACATGTAAGATTTGCAGCTTTATCAATCCGTGAAGCCAAGCCAGGAAGGCAGAAGATGAATCACGCCTGTATTGCCCGAAAGTTGCTGCAATCATGTGAAACCCTGTGAAAGCCTTCTGATTAAATCAGTTTTGAGTTTCCCCTCCTAAATTGCCACAGACCACAGACAGCGATGTCCCCGTATCTTTACTGGCTTCCTTGCTACCCTTGCAGACTAGCACATGGGATCTCCAGGGTGTACACACCTGCCAAAGAGGACAGGGCATGCACACACAGGGGTCAAGCCTGTGGCCTTAAAATTACCCCCAAAGTTGACTCAACTTTGTACTTCAGGCAAGGTGAAGATCTCAAGATGAAATTCACATTCTGACAGAGCAATGGATTCCTCTGCTTTCTCCCTGCTTCAGCAGTTGAAGAGTTCTTTAAGTACCAAAGCATAAAAACGCATATATAATAATTGTCTAAATGCATTCCGTATTTAAAGCCCAGGTGAGTGTCCAGGGTGGCTGCAAACAGAATACATAGGAACATATCCCTCTACCAGTTCAGCCTTCTTTACTCACTAACAGGTTCACTTCCCAGTAAAAGAGTGCAGCAGAGCTGTTCAGCATTCCCAATTCCCTGCGTGCATTTGGAGTGGCCAAAAATAAACCTTACAAACACCCAAGATGGACCAGGCCCTGCCAGGGCAAGCACTGTGAGTTCTATACGAATAATCAGCCACAGCACAGGTCAGGCACAAAAAGGCCTGGGGCATGGTCATGAGACACAGGTCTTCATGGGGTTAACAGGGAGCCTGAGTGTGGATCCAGCTGAACATACAGATATATAAACTAGATGAGCAGCAGTGCATAGCTGTGTGCACAGATGCACATCATGGTCCAACAGCCTTTGCGTGGCAGGTAACATCCCTTTTTACACCTGGCCCTCACTCAGTGCTGCTAACTGCTGGCTCAGCACTGCAGTGGAAGTGCTTGCTGAGTTTCACACTGACCCCTTGGTTACTTTAGGGGTCAATGTTTCAGGGTCCAGTGCCCATGTATTTCATCAGGCCAGTGGGCTTTGTTTCAAAGTTGACTGCATTGATACATATTTTGTTTGAATGGTCCTATACCATCAATCCCAATTTCTCAGTACTGTCAAGAGGCCACAGGATGGGAACACACAGAGCACAGCCATGCAGGGGCAGGCTCAGTGTCCCTCTAAAGCCAGTATCTCATTTCCAGTATCTCTGCCTGCCACGGGGTAGGAAAACAGGATCACTCAACAGTCCTATCTCCCAGGACAGAGCCATGGCATGTGCTGTGAATAACTCACAGGCTTCTCGTGCCAGAAATGTCTTTGCATGTAACAATCCATATCCATACCTATATCCATCCAATGGTTATTTTTCCAGAATTTATCCAGCTCATTTTTTACTTCAAGCAAACTTCTAGTATTTATAACTGCACGTGACAAAGCTCCAGAGCTGAAACACATGCTGTGTGACAAGCCTGCTCCACCTCATCTGCAAACCTGCCACTTCCTGGGTCCACTTGCTGCTCTGTAGTTCTTGGACTAGAAGAGTGATCAGCTTTTTCTTATCCTCTTTCTCCATGCAAATCCTGACTCTACAGATCTCCTCCATGCTCTTCCTACCATCCCCTCTTCCCACACCCAGATCCAGAAGCTCAGTCTTCGTACAGGGGCTGTTTCAGACCTCTTGACTATGCTTGCTTAGTTTGGACTCTGTTCTGCCAGCATCACAAAACTCAGGAATATGCAAGCACAAAGCTGAATGAGAGGTGTTTGCAAATCCAGCTTCTTCTAACTGATAAGCTGCTAGCAACATAAAAATGATTAATAATGTCCATTTCAATTAAAATAATCAAACAAAAGAAAAAACATATCAATAGCGGATAGTCTGGGAAATTCATCTCAAAAATCTGTGCCAAAGCAAGGTCACAGAACCTGAATGAAAGGCAAATCCACTGTGCTGTGGGTCAGGCTAAGAAAGGGAGGGAGCACATTAAATACCAAAGTTGGCACATGATCAAGGAAAGCTGCTTAGTGAAATCTACTGACCCAAAGAGCAAAGGAGAAGCTTTGTCCAGAAGCCTGAGCATGTTCCTAAAACTGACAGGCATCCTAAATACATTTAGAAGCTCCCACAGTCATTTCAAAGAAAGACCATCGTTCCATTTAAACAGACAACTGAAGCTATTCCCATGTGACTTCTTTTCTTCCAAAATCTCCATTTTACCAGCATTCCCATTTAAAATAAAGCTGTCTTTTTCCCCCCCCAAGAAACATTCCAAACAAAAACCAAACCAAAACAAAACCCCAACTTAATTCAACACTACCACACAAACAAACAGCATCTGCTTTTTCTGACACCACTGCTCCTCTCCAGCACAGTGTGTGCATGTTCCTACAGACACCCCCAGGAGGTAACAGACACCGGGGTTATTCTGCTGCAATCCGATCACCACGTCCCGTGGTCAAACTCCAGCTGTTTTCCTCCATTTTTCAAACCCCATCACTGCAACAATTGTACTTACAGCGCCTGCTACACAAAGTCCCAGGCAAGCCCCATGTACCTAAAGGGGTCTGCACACGCAGCTCTTCTGGCTGAGGCACAGGAATCCAGGTGGACACAGCAAGGAAACCGGGATCCTCAATGTGTTCTCCAGACAGGAGAAGCCAGAGGAGCCAGAGGAGACAGCTCCTGGCTGTGCCTCTCTCCAGGAGAATTGCTGCTGGCACAGCAGGGAAAAGGCAGGAAGTCCAAGGAGAAGAGGAGCACTGGGGTTTCAGTCTCGTGGCTGCCAATAAAACCATCTAGCGTGGATCAGACCCAAGGAGTTACAAACAATATCCCAAACACCAGGAGTTGAGCCAGCCCATTGAAACAGGCCAGATGGAGAGGCTGAGGGCAGGCAGGGACAGGGAAGGTGGGACAGGCCTGTGGCACTCACTTGGGAAAAGCTGTTAAGGGCACAGCAACACCCAAGCTTTGGCCGAGACCACCACCACTGCACAGCCTAAGAAAATACCTGAGAAACGAAACAAGGCCACCAGCACTGCCTGGGGCCCTCTCCTGCTTTCCCAGCACTCACTGCTGAGCTGGAAATGCTGTGAGGCTCTGCAGACCTGCAGGCTGCCACAGCAGGAGCTGGGTCTGAGCAGTCCAAGCAGCTCTGAGCACAAGCCTGGCAGAGAGCTGTGCAGACACACTGCCCTTTGAGCCCTGCCCCACAGGGAGCTGGCAGCACTGCCATGCCCACACACACCCCACCGTCCCTCTCACTGCTCTCTGATGTGCTCAAGCCCTGCTTGCGTGCTGGTAGAGGCTGATGCTGCTTCCAAGAGCCTGCACCAAATCACACAGGCAACATTTCCTCAGGGCTCTGGCTTCTGCTCACAAGCAAACCCACCTGCCAGCTAGCTGCTGCCCAGGGAGCAGGCTTGCTTTACTCCACTGAGCCACTACAAGGTGTGCTTTTACCAGCACAAACTAACCCTAGTAAATTATTTCCTGTTGATCTGGCATCCTGAAGAGGCTCAGACAATTTCAGATAAGCCCTGTGCAACCCGGAGAGGAAGGGTAGGACCAGCCTATGCAGTGATGGCTCAGCATGATGGCAGCTCAGGTGAGACATCAAATACAGGCCCAAGCTGTTGTCCCCTGCCTGTGTGAAACTGTCCTACTCCATCCCCACTGGGCATCTCACCATGAACCACTCGATTGAATTAGCTGAGAAATACCAACCAAAACTGCCTGGTTTGGAAGAGGCCGGGCAGATCCCTAGACAGGAAATGGGAAGCTACATTGGGTTGGTATTTCATGCAAAGCCTTGTAGAGGGATGGTATTCAGAGAGGCAGAGCAGGAGTGCGAAGCTTCAGCTGCAACCCACTGAACTTGGAAAAGGTGCAGCTGCATACAGAGACAGAGGGTTTTAAGTACAAGTAATGGAAACATCCACCAGTGAAGTCTGAATGTACGTGAGCAAATCCCATGATCAAGAAAGGAGACCTGATATGCCTTTGAGCAAGTCTTTTCTTAATTTTCAGAAAAACATGAAGGTCATTGATGGAAATCAAACAAAAATGATTGAACACCAGCATTAAAAGCTTTCAAAGCAACTTCACCTGGGACCTGAAGGTTTGGTGCCCTCACACAGAAGAGAGAGGAAAAACAGGAAGCTCAAAAACCTCTTCTGATTTCTGTTAGACACCAGATCTGTCGCTGAATTCCTTTAAATACAGGTTAAAAGATGACTCCCAACTGCAACATGCAAACACTCACAAGCAACAGGCTGATCTTCAAGGTCCTTTTGTTGCAGCAAAGGGCAAAATAGTAACAAGAACTCTGAAACCAATGCTCAAAATTCAAGCTAAAAAGATGTCTCAGACACTTGAAAGAGATGCAAGTCAACAGAAGAAGCAGCAACCCAGCCCTGTGGGCTGCCCTCCTCCTCCTGCTGGCACCAGCATCCCCACAGCTGTTGGGTGATCCACACTGGGAACTGACCCACATGAGCTCAGCAGAGAAAATGGCTCATTCCAGCCCCTGCTCCTTCCCACATGGCTCCACAAACACTTGTGCCAGCAGAAGGAAAGGGGAAGAAGCAGGAACAAATAGAGCAGCTGGAGCCAGATGACTGGATGGCTTCTCAAGGCAGTATAGTTTGAAGTGATTGTTGAAAACACGGCCAGAAACTCAGATTAGTAGCACCGTGGGAAGCCAACAATTTATCCCAGGGAGGTGGTGGGTTCAACATCTCTAAATAATCTGAGAAGCACCCTCAGTGCAGGTGTTGAGTGCAATAGGAATAAAACACTACTGTATCACCAGAGGCAGTGTGGATTTTTTGGTGGGGTCATTAGATGGAAAAACATCCAAACCATCCACAGATTTCTCCAGAGCTGGCAGCCAAGCCTCACACCTGGGCAGCTTCCACAGAGGGGCTCCCAAGGGAGGAGCTTCCCCTGCTCATCCATGGCACGGAGCACCCAAAGGAAGCAGGGAAGGGAGCCAAGCAGAGCAGGCTGGGCAGAGGACAGAGATCCTTTTGCATCTCCTCAGCACGTGTGGCCCGGGTAACAGAGGCAGGCCTGCAGCACCAGCCAAGCACACCCAGGACCCGGGCCATGAGCGATCTCCAGCTCCACCTTCCAGGGCAAACCCAGCCCAGAGCCATCTACAGCCTACTGAGACGCAGCAGCCTGCACATAAACCAACCAACAACGAGGGGGGAGCAGTGGAAAACCTTTGGGAGCACTTTGGCGTCTACACCCTGTTTGTGTTTCTCTGTGAACACACCCTGTGGCTTTGCCACCACATCCAACAGCCACATTTCCAGCGGCCACATCCTAAAAGGCTGGTCACAGCGTGTCACTTGTAAGCTCCATCAGGGCACAGCATGATAAGATACCTGCCAACAGCTCCAGTGATGGCACACCAAGCTCTGAGCAGCAATCCCATTCCTGAGGGAAGCCAGCAGAGCACTGCCTGGTCCTGCAAAGCAGCTGTTTCCACCAAGAAATCCATTACCAGCCACCAGAGGAAGGATCACCATGCAAGCCTTGTTCCTGCACCCTGGTTGAAGGTAACCACAGCAGCCTGTTGGCTCAGTGGTGCCTGGGCTGAGCCAGCAGAGCCCTTTGGGTCCCCAGCAGAGCCCTTTGGGTCCCCAGCAGAGCCCTTTGGGTCCCCAGCAGAGCCCTTTGGGTCCCCAGCAGCCTCAAAGCACAGTTGTCTCAGTGCTCTGCATGTGTCTGCACCTTCTTCAGTAAAGAGTGATCACAGACACTATTTCAGTGTGTATTTAACTCATTTAAATGATTCAATGGGACTTCAGAGGACCCTGTTCCAGATTTATTCCCATTACTGGTAAAACAGATGCCCAATTAAGTTCTGGCTGACCCATAAGTACCACGGGCACAGTCACTGCCTCAATTACACAGCAAGGTGAGAATCACAAAAAGGCTTTTGTCAGTGCAGCCATGACCCCACATTAGGAAACAAAAATAAACCCAGCAAAGGTATTATTTTCATTGAAATTCTGCATTTTGAAGTTTTTTTCTACCAGCTCTCATATTCGTCACAAGTAGTGTAAGGGTTCAGGACACAAGGCAAGCTGGGAACACAGCTCTGGGATGACACAAAGGACAGAAGTAAACAGTGGTTGATTTTGGAACAGCTGCTGCCTGTGCACCCAGCTCAAGAGAAATTTTCTTGGTAATGTGTCTTAGTGATTACAACATTGTTAATTTAGAAAATACAATATCAATAAACAATTGATGGAAAAGCAACCTCCCCTAAAAAGATCACAACAGGCCAAACCAAAAATTATGTTAGACCAAAAGCTACTCATCCTCTACAGCAAAAACTCTGGGTATAAAAGCAGCTAAGAATCACTGCTTGTTGTGCTAAATAAAAATGTTTCAATGGCAAAAGAGATCAAAACTGCCACAAATGACAACATTTCCTATGGAAAGTTACATAAAACCACTCTGAATAGCAACCTAAAAAAAATCTTAGAGGAAATAACAATAACAAATGCTGGAGCCACCAGAAGACAAACTTTATATTCAGGAAGGATGGAAGCCACAGAGCCATTCAGAACAGCTTTCTTGGTATGCTCCTCTGAAACTCAGAGCACGCTCACTCCCCATCACGCACCTGATTTCTCCAGCACCACCACAGCTCTGCTCACCTGGGTACAAGTGAGAGAATTAAAGATGCCCACAGCAGCCAAGGCCCGGGGGAGATCCTTCAAAGGACCAATTAAACAGCCAAGAATTCAGAGCAGAGCTGATTTGGCTGGAGCTGCTGTTCCTCACCATTAGCTGATGTAGCCAAGGACACAGGAGAGCCACTCTGGTGCTCTGATTTCCCCCCTGGCTTGTGCTTGGTAGCCAGGCACACACCAGATCCTGCCATGTCCTGCTGGAAACAGCTGCTGGAAGAGCTTGTCTTGCTCTGCAGGTGTATGCACACCTCTGCACAATCACGGTGTGCCCAGTGCAGCAACTCATTCATAATGCAAATAGAAGTAATCATAATTCTAGCTTGGTTTAGCAAAAGGAGTATTAAAATTTTAAGTGAACCACGCTTCTTCAGTCTGAGTGAATGGCATATTCCTGCTCACTGTTCTCCTCAAAATTATAATCCCAGAACAGCAGGGAAAAGGAAGGTACACTCACATTTTTTGGCAGAATAACTCAAGTTTTCTACAGCTCACTTTAAGGCTTTGAATTTAAGCAACAGAGTAACAAACCTCCAGTGTGCTGATTGCTATGGGGCAGCAGCCCCCAAAATACAGAAGCTGCATTTGTCAACCCAGCCGTCTGAGCCCTCCAGATTTTAAAACCCAAGCAGTTCTAACTTCCACTGAGCCAAAGCCAAGCAAGTGCCAGGCCTGAAGGACTGTAAATGCAGCATCCTGTGCAGTTTCAGGATGACCTCATAGGGATTGTTCCTTTTTAAAGGAAAGAAAACCTTCAAAGCAGGGATTGCTGCTGACCAGCAGAGCAAGGGGCTGGCTCTGAGCAGAGTGGAAACAGGAAGGGGAGGAGGTGGCAAAGGTAAGCTTTCCAGAAAAGGCAAGATCAGGCATGGCTTGCTATCTCTTCTCCCCCTGGGAAGGCTCTGCCATGCCAGGGAAGTATTGTGCAATGATACCTCAGACTTCTCTGAGAATAAATTACATTTCCTTTAATAAACACTGCTTTAAAGATGCTCTGATTACTAAGGCAAGGTCTGTTTGTTGCTGAAGGCCCCAGAATTTACGAACATATCCGCTGCTCGGGTCTGTATCACCACAGTTTCAACATTTCTTTGGTAGGCAAAAAGGAGCTGTAATTATATTTGAAATAAATTGTTTACCTAGATAGTTGAAGAGTGCAGCCAAAGGAAATTACAGCAAAAACAAGTCCTATGTCAATCTGACATTTGCTGTCCGTGCAGCAAGTAGAGCACACAAGCAATGAAACGTGCACTCTTACAGCTTTAGAAGATTTGACAGCTAAGGTAAATGTGAAGAATAAGCTCTCTGTCTTCCTCCAGTGGGAAACAGACAATGTCACTCAAAAGGATTTGACCGTAGTTTGGATGATTTGGTCAAAAACTCAGCTGTTAATTTGCTCTTCGTCGCATCATCCCAACACACATTTAAAAAAAAAAAAAAATATCACACTTCTTCATTTCTACAGCAGCATGGACTGAAACAAGGATGAGAGGTGTGATCTGAAGCTTCCACCAGTCCTGGACAGCAGTAAGATGAGTAGGACCAAAAAAAGGAGCAAACAGTCGGAAATCCCTGAAGTTCAGCTAAGAAGGATATGACAACAGGTAATCTCAGCACAGATGCAATTTCCACTCCTCCCTGTGGAAACCTCACTTCCCGGTGGCACAGACATTCTGCCTGTGAAAACAGAGAGGTTGGCAGGCAAGCCCTGCCCACCTCAGGGTGCACTGCAGGGAGGGTCTCCACCACTCCTGCAAGCAGGCCTGGATGGTCTGAGCACACATCACACACCAAATTAGCTTGGGGTTCTTCGAGGACATGGAAACAGAGCTGCCAGCATGACCATGGGAAACACTGCCAAACAGATCCATTTCCTCCCAAGGTTAAATCTTGCCTGCCTAATCCCTTGGGACTACGAGCTGAAGGGCTACTACTGTGCCTTTGACATGTTATTCTCTCACAGAGGAATTACTGAGCACTAGTAGAGTAAGCAACCTGATGCACATTCAGGTCCACTAGTTCTGAACAAGGCAAAGAATAAACAAACAAAAAGAAAAGAAACAAAACAACCAACCACAAAGCTAAAAAAAAAGCCTGCCACCGTGGAGAGAACTACCTGCACAACCCTGGACACCAGGGCTTCCCCTGCTCTGAAGAAAGAAACCGTCTTCAACTTGCCTTCCAGCAGCACTGGGATGTTTCACCCACAACCCAGACACAAATCCGATGAAACTGAGACTGCAGCACCCACAGCACACACTGAGATATTGTCACACAGCAGAGAGGATGCGACACAGCTCCCTGAGCAGGCAGGAAACACATGCATTCTGTGGTTCCTAAAAACTCCAACATGTACATACCTAGCAGCTGGGAGGCAACCTCACAGCAACAGGGTGAGATCTGCACAGTTCATGTCCCTTTCCTTCCAACTAGATGATGATAAATGTTAAACTTGGAGTCCAGCACCTCTTCAGCTGAAAAGAAAGGAAACTAATCCACACCTGAGCTCAGGGAAAATGTTAAGGAAGGAATCCATCCTTGACTTTTAAGTATTTCTACTGAAAGGGGTCATATACAGGCAACAGGCTGGTGGCTGCAGGAATAGCAATTAAGAGAAGTGTCATGTCAGGTCACAATCAATGCTGGAACCTCTGAGAAAGACGCATGGTCTCCACGGGGTGCCAAAGCCTCCAGAGATAGCTATGGAAGAAAGGCAGCAACCACAAGGGAAGAATCTTATCTGAAGACTGCTCTGCTGGATAAAAGCTGTAGAGTGACAGATATAGAAATGTCAGGATCTTCAGCTCACAGCCAGTCCTGCTTGGCCGGCGCATCCCCAGCAACACGGAGCTCACACAACACACGCTCTGCTCAACTTTTTGCTGGATACACTGAATGGAAGAGGAAAACAAGCCAGTAATCCTGGTCATGTTGCCCATCTCAGGCCTTCAGCACTAACCAGGCTGTGTCTGCACTGCGGAGGGATCCAACACAACGAAGAGAATCAAACCTGTACTAATTATATCTGAGCATGAGGGCTCTGTGCCCAGAATAAACTGTCCTATCATGCCACACTCAGCAGACCCTGCCTCTCTCAAGGGAACATGTTGGGACTTGTTGGCTACTTTCCGGGGCTGGATTCCAGAGGAACAGGACTGATGACCCCAAAAGGAATTCCTATTCCTGCCTGGCGACCTCACGCAGCTGCAGCCTCGTTCCAGTCCCTGCCACGAAAGTGAAACGAGCTGTCTGCCAAGTCCAGTGACGAGGTGCTGGCCCTCTCTGAGGGACATAATTCCTGCCTGAGGTGACACATCACAGCCACACGGTCTCAGTACCAAGACACAGAGAGGACAAGCTTCTTGGAGAAGAGATGTCTGCTGTGCTCTGCAGGCCAGCAGCGCTCTCCACACTCAAAGCTCATCCCCTTCGCTGAAGCCTACCCAGCACAGAGCAAGACATTCCCGAGACCAGGGCCAGCCCATGGCTTTCCCCAGAACCTGAAAAGCCAGTTTGTAGGCAGATCTCTTGCAAGTGGATTGCTTAAAAAAAAAAATTAAAAAAAAAAAAGCCTCTCATGGGAAGTCCCAGAGCAGAACTAGTTTTGTGGGAGTTGCTTTTACGCTGCACAGCATCAACCTCCTTTCATGGGAACGCACAGAAGCAGGAACAGCACGGACACACTTCCACATGCCAGAGCTGCTGCCTTCCTGGAGGCTCAGGACCAATAAGCACAGAGACCAGGACAAAGCTGGGGACCTGTTGCAAATGCACAGCACCTCCTGGAACGCTGGCAGTATCCCAGCTCAGAAATGGCACAGGCTCCCCAAGAGCCTGCACACAGACAGGGGAGAGCTGGGCTGAGCAGCGGCAGCCATGAGGATTTAAGGACATGAGGGATGCAGCAGGAGGAATGGATGATAGGTGTTATTAGAGCAACTAAGGGTGAAAAAAAAAAAATAAAGACAGACAAGCCCTTTCCTAAAGTCCATTTAGCAATCAAAGCTTAAAGGAAGGATGTAAAGTTAACTTCTTTCTTCCAACTATATCAACCAATCTAACACGGGTCATCAGCTCCTCCTGCAAACCTGCACCACTGAGATGGAACAGCCAGAGAGCAACATCCTTCCATACATCAGAGTGGAAATGAAATTCTTCCAAGGGTCTGCTCCCCAGCTTGTCCCATGGGGGCCGTTTTTATCCCCGTGGTCACAGATATTTGCCCTTGCGGCCCTAACTGTTACTGCAGTTAACACCGAGTGCTCTTTCCTTGTCCCATGCTTCATTCAGAAGCTTTGCTGACTTGTCCCTTCCCGTTACGTGTGACTATTTTTTCCCTTTACTGCAGAATGCACTTTTCTTCCCAGAGGAAATTAGCAGGCATGGGGACAAAAACAGGAAGAAAGGAAACAACTTCCTGCTTGCTCCAAGACCCGGCTTGGAGACATCCCTGACCAGCACCGTGCACGCCGCCACGAAGCCAACCTGCAAGAGAAGCAGCAGCCACAGAATCGGGTCGTGCACTAGGACGAGCATCAGATAAAACTAATCTGTGCTGCCACTCACCTGTCCTGAGTTACACTGCGAAAAACACAGGGCAAAATATACGCATGGGGCACTTTGGTACTGCAGGGACGTGTGTGGCAGGATAGAGTTGCTCGCTGAAGAGCCCAAAAGGACTTGGCACTGAGGGTGCAATCCTGCAAAAGCTTTGGTCTTGCTCGCGTCAGGCTGCCGTGATCCCCTCGCTTCGTGCCAGCAGTGCACAGTGTGAGAACTCAGTTCAGGGACTCGATCCGGCAGGAAAACTAACCTTCACATGTAAAAAGCCGTATATTTTCCACCAGACCATCTCCCAAAACCGCTGCCAAAGCGAGGGTGCCAGCATCAGAGAAGGGACGGGGGCGAAAGCGTGGAGATGGGGTGGACTCGGATCAGGCTGAAACAAGCCGCGAACGCGCTCCTCCACCGACAGCCGAAAGCGCCGAGATCGCCAAGCTCCCAACATCCAAACACGGGGGTCGGGGGCGGCACCTGCCTCCGGCGACGCTCTCACCCCGCGGGCCGCCGAGGGCCGCTCCCCGCCCGGCTGAGCGGCGCGGTGCCGGTACCTGAGCGGGACGGGGAACGGCCCTCGCGGGATGCCCCTCCCGGCCAGCCCCCCCTCGTCCCCCCGGGCCCGCACTCACCGGGCAGGCGGGCGAAGCGCAGCGGCCGCTCGGGTCGAGCCGCCCCCCAGTGCGGCTTAAGGGACCGGCGCCGCCGAGCTCGGCCCGCGGAGGGCGCGGAGACTCCTCCCCCGTGCCA